>VSDK01006294.1:2497-7497 GCA_009767595.1 Symbiodinium kawagutii | reverse complement strand
GCGAACCGCACCTGTTTCACACAAAGGCCAGACGGTCAGTTTCACCGAAGTTACTACCTACTGGTGAGGCCAGGGTGTGAATCTGGTTGGTTTAGCGCCTTGTCGAGGTCACGTCTCGGGTTCCTTGGCACCTATGAACATGGTCAGGCTGACGTTGTCGAGCTCAAGGTGACAGCGCCCAAGGTGGACAAGCCCCAGACCTGCTCACTTTTGCAAATCAATCAAGGACGGGCCAATGTGCCCCAACGTCCAGTTCCAACGCAGCCAGAGCACCCCCTCGTTCGACAATTGTATTGCGCCGGACTCTAAGCCAATAACCCTACTAAGCTTCTGTCGATGAGCCGGATCCGACAACATGCGCCATCGAAGTCAAAGCTCCGCCACAGCATTCAGCTAGTTATTTGGCCAGGTAGTGCCTATTGCACGCGGAATGCAGGTCACTATGAGTCCCATAAACTGCAAAAGGGATCAGAAGATCACCAATTAGATCCAGATGACCAATAGAACACAAACCAAACCAAGCAAACCAGCAACCAAAACCAGCCAACCAAACCAAACAAGCCCAACCCGAACCAGAACCAGCCAAACAAAAAGCACCGGTCATCTGGAGCTCAAGTGAAAAGAAAACTATCTATCTGCGCTAAGGTGAAACGGGTGACAATCCGCACTCACGCATCTCAGTAGTCAAAGAGCCAGGCATCAGCATCTCAAGTGATCTTTGTACGAATCTCAGCCCTCCTCTCATCGAAGATAGTCACCTTGAGTACCAGCCTGCTTGCAACCACCGATAATTGCCAGAAAGAATTTTCACATCTGCAACTTCGTACAGAAAGAAAAGACAGGCAATCTTGTAGCCCGAATAGTGCGAAAGAGCGCCAAAACGCAGCCACCAAAAGAGATTTCTTTCCACAGCGTCAAATAAAACAAGGAGGGAGGCCCCAGCCTCCCCCCCACTGTAAAGAGCGAATCGATCAACAACGGCAATGCTCCAGAGGAGCAAACAACAGCCCAGCACCGATCTCACTGATGATGAGCGTTGTGGACAGGCACGATGACAAGGATCACCAGCTGCACCAGCTGCACCTGGTCATGTTCCAAAACTCGGACTCACGCTCATCTGCCAGTGCACAAGTATGCAGTACCGTCAAGCGAACTGCAGCAGGAACAGCCAGCAAAGGCCGGGCCAAGGCTGGGTGTTCCCGGAGCAGCAGGCTTGTCAAGGCACCGCACTCCTTAACGATGTACCACAGTGTGCTCTGTTTGAAAATGACAAAAATCACCATTGAGGATTCAGCGGCCTGGTAAAGAAAGAGGCTGCCGAAGGCACATCTCCTCGCCAGACAAGATACCTCTGTAGGCAAAGGTCAGTCCAAGAGTAACAAGAGACAAATACCTCTACAGGCAAATATCTCCTCACTGTCCCAGTACCACCGGAGAGCACCAACAAGACTAGCCAGCTAGTACCCCACTCCTCCAGTTCTTATAGAAGTTCCACCACTTCCCAGCGGCCACTCCAAGAGGTGTAGCCTTCCACATATTAAGTAGCAACCACCAGCGAGAATCACAAGCCAGGATAACACGCCCTCGTTTCCCGAAATCGAAAGCGAGATAGTGATATCTCATCATCCTGAGATGAAGACAACAGCATACGCGCCATGGCATCGGCCGTGCTAGGAATACTCCTGTGAGCAAACCTGCATCCCACCCCGCCCCGGGATAGCCATTTAGGCTAGGTGAAATGGCTGCGGAAGGCTGCCCTAAGGCAGCTCAACGTCCACTTGACCTGGCGCTGCTAGAAGCAGCAGACGAACGCCCACTGGCAGCACCGCGACGGGGATTCCACACCCAAGGCACTGGATCTTGGTTAGCAAGGAATCGGTTGTTTCGTAAGGCTCCGATGCGCAACCAGGCCTCATTGACCGGATCCCAGCTTTTCCTGGCAATAGTGGAAAACCACTCTTTGTGAAACAGCATTCAGCTAGTTATTATGGGCGTCAGTCCGTGATTCTGCCATAGTAAACGATCTGCTCCATGTTGTTATGGTGGTCTTCCAGGCAATGTCCGCCGAACCATGTGCCAGCACTTCCTGAGAGTGGTCAGGCAATACATCTGCATGGCGGCCCTCTGGGGAGGGCCTCTAGACTTCGCAAATTAGTGGAGGGGGGCGGTTGCCCCCCTCTCAGCTTTGGCTCTAATACCACTTTTACTTCGCCCTTCACCGGCATCTGCACCTGTTTCCTGTCCATTGTCACTCCAGGAACTACAATTGATAAACTTCGCGTTTGTACCCTCCCCTGGAATAAGCTGCATGTATACTTCCCGATAGGGTTTATTCAACTTCTATCCAATAGTCTGTCTGCCAAACAGGTCACACTCAGCCTCCAGCAACAATTTGTCACTACGAGCAGTGATACCAACTTAGTAGGCCACATCTTAGAGCTTGCTACAGGTGTAATCCCTGCTGATCTCACTCAGCTCGATCCGTTGGATGGCTTTGACACCCTTTTTGTCAAAGGTTTTCTACATGTTCATATGGCTGCCAAGCTTTTGCCTGCACATGACTGGTCCGTTTCTCTATACAGGTCAGAGTCTCTCCTAAAGCAATGCCTGAAGATGGCAAGATCAGACCGGAACATTGCCTGACCCCTGCTCCCTTTCACTTAGTAGCACATCCAGAAACCCTCCATCATAGATAACGCGCGTGTGGTCCTTTGGATGATCGACTCCTAGACAGCATTCGGCAACATCTTTCTCACTCCAAAATAGCCCCCACCACCTCCCGCGGCTTCTTTGGACCCATCTGTGCGTCAGACTTCAAAGCATTCAATGTCTTAAAAACACAACTCCAGGCGTGGGTCCAAGGAAACCAAAAATGTCCATATGATCGGGGAGTCGGAGCCATCCCAAAATCCAATCCCAAGGAAGTGCGCCAAACCTTTGTTAATAAGTTCCTGCAGCTCAAACGTGAGCTTTTTCCACGAGTGCAATTCCCGGATGATCAAGATATGAAAAACGCTAACAGCCATGTCACACCACACAATTTCCGGCAAATCGAGGCAAGAAAGCGGCGTGGATAGCTCCGCCACAGGCCGTCTGACACTGCCAAGCTTGCTGCTCTTCCCTCTCTTCTTCGCCTTCTTATCTCCTCCGCTTCCTTCTCATCTTCTTCTTTCCTCCCCTTTCTTTCCCGCAGCTGTTTAACTGTAGCCGTGTACCTTAGTCCTACGGGCTCGGCCGCGCAGGGTCTGTAACACAGAACAGATGAGCCCTCGGCACTTGGCAAAGCCATTAAAAGGACGTAGGTAAGAGCTTCGGTTCTATGTACCTTCGGGAAGAGACGAAGAGCTCTTCACCTTCTTCCTTTCTGGCTTTTCCAAGCCTCTAGTGGCAGCAGGGAGTTTCCTCAGCTCCAGTTTTGTGGAATATGGTATTGAGCGGGTACCTTTATCGTCATTTGCTCCGCCATGACGTGTTACATCTCACCTACTCAGGTGATTTGTTGCTGCCGTTCCGCCTACTTGCCAGTTCACTTGGTGGGCATACACTCACAAGAAGGATAACCTGCAAACGTGATACTTGCTAGTGTATGCTAAGGCTGGACCCGTCAGTCACCAAGAACCTAACCGGTTTTCCCGTCGCCGACCTTTGGCTCTCAACTATGTCCTCATCTGCCTTCAGTACACAATAAGCTACGTAAGTTCACTATTCGCTCTGCTTTGGGCTTACTCTCGCGATTTCGGTTGGGGATGTGCACCTGCTCCTTGGTGAACCACTTCCTTCACTCGCGCAAGTTCTCCAAGCTCGACTTGGCTTTTGCAAGGGCATGACCACTGCCCTATGTACCGGCAAAGAATAAGAGTTTCTCTAGAGCTGCGGTATTCCAGCAACCCGAGTTGAGATACCTGGATAAGACGCCAAACCAGCCAGATTCACACCCTGGCCTCACCAGTAGTAACTTTGGTGAAACTGACCGTCTGGCCTTTGTGTGAACCAGGTGTGGTTCGCCCCGTGACGGTGTCTCCCCATGATCCGTGGGCACTGCAAGTCCACCAACTCTGGAGATATCCCATGGCTTCCTAAGCCGGCCAAAAAAAAGAGATGGCAGTGTAAGCTGTCTATGAAACATAAATGTGAAATCGCATGTCGCTTTGAGGCCCTTGGTGGACGGAAAGAAACCGCCACAATGAATTCTGGGCAAGAAGGAGCTCAAGTGATTTTTTCCTTTCGGCTTGGTCAATGGGTTCCGCCAAGTTCCTAGCATACATATCCGTAGCCTTTGGCTCAAGCTGTCTCGGCTCAAATCCGACTGCTCTGGAACGGTGATATCATTTCTCTGTTTGTTTCTTGTCCATCTTGGACTTGGGACTTTTTGAGACTTGGTATCCCGCCAGAGTGAAACGGATAGAGGGAGGGGGGGGTGTAGCGGGTAGCGGCCGCGGCTTTCCTCGCCTTTCCGAGTCATCTGTAGGCTATCACTCGAAGTAGTGGTAGAAAATTTTTTCACTGTAACCATTTTAACTAGCGTGTGATTCCTGTTCGCCTACTTAGGTGATCTGGTCTTACCGCTCTTTTTACTCTTTGCATTCGTTGCATCCCTTCCACAGTGTGTCTTAAGGTTTCCCACTTGGGATACCTTTTGATACCTGTCTTGCATTCGATCTATCGCTCTCAGTGTGTCAGGAGGTTACCCACTTGGGTCACCTTCTGATACCTTCTGCATCCTTGCTGCCTCCACAGTGTGTCTTAAGGTCTCCTACTTAGGGCACCTTCTGATACCTGTATTGCATCCGCCCTTCAGTGTGTCTTAAGGCCTCCTACTTAGGGCACCTTCAGATACCTGAATCGCATCCGATTCCCAGTGTGTCTTAAGGTTTCCTACTTAGGACACCTTCTGATACCTGCCTGTTTTAATTTCTTCAGTGTGTCTTAAGGTTCCCTACTTAGGGTACCCTTCGATACCTGACTTTGCATCCGGACCCCAGTTATCTTAAGTTTTTCTA
>VSDK01006288.1:406719-428279 GCA_009767595.1 Symbiodinium kawagutii | reverse complement strand
AATGGGAGACAAGTAAGAGGCAAAATCATGCGACCGAAGGGATTCAGAGCGGGAAACAAATGAAAGGCAAATGGGAGACAAGTAAGAGGCAAAATCATGCGACCAAAGGGACCCAGAGCGGAAGACACATGAAAGGCAAATGGGAGACAAGTAAGAAGCAAAATCATGCCACCGAAGGGGCCCAGAGTGGGAGACAAATGAAGGGCAAATGGGAGACAAGTAAGAGGCAAAATCATGCGATCAAAGGGACCCAGAGTGGGAGACAAATGAAGGGCAAAGGGGAGACAAGTAAGAAGCAAAATCATGCGACCAAAGGGACCCAGAGTGGGAGACAAATGAAAGGCAAATGGGAGACAAGTAAGAGGCAAAATCATGCGACCAAAGGGACCCAGAGTGGGAGACAAATCAAAGGCAAATGGGAGACAAGTAAGAGGCAAAATTACGCGACCAAAGGGACCCAGAGTGGGGGCCAAATGAAGGGCACATGGGAGACAAGGAAGAGGCAAAATCATGCGACCAAAGGGACCCAGAGTGGGAGACAAATGAAGGGCAAATGGGAGACAAGTAAGAGGCAAAATCATGCAGACAAATGAAAGGCAATTGGGAGACAAGTAAGAAGCAAAATCGCGCGACCAAAGGGACCCAGAGTGGAAGACAAATGAAGGGCAAATAGGAGACAAGTAAGAAGCAGAATCATGCGACCAAAGGGGCCCAGAGTGGGAGACAAATGAAGGGCAAATGGGAGACACGTAAGAGGCAAAATCATGCGACCAAAGGAACCCAGAGTCTGAGGACGCAAGCCCGGAGACAGAGTCATGCGGCCAAGGCAAGCGACCCTTCTCAAAGGAGTAAGAACCCTATACAAGTAAACTTGTTTGGGAAATTATACCAGCGTTGACCCCAAACAGGAAATGATAAACGTTACAGTATCTCAATGCTGATACTTTATTTGACAAATGGGAGACAAGTGATGGAAACAATGCGACCAACCGGACCCAGAGTGGGAGACAAGTGGGGGACAGATGAAAGACAGATGGGAGACAAGTGAAGGGAATCATACGACCAACCAGACCAAGAGCAGTAGACTAGACAAGTCAGAGACAAATAAAAGACATATGGGAGACAAGTGAGAAAAATACGCGACCAACTGGACCCAGAGGAGACACGGGAGACAAATTAAAGACAAATGGGAAACAAGTGCGAAAAAACACGCGACCAACCAGAGTGGGAGATAAGCGGGAGACGAATGAAAATAATGAGACACACGTGACGGAAACCATGCGCCCAGGCTGGGAGACAAGCGGGAGACAAATGAAGGACAAACGGGAGACAAGTACAAGAAATCATGCGACCAAGTGGACCAGATTCGGAGGGAAGCAGGAGACAAATGAAAGACAAATGGAAGACAAGTACAGGAAATCATGCGGCCAAGTGACCCAGAGTGGGAGAGAAAGGGGCGACAAAGGAAGGACAAATGGGAGACAAATAGGAGACAAATGAAGGAAATCATGCGACCAAGTAGACCCAGAGCGGGGATTGAAAGGGGAGACCAAAGGGACCCAGAATGGGAGACAAATGAAGGGCAAAGGGGAGGCAAGTAAGAGGCAAAATCATGCGACCAAAGGGGCCCAGTGTGGGAGAGTAAGGGGAGACAAACGAAGGACAAATGGGAGACAAGTAATTACAGGAAATCATGCGACCAAGTGGACCCAGAGTGAGGATTGAAAGGGGAGACAAATGAAGGACAAATGGGAGACCAGTACAAGAAATCATGCGACCAAGTGGACCCAGAGTGAGGATTGAAAGGGGAGACAAATGAAGGACAAATGGGAGACAAATGGGAGACAAGTACAGGAAATCATGCGACCAAGTGGACCCAGAGCGGGGATTGAAAGGGGAGACCAAAGGGACCCAGAATGGGAGACAAATGAAAGGCAAAGGGGAAGCAAGTAAGAGGCAAAATCATGCGACCAAAGGAATGCAGAGTGGGAGAGAAAGGGGAGACAAATGAAGGACAAAAGGGAGACAAGTACAGGAAATCATGCGACCAAGTGGACCCAAAGTGAGGGATTGAAAGGGGAGACAAATGAAGGACAAAAGGGAGACAAGTACAGGAAATCATGCGACCAAGTGGACCCAAAGTGAGGGATTGAAAGGGGAGACAAATGAAGGACAAATGGGAGACAAGTACAGGAAATCATGCGGCCAAGTGGACCCAGAGTGGGAGAGAAAGGGGAGGCAAATAAAGGACAAATGGGAGACAAATGGGAGACAAATGAAGGAAATCATGCGACCAAGTGGACCCAGAGTGGGGATTGAAAAGGGAGACAAATGAAGGACAAATGGGAGACAAGTACAGGAAATCATGCGGCCAAGTGGACCCAGAGCGGGAGACAAATGAAGTGCAAAATCATGCGACCAAAGGGATTCAGAGTGGGAGACAAATGAAGGGCAAACCGGAGACAAACCCAGAGTCTGAGGACGCAAGCCCGGAGACAGAGTCCAAATCATACGGCCAAGGCAAGCGACCCTTTTCAAAGGAGTAAGAACCCCATACAGGTAAACCTGTTTGGGGAAAAACCTTGGAAGGAGCATGAAGTAGCGTGTTAGAAACGGCCGTTGATTCAATATGTTAGAAACGGCCGTTGATTCAATATGTTAGAAACAGTCATTTGTTCAACAAATTCTAATTCGCACTCCAACGTGAACCAATGTTCCAAGTTTCTGCCAGACGTGTGTCCACTGTACCCTTCTTCCGTCTCAGAAAGAAATTCCCGGGTGCATTTGCGATCGAATATCAACCCTGCCAGGTCCTTTGTTTCCGGTTTTGAGCACAATGCTGCAGATGTTGCCCCTGCCCCCTGTGTTTTGAGAGAGCCACTCCCAGGTTTTGTTGTTGGCTTTGGATTGTGTAACAGATTGGATGCTGCGGGCAACAGGGACTGCAGTTGAGAGGCAGTTCCAGATTCTGAGTTCTTGAGTTCCAAGGCCATCTAGCACCCATATCATCCCGGAGTCGACAGGCTTCACATTTGTTTACTCAACTGTTGATCAAAGAAATGTAAGCAAATAACACATTGTCAAACAATGTGGAACTATGGTAACAGGATGTAACTTTGTAGCTACGTCATAATTATCAGAATTACACATCGCAGTCGGAAGTTATGGACATATCGGTGGCAGATGTTGCCGCCCCTCTGACAGTTCAACCCCCAGGTGCTTCGGAGAACAGGGCGAGGGCTCGGAAGACCTACTGCAGGTCCTCAGCAGATGCGAAAGCCTTGAGGAGCTCAACTTGAAGAGCTGCAAGCAGATCCCGGGCCCTGCTTGGGCCAAGGTGCGGGGTGCCCAGTGGCACCAGCTGAAAACGGCGAATTTCGACTCGTGCCTCGGAGATGAATGGGTTGATTTCGGACTTGGCTTTTCCAAGCCACAAACAGTGATGGTTCGAAGCAAATCTCGAGGCAAACAAAAAACTATGGAAGGAGCATGAAGTAGCGTGTTAGAAACGGCCTTCCGTCTCAGAAAGCAATTTGCAGGTGCCTTTGCGGTCGAATACCAGCCCTGCCAGGTTCTTTTGTTTCCGGTTTTGAGCACAGTGCTGCAGATGTTACCCCTGGGTTTTGAGCACAGTGCTGCAGATTTATTCACCCCGCTTCGGGTGGGGTATCCGCCCACACCGCTGGAGTTATTGGCTGTCAAACAACAGGTATTTCGCTCAGCAGGAGAGTAACGTGCCAAAGCAGATGAGAACAGTTAACCGACCTGAACGAAACTGTCAGTTATCAAAGTGACTTTTTGTGCTGCTTGCAGTTGCCATACAAGTCAAAAAGACACTTTCGAAACGAGTACTTCATACTAACGTTTCGCTCGGCTAGCAACAGTAACGTGCTAAAGCAGATGATAACAGTTGACCGACCTAAGAGAAAGTGCCGTTTATCAAATTGACGTTTGTCCTGGTTGCAGTTACCATACATCTCTAAAAAAGACACTTTCGAAATGAGCACTTCATACTGACGGTGCAAAAGCGCAAACTTATACCAATAACGATTCACCAGTATGCAACACATGTTCCTCGGAGCAAGCATTAGTTTGTAACCAGATAAACAGTGTATTTTCCACGTGTTGTTACCCCAGGTTTTCCAACACGCCCAGACACAAACCTTGGGCTTTTTGCATTCACCATGGGGCAGGTCAATCGTTAGTTGCATCAAAAACCTTGTCGATACCAATCTAGTCTGCAATCGAGACCTTGTCGAGAACCACTTGGCGCAAGTCGAACCCTGTGTTAGGCCATGTTGGGCCAAAGATGTGCAGTGCAAAGTTACGCCAAGAAAAAAACACCCAGAAGCACATGTTGGGCCATTTTCGCGTCCAAAATCAAGGGGTCAAACAACAGATGCATTAAAACCCCGTTTCAACACCGATCTAGCCCACAATTGAAGCCAGGTTGAGCGCGAATTGCCAGGTTGAGCGCGAATTGGGCCAAAGGCTATGTTGGGCCGAAGATATGCGAGCTGCGCCAAGAACATCCCGCCACAACACAGAAAGTATCCCCCAGACCCAGAACATGTTTGCAAAACTTGTTTTTTCACAACTGACAAAAAACACAAAAGTTTGCATGTTTTTTCACAATTTTCCAGGTTTCAAGGCACAACTAAACGCGCAAAATCTGATTACGTTCACGACATGGCAGCAAAAGCCGGCTTCACGAAACGATGCTCATTGAAACAAAAATTGCAAAACAATACAACTGACTGCAAACTCTCCGAAATAGCCAACATCAACAGAAATGACAGTCCAAGAGCTTCCGGTGCGAGTCGAACCCCCCCAGCTAAATTTACTATAGCGACACAGCGCTATAGACCATAGAGATTAAAATGGAACATTCGTATTGAACGAATTGCCCCCCAATGACACGCCATCATCGCCAAAGCGGTGTGGGCGGATTCAATTAAGTTTAAATCACGAAAGCTAGCGTCAGCTAGCTGAAGTTGCTCTTGCTTTAGCAAGTAATTGGCAGGGACAGGACCTCGAAAAGTCACAAATAATTGAATTAAATTATGGGCCTCTCGCCCCCTCTCCAGGCTCAATTCCGCCCAGGGTCGTTGCATGTTGCGGTTTTCTTCAACAAAAATGAATGCATGTTTTATCGTTGTTAGTTTTTCAGTCAGGTCAGTTGCAATGCTAGCTTTCGTCACCTACCCCTGGCCTCAAGTTCGCAGTTCAATATGAACCAATGTCTCAAGTTTCTGCCAGACATGTGTCAAACGTACCCTTCCGTCTCAGAAAGCAATTCCCAGGTGCATTTGCGATCGAATATCAACCCTGCCAGGTCCTTTGTTTCCGGTTTTGAGCACAGTGCTGCAGATGTTGCCCCTGCCCCCTGTGTTTTGAGAGAGCCACTCCCAGGTTTTGTTGTTGGCTTTGGATTGTGTAACAGATTGGATGCTGCGGGCAACAGGGACTGCAGTTGAGAGGCAGTTCCAGATTCTGAGTTCTTGAGTTCCAAGGCCATCTAGCACCCATATCATCCCGGAGTCGACAGGCTTCACATTTGTTTACGCAACTGTTGATCAAAGAAATGTAAGCAAATAACACATTGTCAGCAATGTGGAACTATGGAAGCAAGATGTAACTTCGTAGTTATGTCATAATTATCATAATTACACATCGCAGTCGGAAGTTATGGACATATCGGCGGCAGATGTCGCCGCCCCCCAGACAGTTCAACCCCCCAGGTGCTTTGACGATCAGGGCGATGGAGCAGAAGACCTACTGCAGGTCCTGGCGCAATGCGAAAGCCTTGAAGAGCTCAACTTGAACTACGGCTGCAGGATCCCAGCCCCTGCTTGGGCCAAGGTGCGTGGCGCCCAGTGGCCGAAGCTGAAAAAGGCGGATTTCTGCGGGTGCCTCGGAGATGAATGGGTTGATTTCGGACTTGGCTTTTCCAAGCCACAAACATTGTCCGTTCAAAGCAAATCTTGAGGAAAACAAAAGATATGGAAGGAGCATGAAGTAGCGTGTCAGAAACGGCCATTTGTTCGATGAAGTTTCGTTCTTCGCATTTTGCGCTCCGATATGACCAATGTTCCAAGTTTCTGCTATAGACATGTGTCAAACGTACCCTTCCGTCTCAGAAAGCAATTCCCAGGTGCATTTGCGATCGAATATCAACCCTGCCAGGTCCTTTGTTTCCGGTTTTGAGCACAATCCTGAAGATGTTGCCCCTGCCCCCTGTGTTTTGAGAGAGCCACTCCCAGTAGAAGGGGTTCCAACGCCCATATCATCCTGGAGTCTCCAGGCTTCACATTTGCTTACGCAATTGCTGATCAAAGTAATGTAAGCGCATCATCAAGCAATCTTGAAGCATGAAAACTGTATGCAACTTCATATTTTCATTCTGCAAAGTGCAGTTGGAAGTCATGAATATATCGGCGGCAGATGTCGCCCCCGCCCCTCTTCTGACAGAGCTCCATGCAATCCCCAGGTGCTTCAACAAACAGGGCGAGGGTGCAGAAGACCTGCTGAAGGTGCTCGGACGATGCCATGCGGTGGAAGAGGTGGACTTTCGCCAATGCTACAAGATCCCAGGCCCTGCTTGGGCCAAGGTGCACGGCGCCGAGTGGCCGAAGCTGAAAAAGGCGAATTTCTCATGGTGCCTCGGAGATGAATGGGTTCATTTCGGACTTGGCTTTTCCAAGCCACAGACATTGCGCGTTCAAAGCAAATCTCGAGGCAAACAAAAAACTATGGAAGGAGCATGAAGTAGCGTGTTAGAAACGGCCATTTATTCTCGCCGCTTCGGGTGGGGTATCGCCCAAACCGCCAGATTTATTGGCTGTCAAACAACAGATATTTCGCTCAGCCAGCAGAATAAGGTGCCAAAGAAGATGAGAACAGTTAACCGACCTAAACGAAATTGTCAGTTATCAAAGTGACTTTTTGTGCTGCTTGCAGTTGCCATAAAAGTCAAAAAAAGACACTTTCGAAATGAGTACTTCATACTAACGTTTCGCTCGGCTAGCAACAGTAACGTGCTAAAGCAGATGATAACAGTTGACCGACCTCAGAGAAAGTGCCGTTTATCAAATTGACGTTTGTCCTGGTTGCAGTTGCCATACATCTCTAAAAAAGACACTTTCGAAATGAGCACTTCATACTGACGGTTCGCTCAGCCCGCAACAGTAACGTGCAAAAGCGCAAACTTATACAATAACAATTCACCAGTATGTGACACATGTTCCTCGGAGCAAGCATTAGTTTGTAACCAGATAAACAGTGTATTTTCCACGTGTTGTTACCCCAGGTTTTCCAACTCGCCCAGACACAAACCTTGGGCCATTTTGCATTCACCATCGGGGAGGTCTATCGTTAGTTGCATCAAAAACCTTGTCGATACCAATCTAGTCTGCAATCGAGACCCTTTCGAGAACCACTTGGCGCAAGTCGAACCCTGTGTTAGGCCATGTTGGGCCAAAGATGTGCAGTGCAAAGTTACGCCAAGAAAAAACACACCCAGAAGCACATGTTGTGCCATTCTTGAGTCCAAAATGAGGGGTCAAACAACAGATGCATTGAAACCCCGTTTCAACACCAATCTAGCCTACAATTGAAGCCAGGTTGAGCGCGAATTGGGCCCAAGTTAAGCCCTATTTGGAGTTATGCTGGGCCAAAGATGTGCGAAGTTGCGCCCACAACCTTCCGCCTTAGCGCAACAAACATCCCCCGGAGCCAAAACATGTTGGCAAAATTGTTTTTTTCACAACTGACAAAAAACATTCTATTTTCCATGTTTCATGATTTGTCAGGTTTCAAGCCCCAACTAAACACGCGAAATCTGATTCAGTTCCCCAGTCGAGCCCCAATTGGAGCTATGTTTGGCCACGTTGGGCCAAAGATGTGCGAAGTTCCCCCAACAAAAGCCACACCCAGACGCACATGTTGGGCCATTTTTGCGTCCAAAATCAAGGGGTCAAACTACAGATGCATTAAAACCCCGTTTCAACACCAATCTAGCCCACAATTGAAACCAGGTTGAGCGCGCCACAACCCAGAAAATATCCCCCATACCCAGAACATGTTTGCAAAAAATATTTTTTCACAACTGACAAGAAACACCGTGTTTTCTACGTTCTTTCACGATTTCCAGGTTTCAAGGCACAACTAAACGCGCAAAATCTGATTACGTTCACGACATGGCAGCAAAAGCCGGCTTCACGAAACGATGCTCATTGAAACAAAAATTGCAAAACAATACAACTGACTGCAAACTCTCCGAAATAGCCAACATCAACAGAAATGACAGTCCAAGAGCTTCCGGTGCGAGTCGAACCCCCCCAGCTAAATTTACTATAGCGACACAGCGCTATAGACCATAGAGATTAAAATGGAACATTCGTATTGAACGAATTGCCCGCCAATGACACGCCATCATCGCCAAAGCGGTGTGGGCGGATTCAATTAAGTTTAAATCACAAAAGCTAGCGTCAGCTAGCTGAAGTTGCTCTTGCTTTAGTAAGTAATTGGCAGGGACAGGACCTCGAAAAGTCACAAATAATTGAATTAAATTATGGGCCTCTCGCCCCCTCTCCAGGCTCAATTCCGCCCAGGGTCGTTGCATGTTGCGGTTTTCTTCAACAAAAATGAATGCATGTTTTATCGTTGTTAGTTTTTCAGTCAGGTCAGTTGCAATGCTAGCTTTCGTCACCTACCCCTGGCCTCAAGTTCGCAGTTCAATATGAACCAATGTCTCAAGTTTCTGCCAGACATGTGTCAAACGTACCCTTCCGTCTCAGAAAGCAATTCCCAGGTGCATTTGCGATCGAATATCAACCCTGCCAGGTCCTTTGTTTCCGGTTTTGAGCACAATCCTGAAGATGTTGCCCCTGCCCCCTGTGTTTTGAGAGAGCCACTCCCAGTAAAAGGGGTTCCAACGCCCATATCATCCTGGAGTCTCCAGGCTTCACATTTGCTTACGCAATTGCTGATCAAAGTAATGTAAGCGCCTCATCAAGCAATCTTGAAGCATGAAAACTGTATGCAACTTCATATTTTCATTCTGCAAAGTGCAGTTGGAAGTCATGAATATATCGGCGGCAGATGTCGCCCCTGCCCCTCTTCTGACAGAGCTCCATGCAATCCCCAGGTGCTTCAACAAACAGGGCGAGGGTGCAGAAGACCTGCTGAAGGTGCTCGGACGATGCCATGCGCTGGAGACGGTGGACTTTGGCCTCTGCGCCGAGATCCCCGCGTCGGCCTGGCAGCAGCTCCCGGACGGCTGCTGGCCGAAGCTCCCGCTCCGCTGGTACGATGGCATCCCCGAGGATCAGCTTCCGCGTCTGCGCAGCCGAGGCTCCGGGGTGCAGGTTCCGACGAGGCGTCAAGGAATGTCAAGGAAATGTGTTTTGGTCATGGATGCTCAGTCGTTCTAAAAATGGAACCTCTTAATTGAACCGAAGTTAGATTTTGCACCTGCGATTCAACAATGAGATGAGGGTTGACTTCTTTTTGTATTTTTGGTTTATTCATGTTTATTCCAGGGTGGTACAGGCGCATGACTATCTCGTGCCTTATTTGGACAAATCGCTTTAAAATGTTGCAAATGCCATATGAAACGCGACTTCTGGAAAGTGTGTCTTTTTCGTGAATCGCAGACGAACTCCACATATTTAGAAACCACCTCCAGAAACGACATTGTTTTTGAGCATGACCATTTTGATTGCCAAAAGCAGTGAAATTCACATGTTGCTCAGGCAACCCTTGGGACAACCAACATCGTGTTAGTGTAGCGTTTAGTATGCTTTTTTGTTTTCTTGCCATTTGCTAATGTTGAGTGAGTCCTCTGATCACTGGCCTGCCTCTTGGGGCCATAAAAATGAATTTTCCCTACCTCGTCCGTACCTCGTCCGGGTACCTCGTCCGGTTCAGTCGTTCTAAGAATGGAACCTGTTAATTGAACCGAAGTATACCAAAGTGAGATTTTGCACCTGCGATTCAACAATGAGATGAGTGTTGAGTTCTTCTTGTATTTTTTTTCTTTTCCATGATGCTGGGGTGGTACCGCCTGTTGTAAGACTGTGTTTTCAATTTGCCCAAAAAACTGTTTCCGGCGCCAAGTTTTCGGCTTGAGGTGGTGAGCATTGTCAAGGCCTGGCGTCCTCAGGGAAAGACCTGTACTTGTGCAATATTCATGTGTTGGGATTCCACGTGATTCCTTTTGACAGTTGATGTGTCGTGGCGCTTTCATTCTTTGTGGCTTCAGCAACTTGTCAATCCTCCCTTTCGATGTCTTGCAGACTGTGGACCTCGAAGTCCTTTCGGTGACAAGCGTTTCAAGTCAACACTTCTGAGCAATGTGAAATGCTGACCTTGACATTGGAACCGCAGTTTCCAAACTTGTATCATCACTCTTTGGATTGCTTAGCCAAGCAAGTAGCGTGATGCTGCACATGCACAGACAAATGCCCTGAACAGCCTTGGCGCAGGAACGGACGTTTCTGATCCCGCGGGTTCCTCATTAGTTTCACCGAATTGAAATCCAAAGGATGAGACATCATCCACGCTGCAAAAGGATCGGTGGTTTGGCCGACAGCCTCTGTTGCCCTTCATCCCGAAAGAAGGCACATCTCTGTTTTACGATCTTCTTGTGGATCCCAAGTTAAACTACCGAATCGATGTGACTTGGTGCAACTGGAATCTCAGATTCCTAGTGGGCCCTCTGCCTATATTGATCACTAGAAATTGACAGTAACGCCATTGCTAAATTGGGAATCCATGCAGTGTCTGCTGATTTTCTGATTTGTCAAGATCTTTGACGACGACATGGCTTACATCAGACATGATGCGTGCAGTCGGCCTGGTGCATGGCGCAGTCTGCAGCTCCGAAAGGAATACATTCACAGCTCCAACCTGCACATCTTTACAGATTCATCAGACTGCAATGTCCGGACACTGTGCCCCACCATTCATCTAGCATGGTGTCAAGGAATTGACAAAAGTACATAGGTCCAAAGGGATTCTTTCAAACTTTGGGTTCTGGCTCTGAGCTGCTGTTTCACCCGCTTTGGATTCAGCGGCAAAGTTAGCCCTCGGCCTCAGCTCTGCATGATTGGAGACACTGACACAAGAAGCGAAGGAGGTTTGAAGTTCAGTGGCCAAACTCATTAAAATCACATTTATGTTTCATGTCTTTGTGCGTGTCTTGGTTTCTAGAATTAATTCTGAGCATTCTGAGGTTCACCAAAAGCACAAGTCCATCTCTGGCGTGAAGGATCCATTCGCAACTTTTTGTTGTTTGCGGGACCTGATGATTTCACAAGCTAGCAGAATCTTCTCACCCCCATTTTCATGTGGCCGGGTTGGATGGCAAGTGAGGAAAGTTGATCATTGTAGTTTCTTACCAGTCCAGGTGTTTGATTTTCTTGATGCTCAAGACGCTTTGTACCTTCTGTAGTTTATCACACTTGTCTAGTCACTGGGTTGTTTCACACTTCAGGTAAAGGAATTTGATGAGGCTGGTACTGGTATCTACTAAACTTGTAGGCGTGGGCTGGCTACTGAAATCACAAAACTGGATGGAATTCAAATCTACCCAGTCCTTGCAGACTAGGAATGGACCCCAGGACCGGGAATGGAGTTCCCAAATGATTGAAAACTCTTAACAGCAAGCTTCACCAACCAGCGAGACATCTTTGGACCAACACTCCTGCGATTGATTGCTTGAGAGTCACCAGGGGTTTGAGTCTGCTGCTTCAGGCTGCAGTATGGGCTCCGGTGGGAGTCGTGTTCCCACATCAACTCGAACACAGGCGGGAAAGTCGACCCAGCGACCCTGGGCCGAAGGCTCCTGCCCTTCGCTTCAGGATGGTCGATTTTCGCATTTTCTCATTGCACGCCATGGTTAGACTCTGTACATATTCGGCAGTTGCGTGGTACACACATGATGGATGATCTTGAACAACTGAAGGATGACAAACATGTAAAGAACAGAGATCAGGCACCGCCGGCTGAAGCTGATGAAGACACACCCCACTTACGACCAATCGATTGTGGAATCCCCTCAGCAGTATTAAAAAAATGCCAAAGACGGGTGTAAACAGTGGAGCCAACACAAAACCCCGTTGGCCAGCAAGGCGATTTTGTTCTGTACATCTGTGTAGGTCATGTCAGCCACCATGTTGCAGTGCTCAAGATGATACACCTTAGGGCCAAGACAGACAGAAGCTCGCACATGTCAACAATACCGGCCCCAGTGTGCCGGTAGCAATCGTGAAATCGGCATGTAATTCCAGCAAACTGACAGGGGGTTGTGAAAAGTCCCATTCCAAATCAGACAAGTATCGTACAACCTTTCGCATGAAAGTATCCCATTACAAACAGTTGGCAATGTCCACGTCGGCAACTATCGCAGTCCAGACAACTGTTGGGGGTCAAATTTCACGGCATATTCAGGCATGCTACCAGTTTGTGGTGTGGATCTCTATTTCACAATCTTCATAGGCAGCTCATTCCTCCCACCCCGCATAGCCAAAACATGCTGTAATATAGCGCGATGACTTTGTATCGATTTGCAATTTCGTTGGAGCTTACGGGTTTGAATACTTCCTGACAAGTTCTTAGACTTTGGCCAGGAAATCCACACGGTTGTTCTCAGCTGTCCAACGTTCGTAGCAGCCAAACCGATGGGCCTTCACTTTCCGAACTTGTCTAGCATGGGCAGGACATGTAAGAACAAACTTCCAGATCATTCACCACAAGTCCTCATGATCCCCACGAGTCGGCTGGGTTTATGATACTCACTATGAGGATTGATGACGGAAAATAGTACTTAATGATGTTCGAGAAGCTGATTTTTCTGCTTTCACCATGACCTGGGTTTCGATGCCCAAATGAACAGCTTGACTTTGGCTTGTGTTTGGCAGACCTACCCCATCGATCTAGATCTAGAATCTAGACATATCATATCTAGACTGATGAATCTAATTATTGACCAGCTAGACCAAAAGGAATAGATGTGGCAGTTCATGATCAGTTCATGTTGACTTCCAGTTGTTTTGCTCCAGGTCATCGCACCAACGTTGTTGGACCGAAATTCATCCAAGCATCTCCCGCTTCCGGATGAAGAGCAGCCCCCAGCTCCAGAAGTGGCAAGGCACACAGCATGCGCAGTCGCTTTCGAACCCATTGGGAGCATACCATTTCGAATACCTAGTTCGAATCATGATTTTTTGCATCTCCATTTGCAAGAGTCAATAGTCAATATTCCAGGTCACCCTTGTTGAAAACCTTGCCAGATGTTGTAACAAACGTATCTCCAAACGCATCTCCAGCGCATCCTTCGTGCTTCTCCTCGTGCTGGTGCTTGGTCGCTTCTCCTCGGCGGGCTTTGGACAGCTCAGTCGACCCACACGCAGTGCTTGTTACCATGGGAGCTTCGAACATGAATTCAGAAGCATGAAATTTGTTGGGTTTTCTTGAGCGTTTGGGGCATCTGTGAATATCTTTCCAACGTCTTAGAACTTCGATCCACTTTGGAGCTTGGTCACTTGGGGTCCCACTTGAGAGGCCAGCGATCACCGCCTCACAGGCTCAGGCCTGGTGAATGTCGAGATTTGGGAATCAAGAAGTGCAATCTAAGCCATGGCAATGGTCTATAGCAACGATGAATGGTTCATAGTCACAGTTAGTGGTTATAAAGGTCAACCAGGTTTTATGCTCATCTGAAGAATCTGGTTACTGGTTTAGTTATAACAAGTGTGAATGGTTACATAGCCATTGCGGTTACTGGGGAATGAGACAGATTGATGGTTAACAACAGCGGTGATTGGGCAATAACGGCGCGGTCAATGACAAATTCAGGACCCTTTAGCCAGCCAAGGACAAATGGCACTGCAATGAAAATATTCTATAGTGAGCTGAATAAAAGTGAGGCCAACTGGTGGGTCTGACCATCCAAGAAATCTTGGCGGTCTTCATTCAGCGTCTTGATCGCTCCAAGAAATCTGAGCAAAACCTTGCTGCTGAACAGCTGTCTCACTGTCTCACTGATGAAGCTGCAGGTAGAAGGGGACTCGTGGAAGTACAACCCGCTTCTGGATGAAGAGCAGCCAGAAGCACAAGATGAACCTGAAAGGCCTGCAGCGTGGGAAAACCGTTGTTGACTTGCTTAGAGGGCCTATAATCATAGTTCTGCTTGGATACCTCACCCAGTTGAAATTGGCAAGGGCCCGATGTGGCCGCGTTCAAAATTAGATGGAATTGGATTGCCAAAGCACAAATCCCGGCCTCAACGGATTTGACAAAGTGAGTCAAGTGAGGTGTGAGTCCGGTGTCGGAGCATATGAAGATTCCACGTTACTTATAGCTCGCTTAGCTCGATCATCTCTCTGGCCTGTTCTTTTGGAGATTTTGCACCAGGAACTCAAGGAGTTTGATCAGAGCGTCAACCTAGCACCGAATTGTGGGGTCATTACTTGGAGGATCCACAGACCTGTCTTGATATACTTTAGTGCCTAAGATGTGCAGGGGAGAGAGGCCCCGGAGCTCAATCGTTCGAAAGTGCACAACTATGTTAGGTATGTTGAACCAACTAGCATGGGATAAAAATCTAGCTGCTGCAAATGACTGCTGCATGGTTCACTCCTCCTTGTTTTGTACCAACCATGACACCATGATCATCCATGATCATCCATGATCATCCATGATCATCATCAGCATCGCCATCGTTGTCGTTGCTGTCGTGGTCAACACTGTCATCATCACGTTGGTGCCACTACGGCTGTTTTTACACCACACAGAGGCTGTGTGATTTTGTAAATACGACATGTTGATGCAGATTTCTGCAGTTCAGGTCTTGTCCTCTTTGGTCCATTGGTCGACCTGTTTGGAACAGCTTTGTTTATCGCCTTGCTATTGAAGTGCTTGTAGTCTGGCACCTCCAAACCAGGGTCCGTTACTGGCATTCTCATTACTTCCGTATCATCCATTCCTAGCCTGCCTGGGTACCAGCTTCCCCACAACGCATTTTTTTGTTTGCTTCCACTACCTTGGATGCTCCTGCTTAAGTTTTGGATGTCTTGGGTTTATGTCTCCCTTGTCTTCAGTTTTCTCAACTTCTTTCGGTGTGGTGCCTGGAGTTGTTATTTTTGACTCTCACAGTAATTGCAGAAAGATTGTTGGGTTTCGGTTCCCCCAAAGCAGATGGAGCCCAGAATGGAACTGTTCTGAAGATTTCCTCTGAGGGTAATTCTCTCCCGGTACTTGTAGATTGTTTTTGCTTGATCTAATAAATGCCTCAGCACCGGAGGATTTGTCAGCACCTCTTTTGGACTATGGTGTCAAGTGGCTAAAGGTGTCAGCTGCTTACTTGCCACCCTCCTTCAACGACAGGAATGAAAAGGAGATCGTTGCTTCGCTGGGATGGGTCGAAGAGTTTCCCCAGGATTCTTGGCACGGAACATGGTCTTTCTATTTGAGTTTCAGCCATAGCGAATTCTGATGCTTGAATGGAATGATAGTGGAAGCATGGCCTCTTTTGATGAGATCAGCAGGATCACTACACTTGTTTGCCTTCGGATGGCTAGTCTTGAAAGCGCAGTGCACGCCGCTGAGTAGCGGGCTGCTTCAGCTTCGAGCGAAGGTTCATGGTGGCAACGCGCCCAACAAGGTGGATGTGCCGTCCACGCAGTTCACCTTGCTGAAGGCGGGGCCCGTTTTGCCAATGTTGCCGCCCTTGGCCAGCGCGAGAAAGCGCCAGGTGGTTGAACTGCGAACGTCTTCTGTGAGCCACTTGCGTCTCCACGCATCTGCTGACAGTGATAAGACGTGGCACCTGCAGTTGGCCGACGCAGATCGGATCCTGGGTTTCCGCTTCCACCAGGCATGATGCTTAGTCAGCTTAGCCCGTGTTTTGAATGTTTCGCATTGCGTTTTGAAGCTTCGAAACGACCCTTACAGTGCAGCGAGACTGACCCTCGCCCCCAGGTGCAGGATGCTGCGGGCGCTACTCGACACTACAACCCACACGTCTTGGTGCAAAATGGCACCTCTCTTGAAGTGACCTTGGAACCTGTGTCCGGGCACATCTTCTGGCCCGAACCGGACTATCCTGGGCGCATCCAATGGTTGCCACTGCCAGCCAAGCCAACAGCGGACCAACGTGTGGAGACATTGGAGGCATATGGGATGAGAATATCTCAGGATATGTCAGGACGAACTTCAGGCTTCCTTAATCGAGAGAAAGTGTAGATGCTGACAGTGCGAACAAAACACAGATAAGTTCTAAGAAGCCAGGCTGCACTTAAAATACACAATTGCACGTCACAACTGTTTTTCCCTATTAATCATTGATTCCTTCACCTCATGTTGTGAGATTACGGACACTTGCACTTCTGTTCTAGAAAGTGCATTGATGTATTCCATGTTTCCTCAAAAATGCTTGGACCACCGAAGCCTCGTGAACTTTGTGAGATCAGTTTTGTAATTGTTTGATGATTGATTTGCTGATATTTCTTGCACATTTTGCTCCAGGAAAACCTGTCAAATTAAAAAACAATCCTTATGCCCAGCAGCCCATGGTCCGCCAACCTGTGGTGTTTGGAGGTTGTGGGCTTGCTCTGTATGCAGGGACAAGATCGCCATGGAATAGAAGTGTTGCATGGCTGGAGTAGTTGCATTCTTTTGATTCTCCTTGTATCATTTTTGCATTTGCAAGCATGATTGTGCGGAAGTGTGAACACGCTTTCAATATAATTCCTTTTCATTTCTTTTCTGTCAATTTCTACTCCACCAACCCACCAGTCTTTACGGAAAGAAAACAACGGGTTCACGGCAGCAAACATGGAATCCATGATTTAAAGCACACGACATCCCACATCTTCCCTCCATTTACGAGAGGAGCCCAAAGGCTCGTTGGCCCGAAATGCAGAAGCACCTCTCATCCGCATCCCGCCAGTTTCTCCACACCTTTTTCTCCTTTTCCTTCCATGTTTCGTTGAACTCAGTCACCAGCTCCTGTACCCCCCAATTAGTACTGCTGTATACAGCTTTCAGATCATTGCTACTTTCGCTGAAGTATGGACACAGAGTGAAGGAAAGATTGTCAAAGGGAATGTTGCTACTGTGTCGCCAACTGTGAGCAGCCCCTTGAAAAACAATGATGCCACCCATTGACCCGAAAGTGCGTGGTGCAATCCCTCAAGCCATCTTGAGCCACAGCAATCTGGCCGCCCCCTCGCTGCCAACTGTGTCCCTTCACTGTGTCCTTTAGCTGTGCCCAGTATCAGGCCCAGCCTTTCTCGTGAACCATTGCTGTTCTGATGCAGCTTAGACATTGCGGTTGGACCTTCCAGATTTGGACACCTTTGGAAAGATAAAAAAGGAGATCCAAGTTTCAGTGGTGGCTCATGGCTTACGCAATGATTGAAGACCACAATTGGCGCAATTGGTCAGGTTTCCTTACCTTCAAAGAATATGAACCAATGCATTTAGCTACAATTGAGATTTTGTGCTCGCTCCAGCTCGATGGGTTACGATAGATGTTGAACCAAGGCATCACCTCATTGGAGTGAAGCACCAGTCCGGCTGTAGTATTCTACAGATGACTGGGCAGACAGCAATGTATTGGGTGGACTTGCTGGTGTTGACCATGGTGGCGACCTCAGCCTTGTGATGCAGCAAAGTGTGCTTGAAAGATGTTCCAAGTTCCATTGGTTTGGTGTGATGTTCGCAAAAAACACAGCCAATCTTTGGGGGGTTTGGAAGAAACCGGAGTATCCTTCATGTTCGTGTGCCATGCAGGCTCATGCCAAGCCTCAGAATACTTCAGCAGGGAGTGTGGGAACAACACGGAACCACTTAGAAACTCAGGCCCTGTTCTACGCTGACATTGCCTTTGATGTTAAGCAGCTCGTCTTGTTCTACAAGCAGGGTCTGCGCGACTACTTGCTGATCAATGCCATTGGGATGATGGCACCACCTATTTCGACCTGCTGTGCTGCTTTCGCGTGGCTCCAGCAGGAGTCGCGGGAAGTTCAGCACTTCAGGAGGTTGGTGCCATCCCATGCGATGCAAGTCCTGGTGCTGCTGGTCTTGATCTCAACCCAGACGCACATGATCTTCTTGGTGCTGTTTTCTGTCGTATTCAGGGCGATGCCTGGCAGCCATTTCACATGAAAGGTTGAGGAAACCGCTTTTGCTTCTTTGCGTCCCAAGAAGTCGACTGATTGAAGTTGCTTCAATACATTGGGGTAGTTCGAACACCGTTTGAGTCGGGGACCTGATCTGCCGCGGCAACTCTGTTGATCGCGCCTGTTTCTTTTAATGGATGTACGTAAGGATGATTATTTACTCGTTTGTTCTACAATTGCGCCTTATGATGATGGTTGACTGTTAGGACCACGTCATTTTTAGTTGGGTTGATATTGGCGATCACTCTGCATCGATCAGCATGGGGAGACGTTCGAGCCCACTGAGGAAGCACCCCATGCTGGAATCAGCGAAAGCGGCCGAGGTCCGATGTGCAAGCTGAGACCCATTCACGGTGTTGTGGGTTTGAGATGGTTTGAGTTTGGAAACTGTCAGGGCAAGGGGGGGTGCCACATTTGAGAGTTGAGACAAATTCACTGTTTCACTTTGAATGTTGGAGGTGGCAGAATCGTTGGTATCTAGCACAGTGCAGTACAACTTTTTGCTCTCCTACATGGCTGGGTTGGATTTCATCTCCGATCTGGACGTGACCTCAAAGCAGCTGCAAAGCATGGCGGTTTCTATCGCCATTTCTTGCGCTAGCCTTGGCCTGAACTTCGCTTCCCGCGACAAGAAGGATAGGGCGATCCTCGGCCTCCCAGGGAAAGTCGGATGGAACCCTGTGATGGGAGCACTGGTGATGGTGCGGGCCATGGAAGTTGCGAGCCGCCTGGCGGCTTTTAACATCATCCACTTGTCCTGGCGGAGCCATGCACTTGCCGTTGGACACCTGGGAGGGCCTGCAGCTGCCGCAGCCATGTGCATTGCTGCGAAACTGAGCTTTGCAAATGCCGAACTGCCTGAAGTGCTGGCAACTTTCAGCAAATTGTTTCTGTTGTATTTGTTCAACTTGTCCAGTGGTGTCTCGTGATGTCTGAGAGCCCATCTAAGCCATTTCCCACTGGCCCACTGCATCACTGTTTCACTGCATGGATTCAAGGGGCTTGCACGCAGTTCTCAGTGATGCAGTTCTCAGCCCAGGCAGCAGTGGTTGCACACCCAGGCCAGATTCTGGAGCCTAGATCAGTGCTACCACTCCGGTCAGGGTCCAAGTCAAAACAGTCATCCTGCTTAGAACTGGCTACAGCATTTTTCCTTCCAATCCCAGTTTCCAGTCCGTGCCAGTTGCTCGAACATGAGCCGATTCTGTTTCCACTTTTGATCTAAGGCGCTCCATGGCATTGCACTTGGTTCTGTCAGCAGCCGCTCTCGTTTCCCAGTGGCAATTGCATTGTCACCAAGCATGGCTCTCTGATGGTGCCAAGGCGGGGATAGCAAGGCCTTGATTGGATTGTCGTGGGTCTTGATGCTCACTCTTGCTCGGAATAGATTAGATTGTGCTTGAATTCAGTGTGCCAGGTCTTGCCAGAAAAGTTCATGGTAGCATGGTTGGCCACAACTGCTGGTGCCCTCTTGGGCTTGAGCATCTTGAGTTTAGCTGGTTGGTACCTGGAGCAACCCATCTTCACAGAGCTTGGCCAGGGCCCCAGATCGGCATCGAAAGACCACAGTTTTTGGTATGCCTCTGACGTTCTGCAGAGTTGCGGTGTTGTGTTTCTCCGTGGTTTCCAGATGCGTACCACAAGTAATCTTGTTGATTAAACTCCATCTCAGAAACCATGCTTCAGAAACTACACTTCCTGCGCAAATATGGCACTGAAACCAAGACGTGTTTTCGTGTCAGCAACTACGCTTCAGCAACTATGGCCCTGAAACCACGAACATTTCAGCACTTGCACTTTCGATGTTGATGCAACGCAGCAAACGCACTGAGGTTGTGGTTAAAGGGGGGAATGATACTGTAACGTTCTCTTGGGGTTGGGGGTGGGGTAGAATTGTAAGCTTCCGGGGCCACAGATCTTAAGGCAAAGGCTGCAGTTTCTGATGCGTTCCCAGACTCAAGAACAGCCCCAAGCTACAGCAGTGCAGCCCTTTGGAGTTGTTGATCTGCAGTTTCCAGACTTCTGAATGGTTCGGGGTTGGCTGATCTTTGTCATGCAACCAGTTGTGCTTCTCGCCACCGAGGTGGGAAGGCTGGAAGCATGGCTTTCTCAGCCGTCTCAACGGCCTTTCCGTCCAAGGCACGACAGGGGCACCAGTTGGGTCACAGTCTAAACCGATCCACAAGACAGTAGTGACAGGGAGGCGACTTTCCATTTGTTTCTTCCTTTTAGGCTTGCGCTTCCAAGCAGCATGCAATGCGATGTGAAGCAACACGTTTTTGCACGGCAGAAACCAAGTTGTCAGAGCTCGCATATCTTAGTGAGGCCGCAGCCCTGGCTGCAATTCCTGATGATCTCGTCATTGACCTGACCACCGAAGCAGCGGTAGTGAACTTGGACGAAGATTCCTGGATTGACTCAATTGAATTGGGTTTAATTGGTTGAAGTGTTTCTTTGAGTGGTTCCATTTCAACTGCAGATTTATCGAAGTTGGGACACAGCTTTCCATTTGATCAGATCTCTTCTCCGCTTCACAACTGTCAAGGAAGCTATCCAAGAGCTCATCACGGCACAGTGCGCCCTTGCAATTTCGAAGAGTTTTCCATCGCACTTCTGGACGCAGTTGGCTGGAGCCTGCATTCGAACAATGGACTTCTCCGGGTGCCTTGCAGCTGGTTCTGGGTCATGTGGGGTCGATGTCTGACAGCATCTCTTAGATCGCTGCAGCGTATTTTAGGCCTTGCCATGTCCACAGTTCAACTCCCAGGTGCTTCGAAAAAAAGGGCGAGGGATCAGAAGACCTACTGCAGGTCCTCCGGCACTGCGAAGCCCTCAAGGAGCTCAAGTTGGGCGGATGCGCGAAGATCCCAGGCACTGCTTGGGCCAAGGTGCGCGGCGCCCAGTGGCCCAATCTGCAGAAGGCTGATTTCTCCGAGTGCCTTGGACTTGAATTGGTTAATTTCGGACTTGGACTTTTCAAGCCACTCTTCACGCTTCGTTCAATAAACACGCAATTAATCCAATTTGAACCCATGTTCCAAGTTTTAGGGCATGGGTCCGCAGATTGACGCTGCCAGGTTTTGTTGTTGGATTTGGATTGGGAATATTGCAACCAACAGGGGCAGTTGAGAGGCGGTTCCAAATTCTGAGTTCTTGAGTTCCAACGTTTATCATCCTGGAGTCTTCATGCATTTTTCACATTGGTTCACAGAAGTGTTGATCACAGTAATGTAGGCAAATATAAGCAACATAGGCAATCTTGAAGTATGGTGACCGCATGCAACTTAGTAGTTACATCGTGAAACTACTGGTAGCAGATGGAAGTTGCAGACATCGGTTTCGCAAGCCGCATTCCCCGCTTCGGTGTGAATC
>VSDK01006288.1:350456-398278 GCA_009767595.1 Symbiodinium kawagutii | reverse complement strand
GTCGATGCATCGCCCCTTGCCACTCCATTGGAGTTGCAAGCAGCCGACCCGCTGCGCAAGCTCACGTTCGCCCAGATGCGACAGAACCAGTTGATCCTGCAGAAGCTGATCTCGCCGAGTTGTGGGAGCGTTGCGCGGAGGGGGAAGCGGTGGGGGCAGCGACGTCGGCAGCAGTACCGGCGTCAAGGGCTCCCGAGAAACCTACTTGCAAGCTGTGCAAGACCCGTGCCTTGTTCAAGAAGTTACACGAGCCAGCTTGCTGAAGGAGCTGGGGGTCCATGTGACAAAGGAGGCCGGCAACCTGATGAGAAAGCGTGTGGAACCGAAAGTTCCAGTAGGAGATCGCAGACCTGGCCCAAGTCGCTTTCATGATCTCGGAGGCTTGGGCAACAGCGTGGGGTTCTCAGAACGCAGAGATGCTCGGAACCTTGTCTCGGATGACGTTCTTCGTGGAACAAGCTGCCAGGACCGAAACTGCTTGCTTACTGACGGGGTGGCAGGAGCCAGCGTACCACCTGCTGACCACAAACAAACGGAGGACCGGGCTTCAACAGTTCTGCAAGCTATGCCGTCCAAGTTGGCCTGCAGCCAGCTTGGCTTTCCTGAAGGATTTGGACTACATGGAAGCCAGAATGGCCTCAGCGGGGAAACCATCCAAAGCAAACCGTCGAGACAGCAAGTCCGGAAATCCTGCTGGTCGACCGGGAGTGCCACGCGCTCAAGCTCAGCGGGGTGCAACTCCCGGCGTGCTCCGGGCTCAGGAACGACTTTCCTTTATGGCGCCAGTGAAGACATCGCCTGGGTTGTCTGGCGCGGCTGCTGGAGTCGTGTCAGAACCTTAGAGTATGTCATGATTCACCGTGGCAAAGTCTCGCATTGAATTTTTGTCAAAGATGTCCTGGAGTGTGCTATTTTCTCACCTGGGTCTTGGCAGAAGTATTACAGAAGCGGATAAGGGTACAAGCGGTTTCCAAGCTTGACTGAATCCTTTAGAGTTTGGAGCCATGTGATTTGGCTTGACTGTGGCCTGATCGAAAATCGAAAGCCCATTCCAGGTAACCTTCGTTCACAGCAGGCGAAAAAGAACGCAACAGGAAGTGAGAAGGGATTAATTTTTATCCCTTGGAACTGTGAGTTGTTGGAGGCTTTTGGGGCCCGATCCCCCCGCCCGGACAAGGGTGCAAACGGTTTCCAAACTTGACTGAATCCTTTTGAATTTGGAGCCATGTGATTTGGCTTGACTGTGGCCTGATCGAAAATCGAAAGCCCATTCCAGGGAACCTTTGTTCACAGCAGGCGAAAAGAACACAATGGGAAGTGAGAAGGGATAGACCTATCATAAATCAATAGCGCTAGAGATTAACACGTTGAATCAATAACCCAACAAATTAATTTATCTTGTGGTGATTTTGTGCTGGTGATTTCGTTGTTGCAGCCATTTTGCGCTGGTGATTTTGTTCCGCCCGTGATTTCGCCGCGCTGCGTCCTAGAGGCTCAAATGTCTTCCCTACAGGCCCAGAAGCTTGGAAACCTCCGCCCCCGCCTCGTGCAGGTTCTACTTGCCAGTGTATTTAGCGCAATTTTTATCTTTGATCAAACACAGATTTCGCCAAGAGGCCGGCCCCGCTACATCAAGCATTAGGGTCGCTTTGGTTTTTGACGGCCGTGCCGGCATCAGAACTTTTCGAGGCGGTTCCTGCCACCTACTGGCTGGCCCCAGCCGAAGCACCATTGCCTACATCTGCAACGTTGATGCGCCAGAGGAAGCGTCCGAAGTTGTGCCGCTGTTGGGGGCGCTGCGCCGCTGCCCATTGGAAGAACTGCACATGCCATGGTGCAGCGCAGCAGGTTGGGCAGAGTTTCAAGGGGCCCAATGGACCAATCTGAGAATTGCAGACTTCCGAGGGCGCCGCGGACTTTTTTGATTTTTTGGTTGCAAATTTTTGTTTGCCAGACTGCAGGGCTGAGCCCTTGGAATCCTGTCATTGCGGATTGTTTCCTGCGGTCAATAGGGTCTGAAGATACAGTTACAGTGGATATGTTTTTGTGCTGGCCTTCCTATGCAGTGTTATTTTTTTACCTTTTCTTTTGAGCAAACCATTGCCTTCAATGCATTTTTCAAGGTTAAAATCTTGAACTTTCAAAATCTTCTGACTCAGAAATCGGTCTAAGAACCCCCTTGGATCCTTTTGGGTTCTAAGAGGTCCTTCGAACCAAATGTGAAATGTGGGTTTGAAGAGTCACCTAGAACTTGGTCCTTGTTTACTGAGCCGCTAAAGTTGGTCCTAGTTGCAGATCAAAGAAATGTAACGGAATGGGGCATTGTCAAGCAATGTTGAAGTATGGTGACTGGATGAAGTCGTACAAATCGCAGACATATCGGCGGCAGATGTCGCCGCGCCCCTGGCAGAGCAACTCCCAGGTGCTTCGAAGACCATGGCGAGGGTGCAGAAGATCTGCTGCAGGTCCTCGCGCGATGCGGAGCCCTTGAGGAGCTCAAGTTGTTCGGCTGCCAGCAGATCCCAGGCCCTGCTTGGGCCAAGGTGCGCGACGCCCAGTGGCCCAAGCTGAAAAAGACGAATTTCTTCATGTGCCTCGGAGATGAATGGGTTGATTTCGGACTTACTTTCCCAAGCCACAAACATTGTCCGTTCAAAGCAAATCTTGAGGCGAAAAAAAATATGGAAGGAACATGAAATAGCGTGTTAGAAACGGCCATTTGTTTAATTATAAGTTCTATGTCACACTCCCATATCAACCAATGTTCCAAGTTTCTGGCAGACATGTGTCAACCGGACCCTTCCGTCTCAGAAAGAAATTCCCAGGTGCTTTGCGATCGAATATCAACCCTGCTAGGTGCTTTGTTCCAGTTTTTGTGCACAGTGCTGCAGATGTTGCCCCTGCCCCCTGCGTTTTGAGACAGTCGCTCCCAATGTCTTGTTGTTGGGTTTGGATTGTGTAACAGATTGGATGCTGCGGGGTAAGAGGGGTTGCAGTTGAGGGGCAGTTCCAAATAAGGGTTCCAACATCCATATCATTCTGGAGTCTCCAGGCTTCACATTTGTTTACGCGATCAAAGAAATGTAAGCAAATAGCTTAGCACAATATCAAGCAACTTTGAACTATGGTAACCGGATGCAACTTATCATAGTTAAGTCGTACAAATCGCAGTCGGAAGTTATAGACATATCGGCGGCAGATGTCGCCGCCCCCCCGACAGTTCAACCCCCCAGGTGCTTCGACAAACAGGGCGACGGTGCAGAAGACCTTCTGCAGGGCCTCGCGCAATGCGAAAGCCTTGAGGAGCTCGACTTGAACTGGTGCAAGCAGATCCCCGGCCCCGCTTGGGCCAAGGCGCGCGGCGCCCAGTGGCACCAGCTGAAAAAGGCGGATTTCTCGTGGTGCCTTGGAGATGAATGGATTGATTTCGGACTTGGCTTTTCCAAACCACAAACATTGATCGTACAAAGCAAATCTTGGGGCAAACAAAAAATATGGAAGGAGCATGAACTAGCGTGTTAGAAACGGCCATTTGTTTAAATATAACTTCTATTTCACACTCCCATATCAACCAATGTTCCAAGTTTCTGGCAGACATGTGTCAACCGGACCCTTCCGTCTCAGAAAGAAATTCCCAGGTGCTTTGCGATCGAATATCAACCCTGCTAGGTGCTTTGTTCCAGTTTTTGTGCACAGTGCTGCAGATGTTGCCCCTGCCCCCTGCGTTTTGAGAGAGCCACTCCCATGCAGGTCTTGTTGTTGTGTTTGGATCGTGTAACAGAGTAGATGCTGCTGGCAACAAGGACTGCAGTTGAGGGGCAGTTCCAAAGAAGGGTTCCAAGTCCTAGAGCCTCCAGGCTTCATGCAACTGTTGATCCCAGTAATATAAGCAAATAACACATGATCAAGCAATTTTGAACTATGGTAACCAGATGCAAATCGCAGTGGGAAAGGCATGGACGTATCGGCGGCAGGTGTCGCCCCCGCCCCTGGCAGAGCAACTCCCAGGTGCTTCTGGGTCCATGGCGAGGGCGCGGAAGACCTTCTGCAGGTCCTCGCGCGATGCGAAGCCCTTGAGGCGTTGGACTTGAACTACTGCGACAAGATCCCCGCGTCCGCCTGGCGGCAGCTCCCGGACGGCTGCTGGCCGAAGCTCGGCGACGGCCGCGCCTTCAAAGGCATCCCCGAAGAGCATCTTCAGCGGCTTCGCGGCCAAGGCTCCGGGGGTGCAAGTCCTGTGGGGTCAAGGACTGTGAAGGAAATGTATTTTGGTCATAGATGCTCACTCGTTCTAAAAATGGAACCTGTTAATTGAACCTAACTTTGATTTTGCACCTGCGATTCAACAATGAGATGAGTGTTGAGGAGTTCTTTTTGGCTTTTTGGTTATTTCACGACGCTGGGGTGGTACTGCCAGTTGTAAGGCAATGTTTTCAATTTGCCCAAGAAATTGTTTCCCGGGCCAAGTGTTCGGCTTGAGGTGGTCAGTATTGTCAAGGCCTGGCGTCCGCAGGGAAAGACCTGTACTTGTGCGATATCCATGTGTTGAGATTCCACGGGATTCCTTTTGACAATTAATGTATGGCGGCGCATGCTTTGTGGCTTCAGTTACTTGTCTATCCTCCGTTTCGACATGTTGCAGACTGTGGACCTCGAAGTCCTTTCGGTGACAAGCGTTTGAAGCCAACAATTTGAGCAATGGGAAATACTGACAGTTTCCTACCCTCATCAGTCTTGGGATTGCTTGCCCAAGTAAGTAGCGCGATGCTGCACATGCACAGACAAATGCCCTGAGCAGCCTTGGCGCAGGAACGGACGTCTCTGATCCCGCAGGTTCCTCATTGGTTTCACCGAATTGAAATCCCAAGGCCGATACATCATCCACCCTGCAAAAGGATCGGTGGTTTTGGCCCACAGCGTTCGTTGCCGTTCAACCAGAAAGAGGGAACATCCGTGTTTTCCGATCTTCTTGTGGGATTATAGTCAAATCTTGGAAACCAAATCGATGTGACTTGGTGCAACTGGAATCTCAGATTCTTCGTGGGCCTTGCTAACAGGGGAATCCATGCAGTGTTTACTGATTTTATGATTTCTTAAGATGTTTGACGACGACATGGCTCACATAAGACATGGTGCGTGCAGTCGGCCTGGTGCATGGCGCAGTCTGCAGTTCCAAAAGGAATACATTCACAGCTCCAACCTGTACATCTTTACAGATTCATCAGAGTGCAATGTCGGGACACTGTGCCCCACCATTCAAACTCTAGCATGGTGTCAAGGAATTGACAAAAGTACAGAGGTCTAAAGGGATTCTTTCCAACATATGGTTCTGGCTCTGAGCTGCTGTTTCACCTGCTTTGGATTCACCCGCAAAGTTGGCCCTCGGCCTCAGCTCTGCATGAGTAGAGACACTGACACAAGAAGCGAAGAAGGTTTGAAGTTCCGTTGCCAAACTTAGAAAAGTCACATTCTTTTTTCATGTGTGTTGTGTGTATGTTTGTGTGTTTTCTTGGTTTCTAGGATGGATTCTGAGCATTCTGAGGTTGACCGAAAGCGCACGCCCATCTCCGCTTCGAAGGATCAGGATCAAGGTGAGAGGAAGTCAAGAAGTGAAGTAAAGATTACAAGAAAACCTGGGAACCATGCCCAACTTTTTGTTGTTTGTGGGACTTGAAAAATCCCAAACTTCCAGAATTCTGTCAACCCAGTTTTCTTGGAGCCGGGGTACCGGCAAGTATTTGCTGCTTGATCTGGGTGCAAACCCCTGTGGGCTATCCTGTCGTTTCAGACTCGGAATGGAGTTCCGAAATTCGCTACGAATGAATCTGAAAAAGCAGAGAAACATCTTTGGACCAACACTCCTATGGATGCTGGCAATTCAGCAGCAGTTTGAGTTGGCTGCTTCAGGCTGCAGTATGGGCTCCGGCGAGAGTCGCGTTCCCACATCAACTCGAACACAGGCGGGAAAGGTGACCCTGCCAGTGACGACCGAAGGATCCCGCCGCTTCAAGATGGTCGATGACTACATTGGTGCTTCTCAAGTCATGGGGCACCCCCGGTTATCATCCTTGATTAACCATTCATAGTAGTAATCCAGCCATTTGGAGAAACACCCATGTGACTAATATGGTCAAGAGTAGTTGATGGGTTAGAAATAGTCGCGAATGACTATCTACCGTCATCAATGGTTCAGTAGATATGATGAACTAAACATGATGGTAGACGTTAGTTTTGGATTAATCAATGACTATCTGCCATCATAAAACGAATTCGTTGATGATGGTACATATTAGTTCATAATGAAACGCTGGCTCAGCGGTTTCCTGTGGGCTTCCCTGCCCAGATGAAAAGCTTGACTTCCGGAATGTGTCAATGACCAAACACAGGTCTAAATCTGGAAGAATCTAGACTTATTATGTCCAGACATATCTAGACAAATTATTGAATCTACCATTTTTCTTGACCAGCTTTTGTGCTTGTGTACCAACATGTACCAACCGTGACTTTGAAATTCAAAAAAGTCCACTGCTGACCTCAGGAAGAAAGTACGGATTTGGAGTTGACGACCAGAATAGATGTGGCAGTTCATCATCAGTTCATGTTGACTTCTGGTTGTTTTGCTCCAGGTCCTCGCACCAACATTGTTGGACCGAAATTCATCCAAGCATCTCCCGCTTCGGGATGAAGAGCAGCCGCAAGCAGCGCCAGAAGTTGAAAGGCACACAGCGTGCGCGGTAGCTCTCTAACTCATTTGCAGCATGCGGTTTCCGACTTGGCTTTGGAATCATGTTTTTTACATCTCTATTTGCAAGAGTCCATTCTCCAGCTCATCCTTCTTGAAAACCTTGTGAGATGTTAGAAAAGATTGCCTCAATTTCCTCGGGGGGGGGGTTTGCAAATCTCAGTGGACCCACACGCTGCGTTGTTGTTTTTGAACCATGATAGCTTCAGAAATCAAATCAGGAACCAATTGTGGGTCCTTCCTTCATGGTGTCCTTGGAATTTCGAGCATCTTGGAATTGTCTTTCCTTACCTTCAAACTGGCATTTTTGAGCTTGGTCACTCCTGGTCGGTCCACTTGACAGGCCCGCCTCGCAGTCTCAGGCCTGGTGAATCTTGGGTTGCTTCGGGTTCAAGGAGTGCAGTAAACAGCCATATCAATTGTTCATGACAACAGTGAATGGTTCATAGTAGTCGTGAATGGTCCTAACAACTTATATCAGAGCTGAATGGGTTACACATCGGTTAATGACTTATTTAGGAACCAGTAGCCAACATGAACCACTATCATTTACCCAGCAGAAGATAAATGGCGTGCAATTGAAGTATTCTGGTGGTGATGCCATCCCAGAATTCTTGGGCACAACCACCAAATGCCACTTGTTCATGGTGGCGGATACTCGTTCATTGTGTATTTGTTTGGCAACTGGAAAAGTGGCTTTCAGGTAGGCGCCTCGATGGCTCCAAGAAAAAATAGCAACACCTTGCAGGCTGTACAGCTGTCTTGCTGAAGCTGCAGGTAGGAGAGTCATGGAAGTACAGCCCGCTTTTGGATGAACAACCAGAAGGACGAGATGAACCTGAAAGGCCGCAGTGGGAAAAGCGTTATTGACTTCCTTGCAGGGTCTGCAATCATAGTTCTGCTTCGGTACCTCACCTAGTTGAAATTGGCAAGGGCCCAAGGTGGACACCTTCCAATTGGATGAAACTAGATTCCCAACGCACCTTCGCCCCAGGGGCTTTCACCAATTCAGCGATTGGACGTTGCTAAATGCCATCTCTGTAGCCTTTCATTTTGGTCAGTTTGATCAACATGGGGGTCAATCAACCACCCAAATTGTGTGGTGGGGTTGATGAATTGGAGGATCCATTTGTCCTATCTTGATCCTGTCTTGATCCTATTTTGACATACTTTAGTGCACAAATGTGTGGGGCAAATCCATGTGATATGTTGAACAAGCTAGCATTGGACATGATCATAGTACTGCAAGTGACTACCCGACAAACATTTGCTCGGATATTCTTCTCCTTCTCACTTGTTTTGTACCAAGCGTAAACCAGCGTCGTCATCATCATCATCATCATCATCATCATCATCATCATCATCATCATCATCATCATCATCATCATCATCATCATCATCATCATCATCATCGTCATCGTCATCGTCATCCTCATCCTCATCATCATCATCATCATCATCATCATCATCATCATCGTCATATGTCATATAATGTCATGCAATGTCATGCAATGTCATGCAATGTCATGTAATGTCATGTAATGTCATGCAATGTCATGTAATGTCATGTAAGAATGTCATGTAATAATGTCATGTAGGAATGTCATGTACCAATGTCATGTAATAATGTCATGTAAGAATGTCATGTACCAATGTCATGTTCATCGTCATCATCGTCATCATCGTCATCATCGTCATCATCGTCATCATCGTCATCATCGTCATCATCGTCATCATCGTCATCATCGTCATCATCGTCATCATCATCATCATCATCATCATCATCATCGTCATCATCATCATCATCATCATCATCGTCATCATCGTCATCATCATCATCAGCATGATGACCACCACTCGTGCCATGTCCTTCGTCGCAGCCACCATGGTCGTTGTGAGCACCGTCCTTTTCACGTTCGTTCCACCATGGCTGTTAGTGTACCACTGTGTGATATGGTAGCTTCTCAAAGTAGGCGACCCCCCAGATCATCCATGAACAATCATTAGTAATAAACCAACCAGGGGTCCCTATTTTAAGAAACCCCATATTGCAGTTGAGAAGCGGTTGTTCACATTTCTGCTTTGTTTGCTGTTTCAGCTTTGTTGCCTTGAAAACTTCAACAGTCCTGGCATTACAATCATCCATTCCCTGCGCACCTGGGGACCAACTTCCCCCAAAACACTTTGCTTGGATAATGTTTCTCTTCGCTTCCACTATACGCTTGCCTCTGGTGCCCCTTTCTCAAATTTTGGATGGTTTGTGTCTCCATTGTCTCCAGTTTTTTGTCTTGGAATTCAAATTCTCTTTGTCCGCTGCCTGCATTGTTGTATTGCCAGCTTCAACTGCAGGAACGAAAAGGATATTATTGCATCGCTGGGATGGTTCAAAACAGATTCTTGGCAGTGCACATCGTCTTTAAGTTTCGGAGATATTTCTGTCACAAATTCTGATGCTTGAATGGAATGATGATGGAAGCATAGCCTCTCTTGATCAGATTAGCCAAGGGATCACGACATTTGTGTCAGTTTTGAGGGCACGTGTTGCGTGCTCACTGCTTAGTGGAAATGTGCTGAGTGGCGAGCTGAGCGGAGGTCAAGCCTTACAAGATGGATGTGGCAGTGTGTCAATTCAACTTGCTGAAGGCGGGGGTTTGGTTCACCCAGGCCTGTCTGTTTCACCCATTGTGCGGCCTTTTGGGGCCAGCTTGAGACAGCACCAGGCAGTTGAACTGCGGACGTCTTCTATGAGTCAGTTGCGTCTCCACGCATCTGCTGACAACGACAAGATGTGGCACCTGCGGTTGACCGACACGGATCGAATTCTGGGCTTCCGCTTTCACGAGGCATGATGCTCATGGGTGTTTTGCATGTCTTGCGTATTCTTGCATTGCGTTTTGATATGTCTTGAGCTTCGAAACGAATCTTGCAATGCAACCAGAACTTGGATGACCCTGGCGCACAGGTGCAGGATGTGACGGGTGCTACTCGACAATACAATCCGCACGTCCTGTTGCAAAATGGCACATCTCTTGAGGTGACCTTGGAACCTCTGTCCGGGCACATCTTCTGGCCCGAACCAGACTATCCCGGCCGCATCCAATGGATGCCACTGTCAGCCAAGCCAACAGCGGACCAACGTGTCGAGACATCTGAGGCATGTGGGGCGAGCATTTGTCAGAATGAACTTCAAGAAATGCTTTCACAATCTGGAGTAAATGTAGATGTTGACAGTGTGAACAAAGCAAAGATGCAGATGTATCAGGATGCATCAAACATCAAGCATCACAAGTATTTTTACTCTTGATCATGAATTCCTTGGCCTAATGTTGTGATCATACATCTCAAAAGGGGGTTTACTGTTTGCACTAGATCATGCACTGATGATCTGTATATTCCATACTTTCTTCAGACACGCTTGGGCGGGACCACCGAAGCCTCCTAAAGTTCGTGAGACTCAGTGAACTTTTCCGTTCGTTTGGACCCGGTTGCAGTAACTTGTGCACCAGTGCACTATGCATCAACCAAATCTTGATGACGTTCCGCCCATCTGTGGCGTTTGGAGGTTATGGGCTTGCGCACGATGCAGGGGCAAGATCGCGAAGGAAGAGAAGTGCTGCACGGCTGGAGTAGTTGCATTCTTTGATTTCTTTTGGACTTGTATCATTTTGGGCTAACAACCAAGGTCATCAGGTCTTGCATTTTCAAGCAGCATTGTGCAGAAGTTTGATGTTTGAGTGATGATAGCCTTGGCACTGACATGCACTGACTAGAATCTTTTGCATTCTTGTGGAACTTTGTGGACTCGCGAAGCTGACATTCCGAGCGCGTTGAATCCTCAACCGACTGAAAGCGTTGCGGAGTGCGGCACTGTCGGGCTGCCCACACGCTATTCATCTCCTCTACCCTTTTCCACTCCATACACCGGTCTTTACGGCCTCCATAAAATGAATTACCCCTTTTGCATGGCAGAAGAGTCGTTTGCGGAAGTCCTCCATTTAGGCTTGAAAGTTCCGAACGCGAGAAAGAAAACTGCTGAAAGCCGGAAACAATGGAATAACACAATGGAATAGAGTGGGAAATGGAACAGTTGTTCTATTCAAAGATGGAATTCACAATGCTTTGAATCCGTTGTTAGCACATGACATCCCACATCTTCTAAGCCCCAGGAGCTCGTGTTGGTCCGAAATCATCCTTGCAGAGGCAAATTTGATCCCTCCGGAACCGTTTCTCCACACCTTTTTCTCCTTATCCCTCCATTTCTCGTTGAACTCGGACACTATCTACCCCCCTAATTCCTGTGCAGCGATCAGGTCGAGTATTTCTTTTTTGGAAAAAGCATGGAAACAATGTGAAAGAACGAATCTAATCATCACAAATGAAATTTTGCATTCGCTCCAGGTCGGTGGGTTACGATCGATGTTGAACCCAGGCATCACCTCATTGGAGTGAAGCACCAGTCCGGCTGTAGCATTCTGCAGATGACTGGGCAAACAGCAATGTATTGGGTGGACTTGCTAGTGTTGACCATGGTGGCGACCTCAGCCTTTTGATGCAGCAAAGTGTGCTTGAAAGATGTTCGCCAAAAACACGGCCAACGTTTGATGGGTTTGGACAAGACCGGAATATCCGTCATGTTTGTGTGCCATGCAGGCTCATGACAAGCCTCAGAATACTTCAACAGGGAGGGTGGGAACGACACGGAACCACTCAGAAACTAAGGCCCTGTTCTACGCTGACATTGCCTTTGATGTGAAACAGCTCGTCTTGTTCTACAAGCAGGGTCTGCGCGACTACTTGCTGATCAATGCCATTGGGATGATGGCACCACCTATTTCGACCTGCTGTGCTGCTTTCGCGTGGCTCCAACACGAGTCCCGGGAAGTTCAGCACTTCAGGAGGTTGGTGCCATCCCATGCACTGCAAGTCGTGGTGGTGTTGGTCTTGATCTTCACCCAAACACACATGATCTTCTTGGTGCTGTTTTCTGTCGTATTCAGGGGGATGCCTGGCAGGCATTTCACATGAAAGGTTGAGGAAACCGCTTCTGTCTCTTTGCCTCCCAACAAGTCCATTGAAGTTGCTTTAATGCACCATTGGGGGTAGTTCGAATACCGGGGGAGTTGGGGACCGGATCCAACGTAGTAACGTTGTTGACTGCACTTGTTTCTGTCAATGGATATGTTTGTTTACTTGTCTTGTTGCTTCTTATGATGACGGTTGGCTGTATTACACAGAGGACCATGATTTCGGCGGTCACTCTGAGTTGGTGAGTCGTTCGAACCCTTTGAGGAAACACCCCTTGCTCGATGCAGCGAAAGCAGCAGAGGTCCGATGTGCAACCTGAGATGCTCCCTCGGTGTTGTGAGTTTGAGATGGTTTGAGTTTGGAAATTTGAGGGCAAAGGGGGGTTGCTCTATTTCAGAATTTCAGAGAAATTCACAGTTTACTTTCAACGTTTGGAGGTGGCAGAATCGCTGACATCCAGCGCAGTTCAGGGGAGCTTCATGCTTTCCTACATGGCTGGGTTGGATTTCATCTCCGACCTGGACCTGACCTCAAAGCAGCTGCAAAGCATGGCAATCTCGATCGCCATTTCTTGTGCTAGCCTTGGTCTGAACTTCGCTTCCCGTGACAAGAAGGATAGGGCGATCCTCGGCCTCCCAGGGAAAGTCGGCTGGGGCCCTGTGATGGGAGCACTGGTGATGGTGCGGGCCATGGAAGTTGCCAGCCGCCTGGCAGCTTTCAACATCATCCACTTGTCGTGGCGGAGCCGCAGCCTTGCCATTGGACACCTGGGAGGGCCTGCAGCTGCCGCAGCCATGTGCGTTGCTGCGAAACTGAGCTTTGCAAAGGCTGAACTGCCAGATGCGTTGGCAACTTGGAATGCTTTCAGCAAATCTCTTCCTTTGTATCTGTTCAACTTGTCCAGTGGTGTCTCATGAATGTCTGAGAGCCCATCTAAGCCATTTCCCACTGGCCCACTGCATCACTATTTCACTGCATGGATTTGAAGGGCTTGCACGCAGTTCTCAGCGATGCAGTTCTCAGGCTGCAGTGGTTGCACACCCCGGCCAGATTCTTGAGCCAAGATCATTGCTGCGGATTTGGTCGGGGTCCAAGTCAAGACTGTCACTTCTCTAGAGACTTTTTTCCCTCCAACTGCGAACTCCGGTTCCACTTTCCACTCTGTGCTAGATGGTTAAGCCGCCTCTGCTTCCACTCTAAGGCGCTCCATAGTGTTGCACTCGGTTCTGTCAGCCGCCGCCCTCTTTTCTCAGTGGCAATTGCGATGCGACCAAGCATGGCTCCCTGATGGTGCAAAGGCGGGATACGGTAACATGATGAAAGCCTCAATTGAATTTTTGTGGGTTTTGATGGCTCTTGCAAGGACTAAATTGTGTTTGTTTTCAATCTGCCAGGTCTTGCCAGACTACTTCATAGCAGCATGGTTGGCCACAACTGCTGGTGCCCTCTTGGGCTTGAGCATCTTGAGTTTGGCTGGTTGGTACTTGGAGCAACCCATCTTTGCCGAGCTTGGCCAGGGCCACAGATCGGTATCGAGAGACCACAGTTTCCGGTATGCCTCTGACTGAAGTTGTCCAGGCTTCAGCATAGTACTTCAGAATTGTGGAGTTGTTCTCCCAGGTTTTCAGACGCGCGACAAGTAGATCTCAGAAACCATGCTTCAGCACATAGTAGACTTTTGCTGCAACTATGGTTCTGAAACCAAAGAGTGTTTCGCCCCAGCAACCACGGTGTAGCAACATGTAGCAACTAATTGCAACACTGAAACCAACACTCGTTTTCGCGTCACCAACTACTCTCCAGCATTCTTCAGCAACTACGACGCATGTCAGCGCTTGCACTTGCTTTCGATGTTAGTGAAAGAGAACAAACAAGGTGAGGTTGTGGTTGGGGTGGGGTGGGATGTCAACATTCACGCGGCGTTGGGGTGGGGTCCAAATTTTCCCTTCACTAGCATTCGCACTCGAGTTCCATTGCTGTTCGGGTTTGGTTTGGCTGAGGCCGGGTGGGTTGTCGACACTCACTTGCACTTGCATTTGCTTTGGGATGTTGGGTGCGACACGACGGGTGCGGGTTGGGATGTGGAGGGGGTGTTGGCATAGGCAGCCAGGCGAGACAATCGAGATGAGACGATCCAGGCAAAAGGGTGCGTTGCAGTCCACGACTCCCAAACAGTGCTTGCTGACTTAGAAGTGGTTTCTGACACAGGTGTTGGCCCAGGAGTTTGTGCCAACACGATCCATCCGTCGGATACTAACGTCGGGAGCCCTGAGGTGGGAAGGCTCGCTGCATCCCATACTCAGCCATCTCAACGACCTTTTCCTCCTGGAAGGTGCGGCGCCTCATGGCTTTCATGCTGCATTTGTTTCACACCATGTTGAGTACCCCCAGGCCCATCATTTATGGTAATAAAATGTGGTAAAACAACCATTTGGGAGGTCCCCAAACTGGCTTGAGAAACGACCATTTGTGGATGACTGTGACCATACCAGTCTGTGGTTCGGTGCTGATGGAACACAACTCTGTGACCGGACCTTCCTTGCTAGCCGTGTTCTTATGCCGTAGTTAGCGTAGCTGTGCCACCCAATGATGTTGCGACTAAAAGACAAAGAGCACTGATGCAATTGGATGAAGCAAAACTCATTTCCTAGTTCTTTTTTTTGCTACCAGAGTTTCCAAGCTGGAACTCTGCTTCCACACCGGGTGCTGAAAAACATAGGCCGCAGCGCTGACGTTGAAACTGCTGCAAGACAACACTGCCCATGTCACTGTGGCCAGGCCGCGCCCCTCGCAGCCATGCCCAAGGATTTTGTCGTGGACCTAACCACTGAGGCCGCGATTGTCAACTTGGACGAGGACACATTGGTTTCTCATGGCAAGGGGCTAACAGAACAGGATGAAATGATGAAAGAAACTTAAATGACACCAATTGGTGCTTATATCTGTCCTCCGACGAGAAAGTCCTTGAGTTGATGATGGTAAAAAGTGTGTGTGTGTGTGTGCGCGTGCGTGCGCGTGGCCATTCTTCATTCATGTCACTTGATGTTACACAATTACAGTTGCATCATCATCATCATCATCATCATCATCATCATCATCATCATCATCATCATCATCATCATCATCATCATCATCAGCATCATCATCATCATCATCATCATCATCATCATCATCATCATCATCATCATCATCATCATCATCATCATCATCATCATACAACATCACCACCATCATCATCATCATCATCATCATCATCATCATCATCATCATCATCATCATCATCATCATCATCATCATCATCATCATCATCATCATCATGGTCATCATCATCGTCATTGTCATCGTCATTGTCATCGTCATCTTCATCATCATCATCATCATCGTCATCATCATCGTCATCATCATCATCATCGTCATCATCCTCATCATCCTCATCATCATCATCATCACCATCATCATCATCATCATCATCACCATCATCATCATCATCGTCATCATCGTCATCATCGTCATCATCCTCATCATCCTCATCATCGTCATCATCGTCATCATCATCATCATCACCATCATCATCCTCATCATCATCATCATCATCATCGTCATCATCATCACCATCATCATCATCATCGTCATCATCGTCATCATCGTCACCATCATCATCATCATCATCACCAACATCATCATCGTCATCATCGTCATCATCGTCACCATCATCATCATCATCATCATCATCATCACCAACATCATTATCATCATCGTCATCATCATCATCATCATCATCATCGTCATCATCATCATCATCATCATCATCATCATCATCGTCACCATCATCATCATCATCATCACCAACATCATCATCGTCATCATCGTCATCATCGTCACCATCATCATCATCATCATCACCAACATCATCATCGTCATCATCGTCATCATCGTCACCATCATCATCATCATCATCACCAACATCATCATCGTCATCATCGTCATCATCGTCACCATCATCATCATCATCATCACCAACATCATCATCGTCATCATCGTCATCATCGTCACCATCATCATCATCATCATCATCATCATCATCATTCCATCATTCCATCATTCCGTCATTCCACCATTTCACTTTTCCGCCATTCCACCACTCCACCTTTCCACCATTCCACCATTCCACCGTTCCACCCATCCACCCATCCATCCATTTTCACAGAGTCAACCACTTGCCTGCAACCTGTGTCACATGATTTTGTTCTGATATTTGCCCTTTTGAAGTTGCAAGGAAATTGAGAACAGTACATTCAAACTCTGTGAGACCTCGCCACGTCATGCATCTGGCTTTGTCTCCCACTTTGCCTCGGGCATGTCTCTCATTTTGTTTCCCACTGGGTCCCCCACTCTGTCTCCCCCTAGGTCTCCCATTATGTCTCCCACTCCTCTGTGAGATCTTGTCACGCTGTGGGTTTGGCTTTGTCCCCCACTTTGTCTCCCACTTTGTTTCCCGCTATGTCTCCCGCCCTTCTGCGAGATTTTGTAACGACATGACTGTGGCATGACGTGGCATTGTCTCTCATTTTGTCTCGCATTTGTTTCTCTCTTGGTAAGATCTTGTCCCAGCAAGGATTTGTTTTTTCTTCCACAGCACGGAGTGGACGGCGCGCAAATGCGGAGCCGCTGCTTTTGATCGCTTCAGACCATTTAGATTTCTTAGCTTGCTGGAACCCAGCAACAAAATGATTGGTTGGGCACCACAGGTCTTTCACCTTCGGCTTCACGTAGATCGCAAGCAGAGCTGACGTGCGATTTTTGTTCGGACTTGCGGCTTTCTGCTTGTTCCCTGCTGTCAAGGAGGCTGTCCAAGAACTCGTCAAGGCACAGTGCGCCCTGGCAATTTCCAAGATTTTGCCGTCGCGCTTCTGGAAGCAGTTGGCCGGAGCTTCCATTCGGACAGCCGTCTTCGATTGGTACCTTGCAGCTGGTTCCGGGTCATGCGGGGTCTTTGGCAGTGTCTTCTATAGATCTTTGATGATCTTTGATGATCTTTGATGATCATTGATGATTTTTGGATCCAGCGTCTACTGGCAGCATGTCCCAGATTGGGTTTGTCGCCATGTTGACAGTTGTCTCCCAGGCGCTTCCACTACCAGTTCGACGGGGCGGAAGACCTGCTGCAGGTCCTCGCGGAAAGCGAAGCCCTTGAAGAGCTCAACTTGAACGACTGCAGGTTGATCCCAGGCTCTGCTTGGGCCAAACTGCACAGCGCCCAATGGCCCAAGATGCGAAAGGTGGATTTTTCAGGGCGCCTCGGAGATGGTGAATGTTGGACGTGGACTAGCCACGCTTCACGTTCCGCCGGCTGACTAAGGGTTGACAGCAACAGGCGAGGGCGATCCAACCCGCGCAAAATCTGGGTGCGCGAGCGAAGGGGCATTGTTACCAGTTTGGTCATTCGGGATTGTTTTTGCATGGAGCCGCTCAGGGCCTTGAAGGCATTGCTTTTACTTGGGACTGCTTACTTCCACACATGTAGATTCCATGCGCCAAGTTTCTGCCTGCTGTGTGACCCCGTGCCCTTCTCTCAAAGATCTCCCAGGTGCTTCGACTGGAGAGGTTGCGACGACGCTGAAAAGCTTTTGCAGGTTCTCGCGCGGTGCCAAGCCCTTGAGGTGGTGCAGTTTCATGGCATGTCTTCCATGTCCATCCCGGATTCTGCTTGGCATCAGCTCCCAGACGGCTGCTGGCCGAAGCTCCGCGAGTGCTATGGCGGCCCGGAAGACCAGCTTCAGCGGCTGCGTGGTCAAGGCGCGGCCGGGTTCACTTGTAGCGCTGTGGGCTTGCGCTGTGCCAAGTCGCTTGAAGGCCCAATGGATGCAGATGCGGCGGATGGCATTGCTGCAGGCGTTCCTGCAGGTGCAGACCTCACGGCTTGAACCCCCCAAAGGCATAACGTGCAGGAATCACATGGAATCAAATGGAATTAAGCTAAGTTGGATTCACAGAGTTTTCCTCAGGCAGGCATACAGATGGGGTTGGCTGCCATTTGAGGGGGCAACATCACGCTGGTACGGTTTTGCGTTTGCAACATGTTTTCAACGATGATAGGTTGTTTGTCAAGCACTGCTTCTCCCCTGTGTGTGCAGTGGACGCAGGACAAAAACGTGGTCGATTGGCATAGCCCTCTTGTAACAAGATTTCGTTTCAGCACGAATGAAAAACACAACTGGCGGTCGGCATGATGTAGGGCCGCACGTAAGTACAAACGAACTGTTTTGACCAGTTTTTACATAACAAAAAACCCACTGATGACCAGTTTTTTCAGTTTGGTTTTGTGCCTTGAAACTTGTTTCTTGGGGAGGCACTGTGGAGGCAAGAGACAGCGGCTGGAATGCATCGTGTTTCCTTCACCAAGGCCGGCCTGAAAGTTGTCAAGAGGCCCTCCAAGGTAAGTTGCGCAAATTGAAATTGCGCAAATTGATTTGGTCCAGTGATGTTCGCCGGAGAACTGCTTTTGATTTCATCAAGATGCTTTGTGATGCCAGTTTTGCTTGAGAAATGCACTTCTGATCATCATTTTATTCATCGTTGGTCTTATCAGACTTATCAGTTTGTCAGGCCATGTTGTCGTTTCAACAGTGGCGACATCAGAACCATTCGAGTCCTCTTGCGCAGGCAATTCCTGCCACCTCCTGGCTTACCCGAGTCGGAGCACCGTTGCCCACCTCTCCGACGTCGATACGCCTGCTGCAGCATCTGAAGTTCTACCGCTGCTGGCAGCCCTACGCCATTGCCCACTGGAGGAGCTGCGTGTGGTGGAGTGCTCCTTGACAGCCACAGGTTGGGCTCAGTTTCGTGGAGCTCAGTGGACCAATCTGAAGATTGCGCACTTCGAAAAGCGCCGCGGCGACGCGATGTTTCGGGTGCAGATCTGGGCCCGACAAATCCGACAAGGGGATTGTTGGATGTGGCTATGGGTCAAATATTCACCATTCATATCAACCAACAATAGGGAAAACGATAGTGAATGATGGTACAACAGGGGAATTGGGTTTTGACCCATAGCCATGTTGTTCTATGTTGTTCTATGTTGTTCTCACATGAGCCATGGTCAAAAGATGGTGTTTTCAATTGAGTTACATTTAGCAGTTGGATTCTCCTTGTCCGCTCCAGTTCTGAGATGGTTGCTCGCTGCGCAGGGAACATCTCAATATTCCTTCCAAGTCCGGCATCCTCGCCATGCAAGATTCCACTCTCCCCCAGAGGCGTCAAGTAGCTTCTGCTCAGCTCAAACATCAGAACAAGGGCCCTTGTGCCCAACCCTAAGGCCCAATCCTTCTCCCAAAGTCTCCCTGACCAACCAGCGTCAGTAGCGATACCCAGAGCGATAAGGGAGCGACACCTGGAGCGACACCCAAGCGCGCCTTTCAGAACAAAAATGCACAGACAAAATGCACAGACAAAAATGCGACAAAGAGCTTGCACAGTTCTGACAAAAATCAGGCTTGCATCATTTACCTTGAAGATCCTTGATCCTTGAGAGACACTGCGGCTTTCAAAAGTAGTCGCTAGCCCAATACTTTTGGGGGTGCAGAACATGGAGTCAACATCCTGAACTGTTTACAGAATCTGGTTTTGAGTCGCGCCAACAACTCCCATTTTGTGAGCTTCCCAAATTGCCAGCTGTGCACCGCCCCTTTGAAGTCTCAGAGAACAATTCCGAGGTGCTTCTATGGTTTTCGCGGTGGCGCGGGTGCAGAAGACCTACTGGAAGTCCTTGCGCGATGCGAGAGCCTCGAGGAGCTCAACTTGGGCGGATGCGAGAAGATCCCCGGCCCTGCATGGGCCAAGGTGCGGGGCGCCCAGTGGCCCAAGTTGCGGAAGGCGCGTTTCCATCAGTCCCTTGGAGATGCGACGAGAAAAGACTGCCTATAGGTATCATTTACCATGTCAATCCTGGCGCATTTCGCCAGCCCCTTGCTGCGTCTCCCAGGTGCTTCAACCTACAGGGCGATGGCGCAGAAGACCTGCTGGAGGCTCTTGGGCGATGCAAGGTCCTGGAGGAGCTGGGCTTTGGGAGCTGCGGGTGGATTCCAAGCCCTGCGTGGGCCCAACTTCAGGGTGTCCAATGGCCCAAGCTGTGGAAAGCGGATTTCAGCTGGTGCCTTGGAGATGACTTTGGAATCAGAATCCCCTAAATCTCGGAGTTACGATGTGACGCTGCCTAGGTGCTTCCACCAAACCGATGCCGCCGGCGGAGAAGATTTGTTGCAGGCCCTGGCACGATGCAAAGCCTTGGAATATCTGAACTGGTGGCACTGCCAAAGCATCCCAGTGTCAGCCTGGCAGCAGCTTCCGGACGGCTGCTGGCCAAAGTTTCGAGGGTCGGACTGTGGTGTCCCGATAGATCAGCTTCCACGGTTGCGCGGCCAAGGCTGCTTGGGGGGGGCTGGTCTTGGTCAACTTGGGCAGTTAGCACAGAAATCGCATCAGCGCAGCTTTGCGCCACATTCCTGTTGAACTTGTCATCGAAAGTTTCAAAAGGAACTTGGTTTTCACTTGCAGTCAGCAAGACTACGCCAAGCTTCCGGAGCTCCAGGTCCATCAGCGCCATAGCCAGGCTGGGCGTTGGACATTGCAAGTATCGAAAATCACCAACCAGCTTTCTTGTTCAAACTTGCACCATGTTCGGTTTTTGTCAACTTAGGAAGTCATGGGTGCTCATTTGTGTATATTCCATGTGCTCGGATTCCATGGGATTATTTTTGACAGTTGATGTGTGGCGGCGCTTTCATGCTTTGTAGCTTCAGCAACTTGTCCATCCTCGGTTTCGATGTTTTGCCCACTGTGACCTCGAAGTCCTTTCGGTGACAAGAGTTTCAAGTCAACACTTTCGAACAATGTGAAATACTAACCTTGACATTGGAACCGCAGTTTCCAAACATGTATCATCACTCTTTGGATTGCTTAGCCAAGCGAGTAGCGTGATGCTGCGCATGCTCAGACAAATGTCCTGAAGTGCATTGGCGGCGCAGGAACGGACGTCTCTGATCCCGCCTGTTCCGCACTAGTTTCACCGAACGGCCCAAGGCCGTGACATCACGTAGCAAGCGCAAAAGGATCTCTGCCAACAGTATACAAACTTCAATCCAAATCCATTGTCGCACAAAAATCACGAACCATTGCTGGGTAGCAGCATTTTTTTCCAAAGCTTTAACCAGGGTTTGTTCGAAACGCAGACCTATGCCACATATTTGCAACATCTTACTATGGCTCTTTGTCTCTGAGACGCTTATGGCCAGTAGGATCCAATTGTGTCCAAAAAAAAAGTGAGTGATGCATGTGGTTGCAGTTTTAAACACGAACTGTGAACGCTTTTGGGACGGTTCCAGGAAATCAATTGTGGCAGTTATGGAACTTTCCTACGCGCGGGCGCTTGAATCGGTTTGCTCAACATATCTGCTGATCACCATCGGCACTCGCAGAAATTGCCAAACGCAACGGCCGAGAGGATGTATCAAACCTGTCAAGCTGGCAAAACATTGCACGACTTTGTATACTTCTATTCTATTTTCACTTGGATGATGTGGTTGTTTTCCCCATTTTCCATTTTTTTCCACAACCAAGCTCATGAAAGTCACCAAGTTTTGTGCAGAACCTATGACACAGATTTTAGACGGAAGAGATTCAAAGCAAACAATTGCAAACTCGAGATATTTCGCGTTGCAAGTCTATTCCCAGCCGCATCGAGTTCGGCATCATGGAGCTTGTGGGACGACCAGTTCCAATTGCAGGCACAGCCAAGTGTTATTCCGAGAACAAGCCAACGGTTGTCCCCAAAGTCAATGATTGCGCTATGATTTTGTTGGGATTCTGCGGATTCCATCGGTTTTAGGGGTTATCCAAGGATATCCATGGTCATCCTATATCATGTATTAAATTGATATCCTGAACATCGCAGGCTTGATTGTAATCACTTCCGACTTGCGAATCCCAACTTGTATCAACCATCAGGCACCATCAGCACCTTTGACTATTTTATCAATCATTTTCGAAGCAAGACTTCAATTGCAATGGATTGAATTCATCCATTGCTGTGGATTCAATTCATCCATTGGTCCATTGCTAATGATTCTCTGTCATCTTTGCGCCTTGGGAGCCCGGAGAAGTCTGGTCGACTCCCTCGTACCCCCGTGAAGTCCTTCGCACAGAAACAACTCGTGAACGAGTTGCTGACCCTCATGGACTCATGGAGAGCCATATGGTTGGGGGGTGGCATAAACTAACAATCCTCAAGGATCGTTGGGTTGCTTTTCTCTGCTCATAGGCGATTATGATGCTTAATAATAGGGGTCAATAACCAACAAAAAGACCAACATGGTGGTTTCTCAAGCCAGTTTCGGGTACCCCTTGGTCCTTGGTTTCAGGTCCTCCCTTGCATCTCCGGACTGAAGCAACGGCTACGAAGGTAATGGAAGTGGGAGCGACGGTACATGGTGAATGCTGGTTGATGGTGATGAATAATCGAAACGGAGTTGGTTTCATGGCGATTAATGGTGGTTATCATCCATGTTAACGCGCGCGGCGTCTTTGGGCTACCCCACGACTGTACCCTGGCACCCTGACGAGCCAGCCTGGTTCCTTTCCAGACTACGCCAGTACCCGAGCTGAGTTCCTTTCCCAACTGCGGTGGGGTTATCATCCATGTTAATGATGGTGAATGATAGAAATTCATGGATAACCAAAGGATAGGGATGGTTCATGATGGTGAATGATGGTTATTGGAAGGTGATCAGAACGCATAAGAAGCAGCAATAACCAACAACAGGCAACAAGCTATGATCAACCTCCACGATGCCAGTTTCTGATGTCACCGAGTTGAGATCAACGAATTTGGTGATGGGTTGTCGTGAAGCTCACATAGGGGGCTTCCCCACATGGGGAGAACCAAAAATGGGTGATTTACTGCTAGAAATTGTATATGAACTGGATGATGTTGAGGTATATCCATTTTGAGAAAGTGCCACATGTCCATATCATAGTGGGGCATCTATCACAGAGGGGCATTAGGATGGAAACGCTGACTATCATGAAAAGCGTGCAGATTCTTTGGGTATGAAGGCCTGACACATTACCCGCTCGGTCACTGGCTGATACGTTGAGTTTCTATCAAGAGACGTGTCAACGTGAAAATCCTATAGCAGAGCATAGAGTTCGCATGTGATAGGGGTATGACACAACGGGACACTGATGACCCCCCATATATCACCATCTATTGATGGTAGTGGTTTATGGACAGCTGGATCGAGCATTGAATGACCACCATCAGCCTTTATCATTGGTCATAGTCCCCTACTAGCAAGCAGTATCAGCCACTATGGGCCATGACTAATCCTTCAGTAATCTTTGGCGGTGAAGTGGCGGTTGGGATTTTGCGTCATGCCTTCTGGGTTGTTTTGACCGTTTTGAATTGGCTGTGAATAAGCCTCTAAGTATCCAACAATTGAAACCACTCATGATTGCTAGTTCAAGCATTCGTTGAGACATTGACCATTTGTTAATAATCAATGAAGCACCGCCCTCAACCCTTATATAATCATCAATGCTAATTGAAAATTAATGATGTTCATGAATAACTATAACCACTGGTTGTCCCGTGATCAACCATTCACAACAATCAATACAGAGTACTTAGCCATTGACAACCACTGGTCAACTATCTATATCTACTTGATGGTGATTCTTTACCAAGTCTTATGACTAAGCCTTCACCATCAAGTAGATATTGATCACTCAGTCTTAGTCATTTTGACATAGATTCTTCACAAGTAAGACTTACAGTAGTGATCAATAGATTCACCAGTAGATTCACCAGTAGATTCACCAGTAGATTCACCAGTAGATTCACCAGTAGATTCACCAGTAGATTCACCAGTAGATTCTTCACCCAGTTCACCAACTGACTCCCCAAGTCTTTACCGTTGATCCCCGTTGATCCACCATCACCGCCACCTCCAGGCCGTGCCTGGCACGAGCAACACCAGGCGTTCCTGGTCGTCCGCGCTGTCCCTGGCGTTGCCGGCGGTTTTCGCTTCGAGGCGTGGGAGCGGTTGGGAGCGGATTGGGAACAGGTTGGCATCTCCTTAGACCAAGGTTGTTAAGGATATTGTTGGTTAACAACCAAGGTTATGAAGCGTGTCATGTACTCATAGTTATCATGAGTAAGCAGCCATAACAGTATATAATTGCTTATTAAGGTGATTGGGGTTATTAATGCCTTGAGGGGAGAACAAGGGGTGGGATATTCGATACAAGGGGTATAATTAGGATTTGTCACTAAACAACAGTTAATAAATTGTGGAATCAACCCCCGGTGGTGAGTCGTCGGCGATGATAGTGATCAGCATTGGTTTCGGTGACCGCACCGCGTCACCAGGGTTACTCATTACTCCTGGGATTGGTTGATAGTTAATAGTAGTGGATATAAGAATTGCCAATAGCGGCTGGTACAAATTATTGGCCATTGGTCAATCACCACAACAAACCAGTGATGGTCAGCAACGGTGAATAACGGACGCTTAATAGATTTAGTCGGGATTTTTTACACCATTACCCTAATAGGGATCAGTCAAGGATGAATCACCCCAATAGGGATCAGTCAACAATGGCTACCTTTGTAAACAGCAGTTGTTAGTGGTTGATAATGACCATGACAAATAAGGATGGTTAATAAATCAATGGTCGGTATAATGTCAATCATGGTGATTCATAGTGATCACTATGGTGAACAAGATTATCACAATGGTCAATGATAGCGAATGTATGCGTTGCAATGGTCAACGATTACTTTATGTTGATCAACGTGAATTGATTGATCAACATCATCGTCCAATTATCAGCCATTTATTTGCCATTTGTATGATCATTAAGAACCACTATGAATTGCTGAGCTCAACCGATTATTTTGGATTGAACCATTGGCAACCGTTGGCATGTCCAATCAGTAGTCAAAACTACCTGCAAAATTCCTTGATTGGTATCCAAACCAATCATCCTCACTGATGGTTGCAGGATTAGACACCATTGATGGTTCCCGTCACCCATTGCTGGTCATGATGCTTCAATGATTCCATGCTTACCATCACCCATTGGCCCCTGGTTCCCCCATGGCCCATGGCCATGGCGCCGTGCCGTTGAACCACCGCAGTCGTTGGTTCATGCGTCGCCCAGCGGTGCTCCAGGTCAGCTCTGAAGCGGCGGATGGCGCTGCGCGCCACGGGGATGGGCGATGCGACGCTGATGAAGCCAAGAGCTCAGGGATGGTGCGAGGTAGCGCTGCCAGTGTGGGCTTCAATGGTGCTTAATAGTGGTTAGTACTGGTGATAATACTGGTTAATAGAGAATGATAGTGGTTGATACTGGTTGAACATGGTTATATAGTATTGGTTAAGTACTGATGCTTCGTAACGGTCAATTTTGGTTAAACATGTTTTTTTCCCAGTTTGTCTCTTAATCCCCAGCGCGCGCGGAAGTGCAAACGGTCAGGTGTTGTTACCGTACCATCAGCACTGATTACACCATTGCATGTTGCATGTGAGGTTACCATGGTTAATATTGGTTTATGCTGGCAAATAGAGGTAAATACTGGTTAATGATGAGTACTGGTTCATAATGATCCATATGAATACTGCTTAATTAGTCACCACTAAGATTATAAATGAACACCTTTACCAGAAGCAACCACTAGGAACCCTGATGACCACTAGGATGTACCACCATGATCAACCTATTTGGGGATGTACCACCTGTTTGACTCTGATTGTATTGGGGGGGTCAAGCCGGCCACAGGTCGAGGCACCAACCATGGAGGGTAGTAATCCATCCCAACAGCCGACGGGCCATGCCTGGGAAAATGTGAACAGGTGGTAGGGACTCACAGCCATCTTCTCTTCACTTTTTTTGTCTTCAATAATGCTTAGTGTGTTCAGAGATAGTTTTCATGTTGCCCATGTCGATGTGTGAAGACTTTGCTTGACTTTACGCCACAGCAGACAGATAAGCGAATCGAAGCCTGGACATCTGAGGAAGAACAGGAAGAAAGTCAAGGAGATGGAGGTGGGCATGCTGGAGCCATCAGCTTAGTCTTGCTCAGCCGGGTGGGTTTGCCAAGCCTGCACACGTGCATGATCAGCATGACAGAGCCAGATGGAAGAAAGGAGACCACGTGCAGTTTTTTTTGTGTCGAATGGCGGGGAACCCTCCAGGTAGTTTCATTTGAAACACGAATGGAACATCTCTGTCCACTGCACTGAACAACGATCGTCATTCAACAGTTTTGCCTCAAATGGCTTGCAGAATAGAGGTATCCGCCTGAACTGGGTGAGCACTACGGGGACAAGAAACAGATGTTGATTATTCAGTGGCTTAAGCCCAGAATCACTCACAGTTGATTCCTGGATAAGATTACCCCACTCTTCACCAACAGTTGATTCTTGAATGAGGTTACTCAACATACCCAGTTGATTCCTGCATCAAATTACCCAACTGTTATACCCAATGATCACAGCCAGGTGCATCGCGCATCGCTCATCGTTCGCCCCGGACTCGCTTGCTCCAAGGGGGGCCTTGAAGGCGCTCTTCAAACGCATGGAGGAGCCAGACATCTTCAAGGCCACCTGGGTCCTGCAACCAGCACTGCAACAAAAACTGGCAATCACTATAGGCCGCTATAAACGGTCCAGCCAGCACTGCAGAGTTATTCGACTAAAAGCAACGAACTAAACCATTCACAATCACTTTAAGCCACTATAAGCCACCATAAGGCATTATTGACCAATAGTTTTGATTGATCACCTCTTCTGACTCCGAACCTATTGTTAAGTGCAACGACTAAATCACTACTTTCTGCCATAAACTTTTGGGGTTGCACTTGTTATGTCTCCTAAACCAAACAAAAGTTCGAATGACTCCTAAGGTCCTACAGTTAAGAGGGGTTGACTCCTACTCACCTCCTACATGCCATCATATATCCAGTTGTATGAGCTGCAAGCCTTTCCTTCAGTCACCAGCGGGTATCAACCATGTGTGTTCGCCCTGCAGTCTCGAGACTTTTGCACGTATCCTTTTGACCTGTGTTTCATCCCTTTTCGCCTGTGCATGGCCTTAGCTGAAACCAGCTACTGCATGGATCGTCGGCGTACTGCCGTGGAGCGTGGAAAAGTGGCAGCTAGTCACACGCTGACGTTGGGTGCTGCACTGGTTGAGGGTGATTCCTACAGGCCCCGTTACCTCAACTTGGTAGCGGAGCCCATGGGCTTTCCTGGGCTTCGTTGCCAATGTTGCTGCCTCTGTCGATTGATGCTGACTGTTCTGGTTACTCTGATGATGACTCTCTCAGGGCTTGAGCTTTTGGCAAGCGACAGTATGGAAGTTGTACCGATCACAACGCCAGCCGGACACGTGACTCGTGCGGAGCTACGATCTACAACTGGAGCAGCAACATTGCAGAGTTTGGTTTCCACAACCTTTGCAGATGAGCCCAATCAACCAATCAATTCGCAAACAGCAACCAGTTTCCAGCTGACTATGACAATGGATGTGACAGTAGATGATGCAGGCAGTATGCAGATTGCCTTGGCAAATGAGACTGGATTCTATGCTGTGTATCATGATGGTGTCCGAATGCGAGGTGAGATGCCTTCGTATCTGGACGCTTTGAGGACACGAGCGTTGACCTTCACTGGTAATGCTCTTAGCAACTGGGATGATGGAAAGGGCAGTGCCATGACAACACGCCGATTGCAAAACGAAGTATCTGCATCGGAAGGCACGGGCCGTGGATCAGATGGTCCTAGCCATTCATTCTTGTCTAGACTCAGTGAAGTTTTTCGCAAGTGGCCTCGGTGGAACAAGCAGTGGACTACATTGTACAAACGCATTACCATGGGTCGATCAAGCAACTGGACAATGGGAAGTTTAGTCCTGGTCATGTTGTCGGGTGTTTGTTGCATGTATCAGGCACCATTCCGACCACACAATCAGCAACATGGTCCTCGTTCCAATGTTCACCAATCAGATGCTGGTCCTCCTTTCGTTGGAACTGCCACCCTTAAGGTGCCGCCATCCTGGTGTGTGGAGCGTAATCACATATACTCTTTACGCACATGGATAAGCGACCTGATCCTCTGGGCCTCGGCTTCAGATTTGGACCCGGTCCGCCACGGACCGGTGGCGGCTCTTCAAGTGCAAGGAACTGCAAAGGAGTTGGTTCGCGAGTTGACTCCCCAGCAGCTTCAACATGGCGATGTCGATCCCACCACGGGCCAACAGTTGACAGGACTGATGCTGTTGGTGACAGTTTTGGCAAGGCGCTATGCGCCGCTGGAATCAGAGAACTCGACCAAATCGATCAGTGAGTTTCTCTCGTTTCGGCGCCAACCTGGTGAGGGGATTGATTCAGTGCTTGTGAGATTCGATATCCTTCGCAATCGTGCACAAGTCAGAGGTGGTTTCGCTGTCAACTGGACGGGGTTGTCGTGGCTGCTCCTTCAGTCCTTGGGATTGAATGCCGAACTATGGGACAGGTTGCTGGCACCTCTGGGCGGTCAGATGCCGCAGAATGAGTTCGAGCTAGGTGGTCTGATGGAACGCATCCGACGCCTTTTCCATCTGAAAGAAGGCCGGATGCAGCATGGTGGAGGACAGGGTGCAATGGGTGATCCTGGTAACTTCTATGCAGCAGAAGGGTACTTCCCGACATTCGATGCTGAAGAGTCACGGCCAAGAGGCGGTTGCGGAGTTGGTGGACCTATGCCTCCAGATCCTTGGGCAGCCGCTCAAGCAGCCAGTGCTGGCAGCAGAGATGCAATGGGATCAGTACATGCACATGAAGCATTTCCCTCGTACCCCGCCGCAACAGCATCCAATGATCAACCAGCATGTCCTACCTGTGGTCATTATTATCAAGATGATGATGGTTACAGTACTGATACCAGTTCCGATGATGGTTCAGAAGTGATGGTGTCTAGTGATGCAGACCCCACAGAAGCGTACTTGGAATATGCCTTTGCTCGTAAGAAATGGAGACGTATATCTAATAAGGGCCCAAGACGTTATCGAAAGTTTGGTTTTGGCAAGGGTCATAACAAAGGATATCGACCAAATGCCTATGCAGCATTCTTGCCAGCCAATGCCTTTGCCGGTGGTAAAGGTGGAAAAGGTGGTTCATCCGGTAAGCCTGTGTTCAATCAACATCGCAAAAAGAATCCTCGTGATAAGAACGGCCAGACATTGCGGTGCAACATATGTCAATCGGATGAACACCTTTGGCGCAATTGTCCAAAGCGCAACCAGCAGGGTGAAGGTACTTTTGCATCCGGTCATGCATCCAACATGACAGCTCACACCATGACGTTGAATCCAAACAATCAACAATTGGCAGTGAGACCAACGGGTCAATCCATGTTATGGGGTCCATTTCAGAATGCTTCTCTCCCAGGTGTTCACTTCTTCGGTGCAGAGCTTGAGAATCTTCGCAGCATCTCTCAAGCACCAAGTGTTGTTTCCGTTGCAAGTAACAACCGTAAGAGGAGTACAGCTGATGAACCTGAACCACATACTCCCACCAGTGCTCCAACCAAAACAGCACCGAAGTGGAGTCCAGGATTTTTTCCAAATGTTGGTTCGTCGTTCGGTACTGCTCGTGTTTCACCATCACATGGTAGTCCTGAAGTCGAACCATTAATTCCGAATGCATCATCACCAAGTTCACCGCCGCCAGCCGAACCAGCTCCATCACACATGCCTGATGTCAGTGCAACAACAGAACATGCGGATGGTTCTAATGCAGGTTTTGTTGATCCAACTGAAGCAGGTGTGCCAGCAACGCATTCCAATGCATCCGGTGATCGCAACACACGCAAACGCCAAGAGCAGCAGCGACTCAGAGAACAGACAGTCCATGGGTTGCAGTCCGTGTTGTTGGGCATCGGTACAGATAATCCCAATGCTGGTACCATGATGTTGGGTGGTGGTATTGGTAGTGGCAGTGGCCGTCGTGTATTGAACCTGGAGGCTAGTCTGGCGCAGCATGCGTCAGCATCGGCTGCTGATACATCCGTGCCTGGATTGATGATGGGAGGATCTTCTGCAGTGTGGGGTGCAGCGAATCGCAGTGATCGTAGTGACAGCTTTCCGTGGTGGGAAGCAACTGGATCTCAAGATGTTGCGCCCCCAGTGTCTGGATCATACCACCTGAGAACCAGACGTGAAAACGGACATGTAGCACTGCTCATAGATCCTGGAGCGCATGATAATCTGATTGGTGGTATCACAGCCCAACAACTGTGCAGCGAAGTTGATTCCAAACTCACACTTCGTTCCATGAACAAACCGTTGCCGGTTGAAGGTGTAGGTAAGTCAGCTCAGATAGCTGACAAGGCAGCCTGCATTCCCATGGCTGTCCATGATATGTTGGGCAACAAAACTGATGCCACATATACCGCTCCCATCATACAAGATAGCCTGTTGCCACCTCTGTTGGGAAATCGTACTCTGAGGAAAATGCAGGTTATCATGGACTGTGGTATGGGCAAACTCATAATACCTGGTCCTGGAGGTGTTGAAGTGAAGATGAGCCCAGGCAGCCGTGTGTTTGAATTGGAGTTGACGCACAGTGGACACTGGGTACTTCCAATACATCCAAGAAATGCAGACACGAAGGTTGCGCAAGATGACAAAGAGTTGTCTTTCAGCATGTCGTGCAGGCAGGATCGATCGCAGTCGCCTCCAAAGGCAAGGTCACAATCACCTCCAAAGCGTCGATGTGAGCCCCCCCCACACTGGGGGGTTGTTAGCCGATCGGATGCTAAGGCTACCAAGGGTTCAGTTTCATCCAGCATCCGTCGAACAGTCATAGCGCATTCTAACCAACCAACCGAGATTGAAAGTCCTCAAACAGTAGTGAAGTCTAAGAGTAAATCTGGGACTGATAATGTAGCTTGGGTATTTTCAGACAAGGTTGGCCTGAGACAGCGCCTGCTACAAGAACTCGGGTTTAGAACCGTGCATTTCCACCACGATTTGCACAGTCGAGCTCAGTGCCAACGCATGCTCAACGAGTTGGCGCTGCAGTGTCCCTTGATTCTGTGGATTCGCTTCGCAGGCCCATGTGCAGGCTCGGGCAACAAACATGATGCCCTTCGAGCTGAGCACCTTGTTCGTGTGATTGCAGAGCAAAAGAGACATGAGCGTTTGGTCATTGTGGAAGCCAGTGAACGCAGCCAGGTTTGGAATCTCCAAGCTGTCAGAGAATGCATGGGTGAACTCCAAGCAACCGTGCATCAGTGGTGTCGGTATGAGCATAACTTAGGTTCTGCTGATAAACCATGTAGCTCTAGGATCAAACTGCTCACAAACTTCGCAGTGCCAGATGGTCGTGAGTGCACTTGTGGAGCTGATGAGCATATAAAATCCAAAGCTATCAAATCCAATGCATCCTTTCGATTTGAAAATGTACTTCGAACTCTTATGCGTATGGTTTGCGCAACACATTCGCTTTCAGGTGCCACTGTCCGAATGCAGACGCCCGCCAAAGGACAACCTGAGTTAAGTGAGGTACTCGTGGAAGATGTCAATCTTGATGCGCAAGGTTCGAAGAGAACAGTTCGTTTCGGAAGTTTGCATGCGTCCTCGTGTGTTGAGTCAACAAGCAAGAGTCCCATTCCATCCATGCAGATGGCACCATGTTCTTCCAGTCGTGATTTCTGGATAACCGGTGGAAGGGATTCTGTGATCCGGGTGCATGTGGATCCACGTAAAACCATGTATGTTCCACAGAAGGATTGTCCTGTTCCTTTGCACCAACTAGGGGATCATCGACACACCAGCATGCAACAATGCCTAGAACACAGTAGAATGCAACCGCAGCCTCTAGTCATTAATGATGCTTGGAAAACTGACACCGCTTCCGTTATGAATTTTCACTGGGTAGGGACCACAACCTTCACGGTCATGCCAATGCATAACGAGCAGTCTTTGCAATCATACCCAACTGAAAGTGCTCTGCGGCAGAAGCAGAGAAAAGCCGAAGGACATGTTGTGCAACCCCGCAAGAAGTATGTAGAACAACATCAAGATGATTGTGGGGAGAATCTAGACCAACTCGAAATAGATAGTCCGAATTACATGGTAGTTAGTGACCTTGATATGTTCACGGAAGATGGCGATCTCTATGATCATATAGTTCTTGCTATTGGAAATCCATATTTCCAGTTCTATGGGTCAAGTGCCCTTCACTTGCCTAGAACCATTCGGAGCAATCTCAAATCAAGCATAGCTGCCGTGTACCATCAGAGAAGTCAATTCGAGGAGCCTGGCATTGATTGTATGGAAATGTTTGGTGGAGCAGGTAATACCACTAACATCCTCTTCAAGTACCATGGCTTGAAAACCGGATTGAACTTCGAAATTATGAGCGGAATAGATCTTCAATGTGAGGATGATATCCGATACTTGTTCGCCTACGTTCGAAGGAACCAGCCAAAAGTGATTGTCTTAGCACCTCCTTGCAAGGGCTATTGCCGGTGGGGACATCTGAATAAGCAGATTAACTACGAAGCATGGGAGCAAAGCCAAGCACTTAGTGTTCCTCTTGCGCGGTTGAGCGGCAATATCGCCAAAGAACAAGTGTCGCATGGACGTCATTTCTTCGTTGAACAACCGCAAGGAAGCGGCCTTTACCAAGAACCAGAATGGAAAAGTTTATGTGATGTGATGTTCTCAGTTGTGTTTGATCAGTGCATGGTTGGCCTTCGCATGCTACAGCCTCCGTGGTGGCCAGTTCGCAAGCCAACTGAGTGCAAAGCGTCACATCCCATGTTGTTACATTACCTTCAAGACCTCAGATGTGATGGTTCACATCCACATGCGCACATAGGAAGCTGGGCTCGTGATGGACATCCAACAGTCCGCAGTGCTGATATGCAGATTTGGCCTCGTGAGTTTTGTGAACGTGTTGCTGCAGGTGTAATGGAATGCATCCATGACATGATGAACCAACAAAAGGGTAATTTTTCCGGGCGACCCAAACACCTTCCAAAGGTGTCGAAAACGAACTCCGAGGGTCACCCTCCAAAAGCTGCACATCATGCACACTTCGCAGCCGGTGAAGAGGAAGTTCCAAAACCACCAATCACATGTCCAGCTTGTAAGAACCATAAGCGTAAGACGGATCCATCTCATTCTCGCAATGAAGGCTGTCGCTACCGAGATGTTGAGAGCATCTCTTGGTCCTGTCCGGGCTGTAAAGCTCGACGCAATCGAGCGCATGAGTCGCACACCAATGATGAGAATTGTCAATGGGCCCTGGCTCGAACAATGCCAGAGGGTGCTTCAAGAGAAAGAGGAACCACACATCCTCGAGATGGTCGGATCCCAGCCTCTAGTGATCCAACCAGCAGACTTCGTGTTGAAGGACGATCCCGAGGTGTTCCAGGAGCTCCAGGTCCACCTGATGATGGTGGTGGCGAAGGTGATGACAATGGAAGCAATGACTCTGGAATCATCAGAGATTTGCCAGAATCAGATCTCCCAGATGAAGTACCTGAGGTCTTATCGCCTGAAGAAGCTGAGGCTCGAAGGCGTGCGAAAGGTGAAGGTAGTAGAAGGAGAGCTGCAGTTGGAGTGCAAGCGGAGGAGCCTAGAAGGGTTCAGCATGAACCTGCAGCAGCAGCCGCAGAACCAGCTGCCAGAGCACCAGCTCCAGAAGAGGAAGCAATTGTGCCAGTGGCGCCAGATGGAACGCCAGGCTGGTCTCGACATGATCTAGGTTTTGCCCTCCAACAACTTCGATCCATTCGCATCGGAATTGTTAGGCGCACATTGCGCAAGTTGCACATCCGTTGGTACCATGCAAGTTCAAAGAAAATGCAAACCTTGTTGCAGGCAGCCGGTGTAAAGCCAGAGGTTCTGACCATGATTCCCTCAATCATCGACACGTGTGACATATGCCGCAATTGGCAGCGTGTTGGACCCAGGTCAGTTGCATCGACCCGATTGCCAGAAGCATTCAATAAGGAAGTGCAGATGGATCTACTCTTTTATAAGACCAAGATAATTTTGCATTGCATAGATGCATGTACCAGATGGACAGCAGTTCAATTGTTGCCGGACCGAGCTCCCAGCTCAATCATAGATGGTTTTGCAGCTTGTTGGATTCGTACTTTTGGACCACCCACAGTGGTACTCTCCGATCAGGAAGGTGGACTGATTCCTGATTCAGTCGGTGACTGGTTCGATAGGCGAGGCATTCAGCTGCAATTCAGAGCTCGCGAGCAGCATTGTGGACTAGTAGAGCGACATAATGACATACTCCGTAAGCAGCTTCATGTTTTAGATGATCAATCCAATGCAGAAGGATTAGCTGTCCCTTTCACAACCATACTTTCCGAAGCTGTGTTTGCAAAGAACGCTATGTTTCAATGTGGTAATGCGACGCCATATGAAGCAGTGTTTGGCAGACACCCCCCATTAATGGCCGTAGTGGGTGAAGAAAGTGGTGAAGGGATTTCAGATCGCGATGCAGCCCGCATCAGACACCTTGCAGTCAGCAGCATGATCCAGGCTACTGCTGATCAGAAGGCCAGACTGGCCAACTCTAGCAAGACCCGTCGAGCGGGTGAACTACTAGAATTAAAGGTAGGAGATCTGGTAGAGTTTTTCCGTAAACCGATGAATAAGGATGTGAGCGGTTGGCATGGTCCCGCAGAGGTAGTTGACACCAGCAGCATGCGAGATGGCCTGTTGTATCTCAAGTGGCAAGGCCGTGTGCTGTGTGCTAGGATCCAAGATGTAAGAACAGCACTGATGTTTCCAATGTTTCTTGCTCGCCCTTCAGGTCCAGTACGCACCTTTAAATATGAGGTCGAGTGCCAAGCAGGCAATGCCCTGCGACTTGGATGGATGAGGCAAGGAAGCCACTGGACTGAATGTCAAGGCAATAGGTCCAGTTCGGTGCTGCTTGCCGCTGGATTGTACATTGCTGCGGTTTGCTTGAACCTTCAAGGTGTGATAGGTTTTAGATGTGGTTGTTTCATCAACAATTTGCCGGCAGTCGCATTTGATGACACATTGCTGTTGTGGTGGAAGTCCCGAGCTTCAAACCTAGCAGAATGGTATCATTGTTTCCTGCCTGGTAACCAACTCATCAACATACCTAAGATCACAGGTGAACCCGATGCAGCAGTGGTCCAGTTTCTTATGGTCGATATGTCTGAAGTCATGTCGCTGAGACAGGTGGCGCCTGATGTGCCCCATCTTGGTGGTTCATACGAACCGGACATGCCCAGCACACAAGATAAGACAGACGAAGTCTTGCGAACGAAAGGACCAAAGCCTATAGCAGATAGACCCACACACTCTGTAAGTAACTCCGTTGACTCGAATTCCAGCACTGTCCAAGTGCCCACGTCGCAAGCTATCCAAGGCGATATGGCGGGATTCGTGCATGATGATGTTGATGATACGAACTACTGTTTCGATTTTGCCAGTGTTGTGACTGACATTGCATTTCTCGGAACAAGCCACGAAATAATGCCTGAATGTCCCGGCTTCGTGATGTGCGGTGAATTTTCTAGTGTGATTGACTCAGCTGAGCTAGAGGAGCCACCTAGTTTTATGTTCACCCGATCCATGTTTTCCTTTGTAGTTCCCCAACGATTAGCACATCAGCATAACATTCATCCCAATGACATGTTATCATTCATGAGCGGACATGACGTTGCCGTGATCGAGCGTGCCAATAACATCCTTGATCGCAATGAAGCGCTCCTGAATGTGGATCAGTGCAGAGAAGCCATGATCCTTGAACTGATGCGTTGGGTGAAGCACAATGCTTGGAAAAGAGGAAGACGAGCCGATGCCTCCAATGTACTTAAGAGCAAATGGGTTCTCAAGTGGAAAGACATTCATGATGGCAAAACTAAATCCAGGAAAATCAAAGCCAGACTAGTAGCGCAAGGTTTCCTCGACCGGCAGAAAACAGAAACGTTTGCCGGAACCTCCACCAGATGGGGTCAACGCCTTTTGATCGCAATTGCAGTTCAGCGTGGATGGTCACTCTGGAGCGCAGACATCTCAGAAGCCTTTTTGAGAGGACTTACGTTCCAAGAACTGCATGATGAAGGCGGTGAGCTGCGCGAAGTAGAGATTTCACTCCCTCCAGGTGGTGAACATCTGCTCCGGACCATAAGCGGCTATGAATCCTTCGACCCCGATCGTGAAGTTCTGGTGATGCTAAAACCCGGCTTCGGCCTGCGCGATGCGCCACGTCTGTGGTTGCTCGCACTAAAACGTGTTCTCTCCAAGATCGGTGTGACGTCAACACAGATTGACCAGCAACTGTTCTGCATGCACCGAAATCACGATTTGGTGTTGTTGATGACAATACATGTTGATGACATCAAGTTATGCGGTCATCCGGACCTTATGAAATCAGTTGTTGCTCACAACTGGAAGGTCACTTCGACTCAGTGAAATTGGAGAAGGACAACTTTGTGCACCTAGGCCTGGCTCATTCCACTCACGAAGATGGTTCCATTCTATTAGTCAAGTGCACTACATTTCAGAACTTCGTGAGATTCCTGAACTCAGTCTGAAAACAATGTCCAAAGAAGCAGTGGTGGATGAACAGTATCAGCATCTGTTCCGATCTTTGCTTGGGGGTGTTGCGTGGACAACGCAGACCAGACTGGACATAGCCGTGTATGTTGGTGCACTGCAGCGACGTCTGCAGCAACCTAGAGTGTTAGACATACTCAACCTGAATCGCTTGGTGAAATACATCAAGAACAAACCGCTGACCATGCGGTACCACAAGCTCGCAAATCCATGGAGACTTGTGGCAATTTCAGGCTCAGGATTCAAAGGTGAAGATCAAGACCATCTTGCTATCCGTAGTGGACTAGTATGTTTGGTTGATAAAGATTTTCCAAAACATGGTTCGAATAATGTGCAGATAATAGAATATGTATCCAAGAAGCAATCTCGAGTTTGTCGATCAACCTACTCGGCTGAACTGTACAGCGCATTGGATCTTTCAGGGCTGTTGTTTAATATCTCACTGACGATGAGCGAAGTGTTGGAAGGAACATCATCAGCCAGTGCCCTCGCTGAGAGATTTGAACAAGGAAAACTGCCTCTTGAAAGTGATTTAGTGATAGACGCTGCTGCGGTCTTTGACCACATCTCAGCCCAAGAAGCCAAAGTGCCACATGATGCTTCCATGTGTATACATGGGTTGAAACTTCGAGAATTGCTGCAAACAAAGAAACTCCAACGACTGCTGTGGTGTGATACTCGTTCGATGCTTGCTGATGGATTGAACAAAGGAACAGTGCCGAGAGAAGCTCTTCAACTGGCAATCGGTGCAGGAAAATGGGAAATAAACCAGGATGTTCGAAGCTTTGTTTCGCAGACGCCAGCTGAGCTTGCCAAGGACAACCTGAGTTAAGAGGGGTTGACTCCTACTCACCTCCTACATGCCATCATATATCCAGTTGTATGAGCTGCAAGCCTTTCCTTCAGTCACCAGCGGGTATCAACCATGTGTGTTCGCCCTGCAGTCTCGAGACTTTTGCACGTATCCTTTTGACCTGTGTTTCATCCCTTTTCGCCTGTGCATGGCCTTAGCTGAAACCAGCTACTGCATGGATCGTCGGCGTACTGCCGTGGAGCGTGGAAAAGTGGCAGCTAGTCACACGCTGACGTTGGGTGCTGCACTGGTTGAGGGTGATTCCTACAGGCCCCGTTACCTCAACTCCTACCACTCCTGTGACTCTTATCACTCCCAAACCGGGTTCTGAAGTCACCTAGATATGAGATGATCTTCATTATATTGTTATGACACTATAACCATGAGTATTCCAATATAACATGACAGTCATTATTGTTTTCATTGGCATACCAATGGTTATAACCAATGATAGTTGTATGACAGGAACCGTTGTTATACTCTTACGATATATGACATTATAACCATAGACTAATAGAATATGACCGTCATAGACTTGTCGTGGATCAACCTATCATTGAACCATATTGACTATAACCATATATTATAACCATATATTATAACCGTATATTATAACTGTATATTGTTATAACCTATCATTATAACCTTCATCAACTTGTCGTGGATCAACTTGTTGATCTGGAGCCCAACACTTCAGTCGAATCGACCAGGTCCGAGAGATCTTGATGCGCCTAGCGAAGACCAACAGTAAGCCCAACCAGAACCTGGCGGGTGTCCCTTGGTAGCCGCAGGGAGCCGCTGGGGGGGGATGAAGCTGGGATGGATAGCTGCTATGGTGATCTGTTGATGGTGGTTGGTGAAGGGGAATGATAGGTGGAGGTTTGCTAGTCTTAATAGGGTCTGCTATGAAGGTTTGATGGTGGCCAGTGGGGTTATTGATGGGTTGATGATTGTTGGCCCAGTTGTTGATGTATTGGTTCAGCACATGGGAGGATAAGGATATAATCACACACACACAGGTATACTGTAGATCATCGAGTGACACACACACACACGTATAGATCATTGAGTGTTCATTCACCACTAGACTACATTCTTCCATGGCAGCAGATGCTTCGTACGCCTGATCAATCCTCTCTAATCTCCACATCGTAAAGCAGTCTCAATCGGACCATCATCGACCAGTAAATGCAATCACTCATTGACCATCATGAATCATCATTAGCCAACCGTAGCCACAATGAACCAGTATCAACTTATCACCTGTCGTGAAGCATCGTTTATTGACGATATTTATTATCATTCATTGTTGGTGATTTCGGTTCATTCACTAGCCATGGATCACCACCAACGGACAATATGAATACCATTGAGAAGGTCGTCAGCAATGTTTCACCAGCACTTGTAGCTGATTAGTTGATTACTACCGCGGTTGATGAGTTGATTGCTAGTCACTACTACCATATTTGTTTCCATCAGATGAACCGTTTAGCCATCAAACATCAATCATTTCAGCCATGGACCATCACCATGGCTGAGAAGTTGATTACTACTTGCTACTATCATATCTGTCAGCATCAAGAGAAATCATCAACCATGGTAGCCCTCAACTCATCACTGCCCCAGGATTGGATCATCTTCTGGGCCTCTCGCGAGGGCTGCTTCTCGGCAAAAAAGAATCGGGCTGCTCCCGGGCGGGCTGATGGGTCACCCATGGGGAAAGCTATGAATTGTAGATGCGCCATGGCCAGGTGAGCTGGTCAGAAATGATTGGCATCAACCAATCTGCAGTCATCCATTGTTGTATCAGCCATCAGCCATCTTCTTCAGGACACATATTTACTATTGTTGCCGTCTATCCACTCATGATTCAGCATTCTTGGCCAGTATTGACCATCAATTATTCATCGGCTAATCTTCAACTAAACATTATCAATCATGGCATTAGTATGAACCATCCTAAACCATAGCATAAACCATCATGAATCATGGGTTCTTCATCCAAAACTTCACGAAGCATCCTTAACCATGATCTAAGCTAACAATCCTCACTGACCATAATCACCAACAATCATCACAAACCATTCTTAAGTCTCATTGAGTAACTAATCATTGACTAACTAATCATTGACTAACCAATCATTGACAAACTAACAATTGACCGACTAATCATTGACTAACCACTAGACAATGGTTACTTGTCATCGCTGAACGATCTTCATGAACGAATCATTGACGAAGCATGAAGTGATCCGCTGTCCAGCGCTCGGCCTTGGCAGGTGTGGACAAGCTCTTTGGCACTGGCATGACGGATGAGGGCTGGTGGATGCAACTGCAGGACGCTGGGGCAGCGCTGGCAGGTGATGGTGATGGTTGGATGGGTTGATGATAAACCAGAACTTGTTGGTTCAATGATTAGTGGGTTCAATGACCAATGATGGTGGGTTCAATGGTTCAATGATGGCTGGTTGATTCTGATGGTGAATGAATGGTGGTTGGTGAATCATGATGGTTTAATGAGGATGGTTGACAGTTTAATGGTGGTGAATGGTGGTGCTTGGATGAAGAACGGTTGATAGTTTACTGAAAATGGTTTAACGGTGGTGAATGGCGATGGTTTAATGGCGCTGATGTTGAAAAACAATGCTTGGATGATAATGACTATGTTTTAATGGTTGAAGGATAGCTGATAATTGTTACTGATGATAAATATAGGCTTGTTACTTTAGCATTGCCGGTTGAGGGTGGTGACTTGATGCTCAATTGATGGCCAATGATGTTTTCACGATGATTTACAGTGACTGAATGTGATAGCCATACTCATTGATTGGGATTGATGCTGATGATTGCAGATGGTTGCTGATGCTCAGTATTGGTTGATAGTGGCAATGATGCTTGGTCCATGGACAATGGTGCTGAGTGACTTATGGTTGATTCGGTTTGATAAACTGATGATGTTCGTTGACAATCGTCCAATCGATCATCAACATCATTGCGGTTGGCATACCCCAAGTCCAGCACTGGTGTACATCCAGTACTATTGGGGTCACCAGCATGAAGGGTTTTCACTGATAAACTGCAGAACCATCCAAAGATGGCGAAGTTCCGAGCTGTTTCAAAGGAATGCTACGGCCTCAGAATTTTGGAGGTGTAGGTCTGCTGAACAGGGAAATCCAGATTTCCCACTGAGGTGAACATTGTAAAATTACGTATTGACATGTATTGATACATTTCGGTATCCAGGTTCATGTGGTCAAGCGAAATTCTTAGCACCTTCCCCATGTCGACCAGCTGGCGCCGGCCGACCACCAGCTGACGTCAGGAGTACTTGCTGCGTCTCAGCACCAAGAAGCAAGGCCAGGTACAGGGCCGCTGTCTTCGAACAGCCGCGTGGATGGAGAGTCCCTTAGAAGCCAGAAAATCACCGAGCAGATTTCAGGATGAGGATTTATTTGCTACACATTCATGTGGGGGTTTCTCAAAATCTGGGACCCCTGAATCATCCTAATTATCATTTATTTTGATAAACCAACCATTTTTTGGGTTCCCTATTTTGAGACTTACACATTTATGTGTAGCAATTTTCACAACAGAAATGCACCAAGCCACCGATTTTGAGGCTACGAAGTATTCAGGCTACTAGCTAGTGCTGGTCCTGGTTGTTGGCAGTTTTTCAATGGGCAGCCTCTCGTGGAGGTGCGATATCACGTCACAGCCATCATCGAAAACCAACGACAAGCAATACTCCACAACCAATCATCGACAGCAACCAGCAGCAAATCAACAACGGGAGAGCGACAACTACCCGACAACTAAGCAACAACAAACATTAACCAACAATGAGAACCATCAGCAGGCCGACCAGCAACCAACCAACCAGCAGTAAACCAACCAACAGTAAACCAACCAACAGTAAACCAACCATCATTTATCGACAAGGCCTGGTTGCTCAGGGCTCCATGAAATTCTTCCGCGTAGGTCGCGAAGCTGAAGCGATCGAGATTGTGCGTTGGGGCCCTGACGGGTGTGCTGGGGTTGACTCTCCTGTGGTAGTGGTTTCAACCATAGGGGGAACAGTAACCAGGGTGGCATATGAATAGCCGCCACTAGCAGGGGCCCGGGGCCCAGCGTGTTTGAATCACTGGGGGGAGATCAGAAACGGTTCCATTTCTGGAAGGGTGCTGGGCTTCAAAGTTTTCTGGGAAGAAACACCAGTTTGGACTGCGTGGATTCGCATGTGGTGCGCAGTGGCTAGTTGGGTCCATGGGTGAACTGCCACGAGCTCTGAGGAAAGGTGGGGCCCTTTCCGAACCAATCCAACCGTCGGGGCTCTTGGTGGAGCTTGCGGCAGCCCACGTCACCAGCTGAGTGTTCGGAAGTGGCTTGACCAAGTGGGATGTTTAACAAGAGCGTTGGGAACTTCCCTTAAAAAAGTGCTTGAGAACAATGAAGAGGGGCCAGTATTGATGGTTAGTCGGTTAGTCAATCCTTACCAATGAGGCTTGATAATGAATGATGGTGATCGACACTTGATTGCCATGTCAGGTTTTACAATGGCTAAAAATGTTTGATAGGATGATTTATATTGATCAGGTCCATCAAGAGACTTTTCCGTTTCGCACTGCTGACCTAGAGAAAATGAAGGGAACAGCCAAAATGGGAGTGTCGGATGTCTGTATGGACCCGTTCGGACACAAGAAATGGATGGTTTCTGTATGAAATTTGTGGCTTGGGCGTCAGCGCTACGAAGGGAGCGAAGGTGCTGGGTCGCTGAGGGTAGCCCTCAACTCACCACAGACCCCCCAGCAGAAGCGCTAGTCACAAGGGCACCCAGCGCGCTGTTGTAAGGGCCCACTATCCTGTTGGCTTATGGCAGCTGACCTGGTTTCTAGTGTCTGTAGCTCAACCCTCGATCCACAGCTACTCACAGCAGGTCCACAGGTCCACGCCCTCCAAGGAATGAAAGGAACCTATGTTCCTTCCGGCACCAATAGGATGGGCTGCCCAGTGACAGGGAGCCTCAACCGAGCCATCCTGAGCGGTTTGATTTTTGACGAAAAGGGTGATATGGTTTTATGATGTTTTATGCTTATCATATTTCAATCATCATTCGCTCACTTATAATGTTTTGCTTAATCATTGTCGCTGTCATGATGTCATATTTACCATCTTTTGAATCATCTCAGATGTTACAATTTTGAGCATCGTCATGATATGATAACTGCGATAGTATATAACTGGGCTTCCAAAATTCTGGAGCTTGTTTTGGAACACGTGTCTGATTCAAGTGAGTCAAGCAATAGTCACGTAGTTGCTGCCATAGTCGAATTGATGTGCAGGCACGTTGGTATATAAACAGCATAGCAATAAAGTAGATCACGAGTTCAGAAATATGTTGTCTTTTCTTGTTTGTTGGGCTTTTATGCTTGGAAGGACCGTACCTTTGCACATGTGCATGTGCTTTTACAGGCGGCAATCTGGTCTCCATGGCTAAGGCAATCCTCCCCAGATATTTGGACATGCTTGTTTTATCTGGTGTATGATGTGAGCGAATCAGTGTGATACCATGGAACAGAATGCTTCATGGGTGGTACCTGCAGTAGATTTGTGCTGTAATCTCGCAGTAGTGTCGTGTCATTATCCTGATTGCTATCATTGATCATTGGTTGCTCTCAAGAAATTAAGTCGATAAGTATTGGAGCCAGCACCTCTCTTCCGTCATCATCGTAATGATTATGATGACTGCCAAGGATCCTAGCCACATCGTGTCAATACTCATCAACAATCATCATTTGATGGCTATTGATGAGTACTGACAGACAATTAATTATTGATGAGTATTGATCCTAGCCACGATTATTGATCCTAGTTCATCAACAACGGCGTGTCAATACTCATTCTGCAGGTACCAAGGTGTTCAATCGCTTGGTCCAGCTGTAGATCCCTATGAGCCACAATGGTTGATGAGATTCCGAACTCCAGGCTATGCATTGGTTGGTTGAACCATGACAACGACATAATGGGCGGCCGCTGGGCACTATTGACCAACCACTAGTCCTGGTGCATGAATGCGGTTCATATGGTCAATCACCTGCTATTATTTGTTATTTCGACACTGTCAATTAACTGCATGAACTGTTGAAACAGCATTAACCATGCACAAAATTACCTCAGCAAGATAAGTTGATCATTAACCATTAACCATTAACCATTAACCATTAACCATTAAGAAGATGAAGTGGCAGTTTTAAGATTCAGCTTCTACCCCGTGCCCAGGTTGAAGATCATCTTCACTGAGTTCACCACGGATGATGGCGCCCTGGAGCAACGAGCAACCAGCTGTGGCCAACGAATCGTGAGCGAAGTCCAGTTTTCTCGTTGGGAAGTGGTGAATGAGCGAAGTCCACTTTTGCCACTGGTGGTTGATCAGTTGAGGGATAGCCATGGGATCATCAAAGCCATGGAGGAGGTCAACTGGGGAAGCATCATGAGATCCACCACAAAACCAGCAATCAGCTGCTTTTCTTTGACCATGAGCGATGATAATCTACATGATAATCTACCATCCTGACCCGAATATCATCTACCATGGCTTCACTTCTCCTTTCTTTGGAAGTTCCATGGCTTGCGCAGCAAGTTAGAGCTCCTTGCGTCTCCCTTGGGGTCCAAGTCATCTCTGAGGCAAAGAGATGAAACCCCGAGGAGATCAGGAAGAAGTGGTCTGAAGCACAGCACGGAGCTGGTGGATGTTGCTTCATGGCGCCGGCAGCTGGTGAATGGTGGTGAATGCTGGTGATTGATGGATCCAATCCACTGTGATGGTCCCTTTCTGTGTAGCTGGTGTTTTTGGAAATTTACATAACTAGATACCAGGGAATGCCTGGGGAATGCGTGCGTTCCTCCGAGGTCATTGACGTTGATGTGATCTACTCCTCCAAGACGATGATTGCGCTGCAATGGGAGGAGGGGTGTCATGGTGAACCGAGACGAGGGTGCACGACCTCTAAGCATCAGTGGTTGAACGCCAAGAAGGGTGTCATACTAGGTGGATGTGCAGTAGGAGATGTGTTGGTTGGGTGGGCTAGTGAATCAATACAGTGAAACGGGATTTTCAGGTAATTATACTGTATCAATGGTTTACCCAAGGTTTCTCGCGGCTTTTTCCGATCATTGCAACAACCATTTTGGTCCATCAGAATGCCGTAGCGGCAAGGAGACTCTTCCTGTAGGCGTCCAGCTTTCCAACAAGCATCGCACGCGGAATGGGAAATGGTTTCAGGGACGGTGCCACCACCCAGCCATTTCGTGACCAGTAAGAGCTGGTTCTCCAACAGAAAACCATAAAAGTCGACCAGCTGATGCCCCGATTTTCTCATTGCTGCGACCTTGCAGCACACCAGGACGACAACGGCGAATGCGATTTCTACGTGGGGGGCACAGCGAGTGGCGGGCGCCAGTGGTAGCTGCCACAGTGAAGGATGGTCCAATTGCTGGGAAATTCGGATGAAGTGGAGAGTTCTCAGGATCCTGAACATCATGGAGTTGATGAAGCATCATTTGAACCATCATCTGGGCTCTGGACAACCATCACCAACCACCCAACCAACCATGACTATACGGGGCTGTTCGTGACAGACCCGAGACCAGAAAACCACCCGAGTTGTCGAGGTGTTGACGAGAGTCAATGACATCCTCGAAGAGAGGGACAAGTCTCTGCCTCAGCGTGGCGCTGGCAGTGGCAGCTGAGTGGTCTTTGTCGAAGCATTTTTGTTGGTGGCGGGGAAGGGACAACTCCCGGTGGGGGGAAGGGACAACTCCCAATAGCTTCACTAAGCCAGTTTGGGAACCCGCAAATTCTGGCTGGTTTGTTGGAGGAACTGGTTGATATCAAGGGTGATACCTGGGAATAGACCTATTCTGAGAGCCCCTCATTTTTTAGTTGGCAAGAATATTTTCGGTGGATCTCGCAAAACAAGTGCCTTCTGCTCGAAGCATAAATGAACATACCCTTCACTGACAAAGCTTGATATGGGGTATCTTTTGAATCCTTCTCGAAATCCTTCTCTTTAACCGGAAGGAATCCTGTCTCTGCAACCGACGCATTCCTTCTGGGTCCCGGTACCTTGGAAGATCTTTTGGACTTCCAAAGATGCTGCGATTCTCGGGTGGCTAAGCTGTGTCCTTGCAGGGTGTAGGGTGACTCGAGGGGTGAGGCCGATCGCGCCACCTGTCCCGTCATGTCCCGTCCCCTCGATCAGGTCATGTTCCTGGCGTATGATCAATCACTCCCAGCATGGCCGTGTGACAAAAAAACATGATTCTTCATGATGATTTTGAGTCCAATTCTCATAAACTATATGGCAGTGGGTCAAAACCCTGTACCGCTGTTTCCCCTATCAGTAACTATAGTTTTCCCTATGAAATTGTTGGTTGTTACCCATATTAGTTGGTTGGTTAATATTGACCCATAGCCATATGAGTTATGGTTGGTTTATTACTATAAATGGTGAGTCAAGGATGATTGGGGGGCACCTCTACTTTGAGAAACCACCAGATATGTTGATCCCACATGGAAACCACTCTGAACACCAGGGTGAACAGCACCAATCGCTGCCTGCGAGGTTCGTGGGAACCTCCAAGGCTCGGAACTTCTTCAACTGATCCAGTCCCGTTCCCGGGGCCGCGGTCACCGTTGGACATGGTGAGTTGCCGGGGCTCGGATCTAAGGAGGGTGGCATAGCGAGGCATAGCGAGATTGGTTGTGGTTGGTAGGATATGAGGGTCCATCATGTTCTCACAAGATGCTTTGAACATGGTGGGTTATAGTCAATTTGGATCAATATTTAATATTGCTTGATACTGTGAGCACAATCAATCATACGTTTGCTATGGCAAGCAATGACTATCTTGTTAGCCCACAATCGTTGTAAATGCCTGGCTGGCACTCTTTTGTTTCTTCCAATGTATGTTGATGATTGGTGACTCAATCGACGAGGTGTCTCTCCTGTCACTGGCTCCCAGAAAGAATACACGACGAGCGGTAAGCCCATAACCCTGGAAGCTGTTAACCATTGATAATTAATCATGTTGAATTTGTTCATGATCATTGTTGGTGCGTGTTTAAACAATGGTTTGAAGGATGGGCAGCTCAATGGTCATGACAACTCTTCACCAACATACGTTCACCACATTGCCGTGGTTTGTTTGTGACTGGGGTTCAAAAACAAAGAGTCATCAACAAGACGAGGTGGATTTTGCGGGGATATATCGCAAGGAACAAACGATGGGAAGGGGATTTTCATTAGCCGAGTGTTGCCAAAGGGGAGCCCAGGAGTCGCGGGAAACCTCCCCTGTTTTTAAACAAATCAGAGTTTTCTACATTCGGATTTCGGGTGCCACCCCTGGAATGACACTCTTAACACATCTAAACACACACACACACACCTTAACACAGCTTAACACATCTTGATACCTCTATCCCACTCCTATTCCGTTTTTCCCACTACGAAACAAAGCAGTCTTCGAAAACCGGAGAGCCCCCAGCTCGATTTTGTTGTCAAGACCCTTGATTTCACACATTTGTTGGTCCGCCATTGCAATCACCCATCTAAACTGATATCAGCTAATCACATTCAAACTATTTTGAGATTCACTCAATATCCCCCGGCTGCTACCCGTGTCCACCAACAAACCGGGCCCTTTCGTTGCTGCTGGCGATTTGGCGAAGCATCCTTTGTGGTCGCAAATGGATTTCAATACATAGTGCAAAAACGATGGGTTGTATGTGGGGCTGGCAATTTAAACGATGATTCTGAGCCAAATCGTCTTATGATTTTCGGACCCTTTCCTGGCACTCTGTCGATGACGGACTTTGAAGCTATGCTGGACTTGTCCCCGTTTTCACCCTTCGGCTCCGGATTTTCCGATGAGAAAAGCAGAACCTGGCGATGCATCGCAGGGTACAGAGAGATCAGAGAGAAAGTGCAGGGGGAACAAATACCGGTGTATACTTCGCCTAGGACTCAGAATAAGAATGAATGGACAGCAATATGCATCAAGAGCATCCATATTTTTCCCGAATGCGTAGCACGGGTTCTCGTTTCATAGTGGGGGTCTGGGGGTGGAGACGTGTTCGCTGGACGTTGCGTTTACGACCGCAAGTGTTCGCAACCGACCGCAAGTGTTCGCAACCGACCGCCGCCGACCGCGGTAGGGCCGTAAGGCCCGTACCATTGGGGGAAGCGTGTGGAGGTGGTCCTTTTGCGTGGTTTTGCGTGACCTGCAACCTCGTTTTGCGTGACAGGCGTGGCACTTTGTAGCATCTCAGCATGTCTCATGACGGGTCCCAAGTCCAATTCGCGTGGCAGGCGCAAGGGATTGGACACCTCTCATTACTGTGCTTCGTGACTGGCATACAAAATGCATTGTAATGGCTGCGTAATTGCTACGTCCGTGTGGTTTTTGCTATTGCGCTGGCGTGCAAAACGCATTGTAATGGCTGCGTCAAGTTGACTTTTGGTGACTTACTATCATATGAAA
>VSDK01006288.1:291953-349608 GCA_009767595.1 Symbiodinium kawagutii | reverse complement strand
CCAAGAGTGTCCCACCAAGAGTGTCTCACCCGGAGTGTCTTACCAAGAGTGTCTTACCAAGAGTGTCTCACAAAGAGTGTGTTGCAAAGAGTGTCTCACCAAGAGTGTCTCACCAAGAGTGTCCCACCAAGAGTGTCTCACCAAGAGTGTCCCACCAAGAGTGTCTCACCAAGAGTGTCTTACAAAGAGTGTCTCACAAAGACTGTCTTACAAAGAGTGTCTCACAAAGAGTGTCCAACAAAGAGTGTCTTGCCAAGAGTGTCTTACCGGGAGCGTCTTACCAGGAGTGTCTCACCAAGAGTGTCCCATAAAGAGTGTCTTACAAGGAGTGTCTCGCCAAGACTGTCCCACAAAGAGTGTCCCACAAGAGTGTCTTACCAAGAGTGTCTCACCAAGAGTGTCTCACCAAGAGTGTCCCACCAAGAGTGTCTCACCAAGAGTGTCTTGCCAAGAGTGTCTCACCAAGAGTGTCTCACCAAGAGTGTCCCACCAAGAGTGTCTTACCAAGAGTGTCTCACCAAGAGTGTCTTACAAAGAGTGTCTCACAAAGACTGTCTTACAAAGAGTGTCTCACAAAGAGTGTCTCGCCAAGAGTGTCCCACCAAGAGTGTCTCACCAAGAGTGTCTTGCCAAGAGTGTCTCACCAAGAGTGTCTCACAAAGAGTGTCCCACAAAGAGTGTCTTGCAAAGAGTGTCACACCTAGAGTGTCTAACCAAAAGTGTCTTACAAAGAGTGTCTCACCAAGAGTGTCTCACCAAGAGTGTCTTACTCAGAGTGTCTTACCAGGAGTGTCTCACCAAGAGTGTCCCACCAAGAGTGTCTTACCAAGAGTGTCTCACCAAGAGTGTCTTACACAGACTGTTTCCCTGAGAGTGTCTTCCCAAGAGTGTCTTCCCAAGAGTGTCTTACCAAGAGAGTCCGACCAAGAGTGTGAGCATTCGGGTTCGTGGGCTCCATCTTGTTTTCTCATTCTCAGTGGGTTTGTTTGAAGGATTTGAGACTTCATGAAGATTGGCAGCTGGTGCTAAACCACAATAAAATCCTGGGCTTATCCTTGGGCTGGAATCTTAGATAACAGAAATCAAGTAGATTACCCAACAGCGAAACGGTTCTCATCAAGCCATCAAGCAGGACCAACTCGATGGTTGTTGTTGTTGTTGTTGTTGTTGTTGTTGTTGTTGTTGTTGTTGTTGTTGTTCGGGGCTAGTGTCTTCTTGCTGGTTGCTGCTCTTTAGCTGTGCTGTTGTCATTTTTGAAGTCTATTCATTTTACTCTTGACCTGCAGGTGAGTGCGTTATTTTACAGCTCAAATCTGTCGCGCAACATGTCCAAAGCCCTTGGCTCAAAAGTATCACACAAGCCCGATGTATGTCTGTAGATTCGATTGTGGGAAGCGGATCCAGGACTTTTCCTGATTGAAGACTAAACATAGTTCATGAGTTTCAGGTCATCAATTGCACACAAGCAGAGCAAACAACAGAATCATGGTCTTAGCAAGACTTTAAGGCATTCATGGGCTTTTAGCTGTCCACATTATTGGCCAAGAACAGTGGACTGCACATCATGAGATATGTGAGCTAAGTTACAAAATGAAAGATATTTATATGTTTGTGTATACGTATTGATGTACATAGATCAATATAAACAAATGAGTACACATTGATATGTATACAATACTTGGATATGTAGTGATTACAGATGCATACAGCTATGTAAACAAATGCATATAACAGAAGTATTTGTATAATTTGCTGCGTATTCACCATGTAGTGACACAACTCCTTGCCGCCATGACCCGATCAACTCGAGGTTCTGTGAGCGCCGTGAGCGCCATGCGCGCTGTGAATGAGGCAGCGTATGAAACTTTCACTTGGTGACCTGATGACCAACAAAAATGAATTAATGGTGGTGAATCAATATGGTCAATGGTGGTGCATCAATGGGTAATGGTGGTGAATGAATGTGGTTAATGGTGGTTAATCAATGGTTAATGGTGGTGAATGAATGTGGTTAATGGTGGTGAATCAATGCTTAATGGTCGTTAATCAATATGGTTGGCTGTGGTGAATCAATGGGTAATGGTGGTGAATTAAGATGGTCAATGGTGCCCGGTGGTTAATTAATGGTGGTGAATCAATATGGGTACTGGTGGTGAATGAATACGGTCAATTAATGGTGGTGATCAATGGTAAATGGTGGTAAATTAATATCGTTAGTGGTGGTGAATCAATGCTAAATGGTGGTTAATCAATATGGTTGATGGTGGTCAATCAATTGGTAATGGCGGTGAATTAAGATGGTCAAGGGTGGTGAATGAATAGGGTGAACGGTGGTGAATGAATATGGTTAATGGTGGTCAATCCATGGTTAAGGGTGGAATATAATGAATGGTTAATGGTGGTTAATGACTACTGTATGAACTCCGTTGATGGTGCTTAATCATGGTCCAGGATGCTTATTGATGGATGATAGTGATGATGATCAACGATGGGTAGTGATGGTTCAATTTTCTGATGATCAGGATGATGTCCTCTTGACGATGGTTAATTGAAAATTCACAACTTCTAGTGATAAAAGGACTGCGCAGTCTAGGAGAATTGTGGTGTTTATCAGGAAGGGATCAGGAGAGCATGATCCTCATTCAGGCAGTATGGTTGGAGAGTAAATCGTGGTCGATTGGTCATCATAAGGGTTCGTCCACAAATGGTGGTAGCCATTAGTAGTCGGGAAACTATGATCTTTGGGTGGTACGTTATTTGTGGACAATCCCATATGGTTGACTTCAAGCAATGCTAGATTGGTCACCAAATAATGGTAGTCCCAAACTGGTTGATTCTTGACCTCATCAAATGGGGGTTAAATAAACCCAATGATTTGAGAGGAACACCGCATCGAGACTTCGGGTTTGCTGTTCACATCCCACCATATCTGATACCTCTGCTGGTGAGTATTTTGGGAAACACTTTGTTGGGCAGCAGGATGCAGTGATGGCCCGGTCATGGTACTGACCATAAGTGGAATGGTGGTGTCAATCATGAGATCAAGATCGCCTTTTTGTCGTGGCAGTGACGAGTAAGGAATACGTCAAGACACGAAATTGATCACTACTTGCAACAGCAATTCAGTCATACCAATAAGCTCCAAATGAGTTCATACCAATAACATCCAAAGAAGTCATTGCACCATTGATTGGGATGAATAGATGTGACCTGATCGCCTTGGATTGCCTGGTACCCATCGGGAAGACGAGGTCGTAGCACCCAGTGACGAATATCCCATAGCATGTTTGGTGGATCATAACCACCAACCGACTCGGCTGCTAAATGAGCAAACTAACCGTTGAAGCTAACCATGGCAATCCATTTTTAGCCAAGCCATTATTAGCCATGATTATTAGCCATGATTGTTAGCCATGGTTTCTAACCATAGTAAAAGCCAGTATAAAAGAAATGTTTGTTAATTAACCGTTAAAATCATTATAAAACGATGACATGGGCATGACAACCCAATATTTCAGCGATCATTAGCCATTATCATTAGCCATCAAGAACCATTATTAGCCATTATTAGCCATAGCTGTTAACAATTATTAGCTATTCTTATTAGCCATTATTGATAATTATTACCCTTTATTTAGTAGAACCATTGTTAGCAGCCAAAATTAGTAACCATTATTAGGAATTAACCATTATTCGCAACCAACATTAGCAACCATAATTAGTAACCATTACAAAAGCATTGTTTGTTGGTTGTTCAACCCTTCAACTTCACCCAGCCTCACAAATTCCATTTCCACCGCGGCAGTGTGCGGCGTCCGTCACGTCGTGTCGCGCCTGGGAAGTCGACGGTGAGTGGGGTGAAGAATGGCGAAAATGGTTTCACAAACCATATGGAACTGGCCAAATACGGTGAATGGTTCAAACTGACTAGTAATGAATAGAAATGTTAAAGATGCTTATTAATTAGCAATGGTTCAAACAATTGGTCAAAAAATGGTCAAACATGATTAGCGATGGTTGGAAGTTGGTAGCAGTGGTGAACATGTTTATGCAAGCTTCACTCCAGTCACCGTTTTCACCATCTTGATTGCACAACCCCCAGTCACCTACCAGAATTGTTCAGTCACAAACTTGATGGAAAATTTCTCCACAAGTTTTGATCAGATTCATCCACTGGAACAAACGCTATTTATCTTTAGGGTAACGATTATGGACCCAATGTGATTGCAAGGGTATGGCGCTGAGATGGAAGATTTGAGCCGTGAGTCGTCGGTTTGTCTCGGCCAAGCTGCAAAGATAACAGACAGCATGGACCAGCTGAGGGTTTGAAACTGCTGAAGTTGCCTGGGATTTTTCCGGCAACCAATTATCAACCAAAGACCAGCTATCAAGCATCACAGGTGATGTTGATGTCACAGAGTTTTTCATGTCACCAGATTTGGACATTTTCGCGATTCAAAATTGCATATGGGCTAGACCCTGAACATGTTGCGCAGACGATTGCACGGTGCTTTCTTAAAGTAGGGGTAACCCAAATCATCCAATATCTTTCATTCCTGTTTATAAACCATCCATTCTTTGGTTCCCTATTTTGAGAAACCATCATGTATACACAGATATATTGTCACATATCTTTCTCTAATCAAGCATAAACAGTTATCAAGGTACACATTTCTGTAATTCTATCAATGTACAAGTTATATCATCAATGATAAATCATGAATCACAGTTCATCATGATAATGCTAATCATCAATGATCATAATCATTTTTGTGGATGAACATCTTCGATCTCCCACGGGGTGCGTGAAAAACTGCGGCGTTCCAACCGCGCGGCGTTCCCCGCGCCCAAGCAAGGCCCCACAACAAGCATGGTCGAGGCGGGAAAGCGGGAAACCACCAGCTGAGGAACAAGCAGGTGACTAACCATCACTTAGAATGACTAATGTTGGTTTCTGATTAGTGTAACCCCCCCTAAAGTAACGAAAATAGGCATGAAACCAACAGGTAGATACTAATCAGAAACCAACATTAATTGATTTGATAGTCATTAATTAATATTAATGGTTCAACCATCATTGTAAGCTCTTAACCCATTAATTAGTTCATAATAAGTGATGAATCAAGTCATCAACAAGTGATTAATCAATAGGTTGATCAAAGCCAATTCAGCACTTATCAACTGGTAAATCATCAGTGATCAATGAACTAGCTGTTGATTTATCATTGGTGAACCATCATGACGGGTTGATTGATCATCACTAAGCAGTGATGAACTATTGATTACCCATAAATGCACCATCAATTTGACCATCAGCAACCGTTGGTCAATCATTGATTCATCATCAATCAGCCGCGATTGGCAATTATTAAGCACTACTAGATATTTTCAACCATTGCAGCAGTTATTAATCACTCCTGGCCTATTAAGCCTTTTCAATTGTGAGTACGAGTCATATACCTGGATGTATGGCCCCTAAATCGCCGTGATTTCTGCCCCCAAACACCAAGGCGTGAATGTTTCCACCGGCTTTACAGGCGACAAAATGAAGCAGCTCATTGGGACTGGTGTACAAAGTTTTTTCGGTGTAATGTTGACCCAGGATTAATAAACCCCTGTTTGATGAATAGGGGGTATCCCCTATAAGCCTTGGTTTTCCATTAAAATGGCACCCCCCCTACTTAATCAACCAGGGGTTTATTAATCCTGGGTATCCATTGCCAGCTAACGGTGACTCAGCTGAAAGGCCCTCATAGACTCGTGAACTGTTCTGGTATGACAAGCGCTGAAGGAACTGGCAGGCAGGTACTATTGAACCAACGAACTGACGTATGGTATTTTGCGGGATTGATCAACCCGAAACAATTTCTTGTTGGTTCATATGTTCCTGATTATCCATGGATGACCCAGCGGTTAACCATCTCGGAATCCAGTGGTCACACATTTCCTGACGTTCCAAGCTTAGCGGTGCTTAGTCAATGGCCCAAGCTGAAAACCCAGGATCGCTAGCTGAAAGTCATTGAGGTTCGTTCGCCAAGGATGAGACTCTACCAGGTTGTGGGTCCCCTGTAGCCCTGCGGTACATGATCCATTGTTTTCCAACTATCCTTGTTGGCTATCATCCCTCGTAAGCTGGTTCCCCTACCATGATTGAATATGTTAAGCATGTAGTAAACTCATAGGCCTTGATGTTAATCATCTAGTAATCTCACAAGCCATTGATTGTTCACTGCGTGACCCAACTTGCCATTTTTATCGAGGACTGAGTGAGTTCATGTCTCAACACAGCGACCCCCTTGACCCATCGTTGAACTGCCAGTTGTCGGTGCCATCGTTGAACTTCGATGAAAAGGTCACTGAGTGCCCCGATGGCCGTGGTAGTCGAGTCTGTTTCGCGTTGAAACACAGGATTTCAACAGTTGAAACACAGGATTTCAATCTTACTGAAGCAATTTTAGATACATGGCATTTCATTCTCTTCAGCATTTGATACACGGCATTCTCAGATGGTGAAGCATTCGTACTCAAACATAGGAACACTTTGTTAGTGACGCACTGACTGCGACCGGTCGCGTTGAACACGGTGTGGTTTAGCCATGACGGCTGTGAGGTACAGCACGTGCCCAACCAAGGTTGGGCTGTCGAACAGTGGTCAACATGGTTGTTGTCGCTCCTTGGGGACCACTCATCTTAAATCGTGCATGGATAAATCGCATAGTATCTGGATGGCTTACACTTACCAACTTAGGTTTTTAGTGTTTTTGGGGTATGATTGATTTACCCTATGACCTTTCATTAACCACTAATAATATATATTTTTTGCGAGGGATCTCTCAGCCACGAGCATCGTATGCGCCAAAGATATCTCGCAGGTGTTCCCGAGTGAAGTTCCTTGTGTTGGATTCCCCGATCCGATCCCTTGAGGCACCACAGCTTCTTACGCGACGATTTGGGGTTGTTCCTGAGACGATGTGGTGTCATGCTGCTTGACAGTTGTGTATCTTTTCATGACAGCGAAACGGTATTACACATCATTCATGGGATTAAAGTATTAATGATGTTCATTTTTGTACATTTTCATTTTCATGATTCTTTGTTTTGAGCATTTGAGGTATCGAACGTCCGGTGTTTAATGATTGTCACCAACTTCAGCCGTTTACTGCGTATCAAAGAGTTCATGCTCACCTAGAAGCGTCAAGTATTAGTCAAGTAACTCGAATTATGAGACAACCATGGTTGGCTATAGCCCAGCGGAAATGGTGGACCCCCCCGTTGAGCATCGCGGATGGTGTAGCCATGGTCGCCATGGTTGAGGTCATAGCCTGGTTCTATGTTGTCTCACCTGCGACCAGGTAAAGTAGCCACATAAAAAGCAGCCCACCAACAGTTGGCTATGGGTCAATATTAACCAACCATAATGGGGAATAATAACCAACCATTTTAAAGGGAATATAATGGTTAATAATAGGGGAACCAGGGGTACAGGGTTTTGACCCACCAACAGTTCACAGTTGAGTGTTCATAGCCAGATATGGTTTGCTGAGTCATAATCATTGTCGATGAACAGGATTGACCATGAACAAGCTGCTGACAAGCTGCTCACAACAGTGACGATATCTACAAGCATGTCATTTTTTCCTACACAGATCGCAATGGGTTGGTGATTGCTATAACACTACCTGACGCTAGCTGGCAATCAGCATCATAAAAGGCATTGACAATACCCAAGGGTGAACTACAGCCAACCAAAGCCAAACCTGCTCTAACGAAGCATAGTCAAGTCAGTAGAACCAACCAGCTATAAGCAATCAGCTATAAGCAGGTGGCAATGGGTCAAAACCCCGTACCCCTGGTTCTCCTATCATCAACCATTGTTTCCCTTATTATTGCTGGTGGTTATCCCCCATTAGTTGGTTGGTTAAAAGCAGCTAATAGGGGTTGTAGGTTTGAAGTAGCTACAGCCAACCACGGTCGTCACTCCAAGCGACGCGTCACGCCAGTTGCAACGTGGTGCTTTATGGAGGGACGGCAGGAGCCTGGTCCGCGACTGTGGGAAGCGACTCAGTCAGCTTTGAACCAGACGTAAAATGCTGTTGAATGATGATTGATGATTGATGATTGATGGTTGTTGATTGAAGATCGATGATGGATGATTGATGATTGATGATTGATGATTGATGATTGATGGTTGATGATTGATGATCGATGAATGATGGTTGATGCTTGGTGGTGGATGATTGATGGTTGATGATTAAAAATCGATGATTGATGATTGATGGTTGTTGATTGAAGATCGATGATGGATGATGGATGATTGCTGGTTGAGGATTGATGATTGATGATTGATGATTGATGATTGATGGTTGATGAGTGATGATTGATGATTGATGATTGATGATTGATGACTGATGGTTGTTGATTGAAGATCGATGATTGATGATTGATGATTGATGATTGATGATTGATGGTTGTTGATTGAAGATCGATGATGGATGATTGATGATTGATGATTGATGATTGATGGTTGATGATTGATGATCGATGAATGATGGTTGATGTTTGGTGGTGGATGATTGATGGTTGATGATTGATGATTGATGGTTGTTAGTTGAAGATCGATGATGGATGATATATGATTGATGATTGATGGTTGTTGATTGAAGATCGGTGATGGATGATTGATTATTGATGATTGATGGTTGTTGATTGAAGATCGATGATGGATGATTGATGATTGATGATTGATGGTTGTTGATTGATGGTTGTTGATTGAAGATCGATGATGGATGATTGATGATTGATGATTGACCGATGGTTGTTGATTGAAAATCCATGATGGATCATTGATCATTGACGATTGATGATTGATGATAGATGGTTGTTGATTGAAGATCGATGATGGATGATTGATGGTTGATGGTTGTTGATTGATGGTTGTTGATTGAAGATCGATGATGGATGACTGATGATTGATGATTGATGGTTGTTGATTAAAAATCGATGATGGATGCTGGATGATGGATGATTGCTGGTTGATGATTGATGATTGATGATTGATGATTGATGGTTGTTGATTGAAGATCGATGATGGATGATGGATGATTGCTGGTTGAGGATTGATGATTGATGATTGATGGTTGATGAATGATGATTGATGATTGATGATTGGTGATTGATGGTTGTTATTTGAAGATCGATGATGGATGATGGATGATGGATGATTGATGAGTGATGATTGATAATTGATGGTTGTTGATAGATGATCGATGAATGATGATTGATGATTGATGATTGATGATTGACGGTTGATGATTGATGATTGATGGTTGATGATTGATGATCGATTAATGATGGTTGATGTCTGGTGGTGGCTGATTGATGGTTGATGATTGATGATTGATGATTGATGGTTGTTATTTGAAGATCGATGATGGATGATGGGTGATTGATGATTGATGGTTGATGATTGATGATTGATGATTGATGGTTGTTAGTTGAAGATCGATGATGGATGATTGATGATTGACGATTGATGATTGATGGTTGTTGATTGAAGATCGATGATGGATGATGGATGATTGCTGGTTGAGGATTGATGATTGATGATTGATGATTGATGGTTGATGAGTGATGATTGATGATTGATGATTGATGATTGATGACTGATGGTTGTTGATTGAAGATCGATGATTGATGATTGATGATTGATGATTGATGATTGATGGTTGTTGATTGAAGATCGATGATGGATGATTGATGATTGATGATTGATGATTGATGGTTGATGATTGATGATCGATGAATGATGGTTGATGTTTGGTGGTGGATGATTGATGGTTGATGATTGATGATTGATGGTTGTTAGTTGAAGATCGATGATGGATGATATATGATTGATGATTGATGGTTGATGATTGATGATGGATGGTTGATGATTGATGATCGATGAATGATGGTTGTTGATTGATGATTGATGATTGATGATTGGTGGTTCATGATTGATTATTGATGTTTGATGCTTGATGATTGATCGATGGTTGATGATTGATGGTTGTTGATTGATCATTGATGATTGATGTTTTATGATCGATGACTGGTGGTTGAGGATTGATGGTTGATGATTGATGATCGATGATTGATGGTTGATGATTGATGGTTGATGGTTGATTATCGGTGAATGATGGTTTATGTTTGGTTGTGGATGATTGATGGTTGATGATTGATGATTGATGATTGACGATTGATGGCTCATGATTGATGATTGATGGTTGATGATTGATGATTGGTGGTTGATGATTGATGGATGATGATTGATGAATGATGATCGATGGTTGATGATTGATGATTGATGATTGATGGTTGATGACTGATGGTTGATGATTGATGGTTGATGGTTGATGACTGATGGATGATGATTGATGAATGATGAATGATGATTGATGATTGATGATTGATGATTGATGGTTGATGACTGATCATCGATGAATAGTGATTGATGATTGATGATCGATGGTTGATGGTTGATGAGTGATGACTGATGATTGATGATTGATGGTTGATGATTGATGGTTGATGATTGATGATTGATGATCGATGACTGATGATTGATGATTGATGATCGATGGTTGATGATTGATGATCGATGATTGATGAATGATGATTGATGATTGATGGTTGATGGTTGTTGATGGAAATTGCCATATGTGAATCAACGGAGGTCAAATGGCTGATGCGACATCAGCAATCGTTCAGGACCAGCCCCTTCACCGACATGGCAGGGCGGCTCGTGAGCTGATACTCCTTGGGGGACGGTGTGCAAAGATATGTGGGGAAATAAGGGGTCTTTGGTGGTTGATTGATGGCTAACAAGAGGTCATTGATGGCTCATTGATGGTTGATTAATTGACGGATTGGTTCTTTGATCGTTGATGGTCAGTGATGGCAAATAAAGGGCTGATCAGGGGGCTGAAAATGGCTAATTGATGGCTGTTTGATGGTTGCTACTGGTTGATTAATGGTTTGTGATGGTTATTTGATGGTTCTCGCGGACAGGAGAAAATGGTTCGGGGAAAGTGCCCATGACCACTCTGTGAATGGTTATTTGATGGTTGAATAATAATGCTGAATGATTGTTAATCAGCTGGCTCATGGCAGTTACTGATGGTTACTGATGGTCAATGATGGTGAAATGAGGATTGATTGATGGATGGATGGATGGATGGCCAGTCATGATGGATGGTTGAGTAATGGTTGACTACCGGTTGGCAGGCTACGCCAACGATGGTGGTTTCAATGATGTTTCGAGCTGACCGACACTTCGTCAAAGTCACATGGTTGCTGGTCACGGAGTAACTGTGGCAGCGTCCCGGATCAAGACCTGTTACGACATGAACCGGGTAGGAGAACCCCTTCCATAAGCTGTGTGGGTGACAGTTTACAAGAATCAACCGATTTGAGGCATAGAATTGGCATAGAATCCAAAGGTTACTCTTCAACGATAGATCTGCGGTTGGTTCACCATGGTTCGGACCCCTTTGGTAGTTCAGGTCATGGAGACCCAGAGAGGTGCTCCACTATGGAGTAATATTGCGAATCGATTTTGATGCAAAACAAACTCTTCATGAAGCCTCCACTTTCTTGAGTGATCTTGAGCCATGACTTTTAATTTGCATTGCCGCTACTCAGAGGACGATCATGTTCATGATCTCCATTGATTTGTGGTTCCCAACCGTCATCCATGATGGATGCCCCAGCTGCTGTAGACATTCCTCGCAGACCTTTGCAGGATCAATCAATGCACGTAGTCCAGTTGTCCCTGCTGAGAAACTGCGGTGCGCAGGGATGCCATTTGCAGAAAAACCCGTGGTAAGGGTGGAGAAGCAGTCCTATTGGCCGCCATCGCGCCTTGGGCGAAGTTTCCGAAGATTCAATGGTCATAGAACTTTTTTTCATCAGTTCATAGAAATACATAGAAATTTAGGAAAACCACCAGTTTCTGGGATATACCATTTATTACCAGGAGCAAGTTTTTGTGGAACAATCAGTGGCTGTAGCAATCAGTGGTTGTAGCAGTTAGTTATAGTGCTTTTTGTCAGTGAGCAACATGCTTCCTAGGAAGAATCAGTGTTTATAGCAGTTCTAGTATGATAGTGATAGTATGAAAATGATCCCGATAAGAATCAACAATGGTAACAACAATAGTAATAGGCAATGGCTACGGGCAGTTGTACTAGTAGCAATATAACGATTATACCAGTCCTGGTCATAATGCTATGCAGGAGTCATTCAATGAGAATGATCAACAACCATAACGATGAACAGTGCCAATCATGAATGACAATAGTCTAGATTCATGATAACCATTGATGATACTTGTAATCATGCTATGAAAAATCCGTCATAGTAACAACGGTCAGCATACTGCTCATGGTACGAGCAAACTGCCTATGTTTGAGGTGATAAATCATTGGAAATGAACTTACCCATGGGATCAGATGTTTGGCACAGAGATGTTGCCACCCTTTAGTTGAAGTCAGTGGAGAGTGAAAAAAATGTTTTCCACCATGTTTTTCATGATGAAAGGCTCATTCTGCAGATTTTTCTGATGCTGCAAACGGGGATGCCTGATGGGATCAGCTGGATGCTGACCATGGATGCTGATCGCTAGTCTTGGTTCATCCACTATTCTTGGTGTTCATCCCCTATTCAGAAGCATTACCAATCTTTATATTTTCATTTTAATTTCGAAGCAAAAAAGGGTCTTAACTCATAGACCTAATGGCTATAAACGAACATGAAAAACTCATGGTTATGAACCTAGTTGAATGGTTATGCATGGTGGTTATCCCCTATCAAGACCTATTACTAGTGATTATAAACCCGAAGAATGCACCTATAGACCCTTGAAACAACCCTAAAGACCGAAAAAAAAAAAAAACTCTAAACCCTAAACATAACCCTTTACGTAAACCCTGAAAAATAACCCTATGAATCCCAAGAACAACCCAAAAACCCTTTTAAAAAATTTTACGGATCCTTTAAAACCTCCGAAAAAAAAAAAAAAAAAACCCTTGGTTTGAACCTCGCGGGCCGCTCAGGCAAGTTCCATGCCTCCCGGAGCAGATGCCTCAACAGATCCCAGCAGAGTTGCTCTCAGCCCAGGACTACCAGGCCATCCGCGGGTGATCGCCAGCTGACCACGGGGAAACCAGGGGAAACCAGGGGAAATCATGGGGAAAACATGGGGAAATCATGGGAAACCTGACATCATGATTTTTTCTGCCATCTGGTTCTAGAAAATGATGCTAGTACAATAGCTACGATGGTAGAATCTATGGTTATCTTGTCCTGTTCATCTATGATGGTAGAATGATGGCAGAATACTTTTTCCCAATGCCCTAGCGCTGCCGGGTCTCAGCACATTTAGCTTGATACTAGGCCCTGCTCGGTCGCCGTGTTCTGTGAAGCGGGGTGCTAACCTTGTTGTGGTTGGCTTCTCTGTCATTTCTGGAGGTCGCCTGTTAAGGGAAATGTTTTTTCAGCCACAAAACCGAAGAAGCCAACCATGCACGATGCAAATCAGCAGCCCGGGAACATGCTGGTTTTTCACCAAGGACTTTTCTGGGGCGCCGTATTTTTTTCCCCTGCTTCTTGCAAGATATCGTGGCTTTTCTGATGATTTTGTTGAGGACATCAAGAACAAGTTTGATGAACTGCTGTCGGAGACCTACCTCAACAAAAACGAGAGGTGGTGCCTTGGTTCGGCGTGGCTGGAGGCCACTATAGCTGTCAGACCAGGGCATTCCCGGTTTATCGTTCCAAGTACAACGGTTTCCTATCGCTGAATTATGGTGGATCGAATGATCATCGCAATCTTGCACCCGTGTGTTGAATGCACAGCTCCTGTTGAAGTGTTTTTATTTCGTTTTGGCCTTCGAAACCACCAAATTCGGTTTTTGTAGTTGGGTTTGTGCCGTCGACAAGGAAATGAGATTGCATTCTTGCAGTTCAATTTCCTTCGCCAGTTTTCCTGAAGTGTCATTCCTGGGATCAAGCACCTTGCACCGCACCTTGCACCGCACCTTGCACCGCACCTTGCACTGAGATGGGGGGGTCAGGCGGATGGTCATCGGGGTGAGCATCCTCGTTGGTGTGATGACCTGCATCATCATTCCGGCAGGAATAACACAGGCGCCCACCATGGGTCTGCTGTGCTGGAAGCCTAGCATTGCGCCGCTTCGAATGTGGCATTGTTTGTACCCAATTGGTGTACGGCTGAAACTTATATTAAGAAACCTACTTGTTTTACCGAGAGTCTGAAAAGTTTCTTAAACAAACATTTGAAATAAGAAACCTGGGCAGCTTTTGAGACTCTAAAACAAATTCTTAATCGTAGCTGTTCATGATGTCTACATTTGTCAGTTGGCTCCCTTGTGCAAAATGTCAGGTTCTTACATGGTTGGGTGTGGTTGCGAATGGGGATTTACTTGCTGTAAATTCTTACATGGTCTAAAAATAATTGAACAGTTTCAGACCCCTAGCTGGGACTTGTTCTGAATTGGACATCCAATTGGGTTCGAAATAAATTTCTATACCAGCTTCAAAACCCTAGCCAGTACGAGTCCTGTTACGGCACAACCTCCTCACATCATCAGAAAATGGAAGATCCCACCCTGGGAGGTAACAACCTTAGAAAATTCAAAAAAAAACTGAAGGTTCCTCCCTGCGAGGTCACAGAATCCTAAAATCCTGAGAAAACTGAAGGTTCCGCCCTGGCAGGTCACAGCAACTAAATCCCTGTTCGCAACCGCGCCCAACCATGACACTGCGTGATGCTTTTCAGCAACTAAATCCTTGTTCGCAACCCCACCCAACCATGACACTGCGTGATGCTTTTCAGCAACTAAATCCCAGTTCGCAACCCCGCCCAACCATGACACTGCGTGATGCTCTACAGCAACTAAATCCCTGCTCGCAACCGAGCCCAACCATGACAATGCGTGATGCTCTACAGCAACTAAATCCCTGTTCGCAACCACACCCATCAATGACACTGCGTGATGCTCTACAGCAACTAAATCCCTGTTCGCAACCACCCCCATCAATGACACTGCGTGATGCTTTTCAGCAACTAAATCCCAGTTCGCAACCAATCCCAACCATGACACTGCGTGATGCTCTACAGCAACTAAATCCCTGCTCGCAACCGAGCCCAACCATGACAATGCGTGATGCTCTACAGCAACTAAATCCCTGTTCGCAACCACACCCATCAATGACACTGCGTGATGCTCTACAGCAACTAAATCCCTGCTCGCAACCGAGCCCAACCATGACAATGCGTGATGCTCTACAGCAACTAAATCCCTGTTCGCAACCACACCCATCAATGACACTGCGTGATGCTCTACAGCAACTAAATCCCTGTTCGCAACCACCCCCATCAATGACACTGCGTGATGCTCTACAGCAACTAAATCCCTGTTCGCAACCAATCCCAACCATGTAAGTGTGCGACCCTCTGCAGCAACTAAATCCCTGTTCGCAACCACACCCAACGATGTAAGAATCCGACATTATTCACAAGGGAGCCAACTTACTCCTAGAAAAGGGGATAAGCATAAGGTCCCATGATGGCAGCGAGGGTCTAAGTAATTTACTCTGCGATCCCGAGAGTCTGAGTAATTTACTTCAAGCCCGAGCCGAGAGTCAAGTTTCTTGTTCTATACGGGTTTCTTAACATAAGTCTTGACCGTAGATGGAAATTGCTGGAAGTGATTTTTTTCTAGGAATTTTGACCATAGAAAAGGAATTTGCATTGAAAATTGTAGGAGAATTGGTTTTGTTTTTAGTGGTGCGATGCATATGTTGGCAGTGCTAGTTTTGATGCTGGTACAAGGATTGGTAATGCTGTGCATTAAAAGCCTTTGTATTGTATTTATTCCCCAGATAGCTGAAACAGCTTTTGGGGTTCTTATTTCAAGTATAATAGGAGACAGGCCTATCAACATAATTGGGTGGTTAAGGGTGTCGCCGGGAGGGTGCTGTCTCAACAGGATGGTGCCGTATTCCCTGGGTGCCGGTGTCAGCAGGAGTGTGCCGCATCAACATAATTGGGTGGGTGCTGGTGTCAACAAGAAGGTGCCAGGTGTCAACAAGAAGGTGCCAGGTGTCAACAGGTGTCAACAGGAGAGCCCCGAATTCGGGCCCGAGTTGGGGGTTGGGAGTGTCCTGCTATGATTGTTAATGATTTCCTGGCAACAAATTATGATATTCAATTGCTATCTGGGGTCTATGCCAGCGTAATTGTACTTATATGGCTATGGGTCAATATTAACAAGCCAACTCATGGGGGATAATCCCCAACAAACTAAAGGGAAAACAATGGTTAATAGTGGGGAACCAGGGGTACAGGGTTTTGACCCACTGCCATATATTCATAATTCTGGTAGAGCGAGTAATGTGAATAGAATCACCAGGTGGCTTAAGAACCCTGCGGTTCCCACATGGTCAATGTTTTCTCACCTTCCTAGCTGCTAAACCCCTGAAACCCCAAACCCGAAGAGCCTTCAGTTCTGCATTCGAAATTGTGGTGTATATATTCTGTGTTGTTGCATGATCATTGATGATCATGAGCGTCATTGTCAATGAAAGTTGCTTATCCCAAAAAAACATAATCAACAAGCTGGGTGTTTTCACTGCTGTCGTGTCGTTCTCATCGTCTGGAATCCATTAAGTGGGCCTGCACTGAGCTGATGAAACAAAATGAACATCATTGTCAGCTGAGCCACTGTGCCAGCTGCCCGCAGGAGGATCATTGGCAATACAGTGGTGCTTGTGGTTGCAGTAGCAGTGGCAGTGGAATGGGCAATGGCACTAGCAGCATCAGCGACGATAGCAGAATCTTTTTGATGCTGTTATGGCCACAAAGGATCCTGTCGCAATCATTTCGGGTTTTTCCCCTGGTAATGTGATAAACAAATCATTTGCAAATGGCCTTTCATCTTTGTGCGGGGGAACCCATGGGCGCGTGTCTTCGGCGTGATCGTGCCAGGTGGAGCCGGATAAGATACCTCTTTTTTTGGCATCCGGAGGAGTGTTGCTTGCTGTTGCGGTCGCCTTTCCTTTTTGTGAGCTTGAAAAGTGCGGCTGCCCAGTGATGGAGCACAGCTGGTGGCAGCCACTGAAACGCTGAACAGGTTGTTGGCCTTCGTCAACATGAGGGCTAAACTCAATTCTTGTGAACTTAAGAGAACTCAATTCAACTTAAGACAACTTTCGGAGAACTCAATTCAACTTAAGAGAATTCAATTCAACTTAGGAGAACTCAATTCTTGTGAACTTAAGAGAACTCAATTCAACTTAAGACAACTTTCGGAGAACTCAATTCAACTTAAGAGAATTCAATTCAACTTAGGAGAACTCAATTCTTGTAAACTTAAGAGAACTCAATTCAACTTAAGACAACTTTCGGAGAACTCAATTCAACTTAAGAGAATTCAATTCAACTTAGGAGAACTCAATTCTTGTGAACTTAAGAGAACTCAATTCAACTTAAGACAACTTTCGGAGAACTCAATTCAACTTAAGAGAATTCAATTCAACTCAGGAGAACTCAATTCTTGTAAACTTAAGAGAACTCAATTCAACTTAAGACAACTTTTGGAGAACTCAATTCAACTTAAGAGAATTCAATTCAACTTAGGAGAACTCAATTCTTGTAAACTTAAGAGAACTCAATTCAACTTAAGACAACTTTCGGAGAACTCAATTCAACTTAAGAGAATTCAATTCAACTTAGGAGAACTCAATTCTTGTGAACTTAAGAGAACTCAATTCAACTTAAGACAACTTTCGGAGAACTCAATTCAACTTAAGAGAATTCAATTCAACTTAGGAGAACTCAATTCTTGTGAACTTAAGAGAACTCAATTCAACTTAAGACAACTTTCGGAGAACTCAATTCAACTTAAGAGAATTCAATTCAACTTAGGAGAACTCAATTCTTGTAAACTTAAGAGAACTCAATTCAACTCAAGACAACTTTCGGAGAACTCAATTCAACTTAAGAGAATTCAATTCAACTTAGGAGAACTCAATTCTTGTAAACTTAAGAGAACTCAATTCAACTTAAGACAACTTTCGGAGAACTCAATTCAACTTAAGAGAATTCAATTCAACTTAGGAGAACTCAATTCTTGTAAACTTAGGAGAACTCAATCCAACTTAAGAGAATTCAATTCAACTTAGGGGAACTCAATTCTTGAAAACTTAAGAAAACTCAATCCAACTTAAGAGAATTCAATTCAACTTTGGAGAACTCAATTCTTGTAAACTTAACAGAACTTAATTCAACTTAGGAGAACTCAATTCAACTTAGGAGAACTCACTTCTTGTAAACTTGAGAGAACTCAATTCTTGTCAACTTAACAGAACTTAATTCAACTTCGGGGAACTCAATTCTTGTAAACTCAAGAGAACTCAATCCTTGTAAACTTAACAGAACTTAATTCAACTTAGGAGAACTCAATTCAACTTAGGAGAACTCAATTCGTGTAAACTTAAGAGAACTCAATTCTTGTAAACTTAACAGAACTTAATTCAACTTAGGAGAACTCAATTCAACTTAGGAGAACTCAACTCTTGTAAACTTAACAGAACTTAATTCAACTTAGGAGCACTCAATTCAACTTAGGACAACTCAATTCTTGTAAACTCAAGAGAACTCATTTCTTGTAAACTTGAGGATTTTAATTCGCAAACTTAAGTGTTTCCTTGAGAAACATTTGTGGAGATTGAGAGGGGCACCCACAGGTGATGGAGATTGAGAGGGGCCTGTTTCAGTGACCAGGATGGAGTCCGAAACTGACAAGAGGGGTGATTCCGATCACATAGATGTGAACATAGATGTGAACATAGATGTGAACATAGATCATTGATGTGAACATAGATACATAGATCATTGTTACATAGACACATCGATACATAGATACATAGATCATTGTTACAGAGACACATCGATACATAGATACATAGATACGTAGAGAGACAGATACATAGATACATCGATACATAGATACATAGATACGTAGAGAGACAGATACATAGATACATCGATACATAGATACATAGATACATAGATACATAGACACATAGATACATAGATACATCGATACATAGATACATAGATACATAGATACATAGATACGTAGAGACATTGATACATAGATACATCGATACATAGATACATAGATACATAGATACATAGACACATAGATACATAGATACACAGATACATAGATACATAGATACATAGATACATAGAGACATAAATACAAAGATACATAGATACATAGATACGTAAATCATTGTTACATAGAAACATCGAAACTTCGAAACATCGATACATAGATACACAGATACACAGATACGTAGATACATAGACAAATAGATCATTGTTACATAGAAACATCGATACATAGATACAGAGAAACATAGATATGTAGATACGCAGATACATAGATACATAGATACATGGATACATAGATGCGTAGATACATAGATACATAGATACATAGATCATTGTTACAGAGACACATCGATACATAGATACATAGATACATAGATACGTAGAGAGACAGATACATAGATACATTGATACATAGATGCATCGATACATAGCTACATCGATACATAGACACATAGATACATAGATACAAAGCTACATAGATACATAGATCATTGTTACATAGACACATCGATACATAGATACATCGATACATAGATACATAGATACATAGATACATAGATACATAGATACGTAGAGAGACAGATACATAGATACATCGATACATAGATACATAGATACGTAGAGAGACAGATACATAGATACATCGATACATAGATACATAGATACATAGATACATAGACACATAGATACATAGATACAGAGATACATAGATACATAGATACATAGATACATAGAGACATAAATACAAAGATACATAGATACATAGATACGTAAATCATTGTTACATAGAAACATCGAAACTTCGAAACATCGATACATAGATACACAGATACACAGATACGTAGATACATAGACAAATAGATCATTGTTACATAGAAACATCGATACATAGAAACAGAGAAACATAGATATGTAGATACGCAGATACATAGATACATAGATACATGGATACATAGATGCGTAGATACATAGATACATAGATACATAGATCATTGTTACAGAGACACATCGATACATAGATACATAGATACATAGATACGTAGAGAGACAGATACATAGATACATCGATACATAGATGCATCGATACATAGCTACATCGATACATAGACACATAGATACATAGATACATAGATACGTAGATACATAGATACATGGATACATAGATACATACATACCTAGATACCTACATACATAGATACATAGATACATAGATACATAGAGCATTGTTACATAGACACATCGATACATCGATACATAGATACATAGATACTTACATAGATACGTAGATACGTAGATGCGTAGATACATGGATACATAGATGCGTAGATACATGGATACATAGATACGTAGATACGCAGAAACGTAGATAGATAGATACGTAGATACGTAGATGCGTAGATATGTAGCTAGGTAGATACATAGAGACATAGAGACCAAAATACATAGATACATAGATACAAATATACATTATTCGATAGATAGATAGATAGACAGATAGATAGATGGATAGATAGATAGATGGATCGATGGATAGATAGATGGATAGATAGATAGATAGATAGATTGATACCTACATAGATAGATAGATAGATAGATAGATAGATAGATAGATAGATACATACATACATACATACATACAGACATACATACAAAAGAGTGCATACTTTGAAAACATATTTGCCAGCAAACATGTAGACACATACGTATATGGAACAATACCAAGTGTGCCACACATGAAAAGGCTATTCATTCCTGAGCAGCATGATCCAGTGATGCTGAACTGACACACTTGCGGATTTGCAGGTGTAAGCTCCAATGCCATCATAAACGACTCGATGCCTACAACAGGTTCGTGCAGATGGTGCCCCTTGGACAGCAGGACGCCAGTCTCAACGCTGCTGCTGATGGTTGATTGATGGTTACCTATAGCATATGAATGCATATGATATATAATAACCGTAATAGTGTTTGAGGAAAATTGAAAATTATAGTAGTTTCAATTTGTGAATGTTGAGTATCATCAATCAACAACACTGGGGAACACAGCTGTTATAGCTGTTTCGTTGATCATGTGGTGGTTTCCCAAAATAGGGGACGCCTCAAAATGGTTGGTTTACTACCGTGAAGAATTAAACAAGGATGATTTGGGGGCACCCCTATTTTGAGAAACACTCATGTGGTTGATGATAATGGTGATCATGGTGGTGACGATCATGGTGACCTTCCTCCTGGCCATGGCGTCAGCTTCGGCCTCAGGAATGAAAACTTCCCTCAGACGTGCTGGGATTTCGAAGAGGTGCATCGGGGGATCCTGCTGTTGAGCTGATGCTGTGAACAGCAGCAGGGTACGGTACAGGGGCCCTTGACCGGTGGTGATAGGTACCAGCAGAACTGCCATATTTTGTGTGTTTCAAAGTAGTGACCAGCAGTGATCCAGTGAACTGGCGCGGTGGGTTGCAATTGGCCGTTCTAGCTGGGTTGGAGTCACATGGCATGAGCACCGCTGAGAAATGATCTCAACCTCAAAGGAGGTAGTTGCTCCATGTTGCTCTTGGTGATGGCACGTGGTTGATTGATGGTTAGATGATCGTTCATCATATGGAGATCAGTCAACAATAGTCAATAAAAACCAACGAGGCTCGCTACAATGGTTGACACTGAGCAATTCCTGGTTAATTCATAGCTCATTTTCAGTAGTTGCAAATGGCAAGGACCGAACAAAAACCTCCGTTGGTGGGTGGAGGTGGCCTCCCTGGTACCCGCCAGCCTCCAAAAGTCCCCTTCGGCTGCTCACTCGGGAACCTTTACTTTAAAGCAGCAACAACTTGTAGGTACACGGCCACATGTTTTGCATTGTTTCACTGGAATCGAGAATGCTGCAACTGGCTGAAGAAGTCCCATGGTCAAATTAAGCACTCATGAAGTCATAGATGATACACTGATTGTCGGTTGTACATCTATATGCTTGTTAGCGAAGCCCATGGTCCCAAGTACCATTGCTGGCCGCCATGGCTTTCAATCAGAACTACAGTAACTACTTTGTACACACAGAAGACGTGAATCAAATCACCAGCTGTCACTCTTCCATTTCTCAAGTCAAAGGGGTACCCCCAGTTGTCATCCATGAATAGTCATTGATAGTAATAAACCAAGCATTATACTTGCTAATTTGATTGCTTTTCATCCCCTTGTTAACTTGTTAACCATTATTAACCGCTATAAACCCACCATTTCACTGTGGGGGTTCCCAGTCACTGGCGGGTGAGAACCTGCAGCCGTCTCGGCGTCCGCACGGTGTTCAGCTTTCCAGGATGAAAGCCGGACTCTTGCCGGCGATCCCATCGTTGGCCCGTGGGACCATTGAAGGATCATCGAGTCATGATCTGGTTGGTGGTTAAGAATGATGGTTGATGATGGTTAATGACTCGTGAAAATTGTGTAATGATGATGGTTGGAAATGGCTATGGGTCAAGCACTTAACCAACCAACGTTCATGGGGGATAACCACCAACAGTCATAGGGAAAACAAAGGTTAATGATAGGGGAACAGGGGTACAGGGTGAACTGACCCACCGCCATTTGAGCATCATTCAAAGCGTGGTTAAACCATTATTGGCGATTTGATAGTGGTCTAACCACTGTTTAATGATGGCTAAGTAATGCTTAAACCACTGTCGAATCACCATGAAATCACCACTAGCACCATAAATGAGCCATTTTGAATGGGAACCATCCATAAATCAACCGTTATTCAACCATCAACTTTTTTCAAACATCAGGAAGCAATCAATCAACCATTGATCAACCATGGGCCAGCCATTGATTGAAAAGTCACTGAGCCAGTATTGAGACCATTATCCACCATGGATCAAACATAAATCAACCATTACCCAGCCAATATCAACCATTGGAAAACCATGATGAATTGTGAATCAATCATCAATCAACCATCAATCAACCATCAATCAACCATAATTCTGTTATCATGAAGCCATTAAGCAACCATTCATTGAAGATAAATTGACTACCCACAGCCTAGGTAGCAACTAATAGGAGCCGAAGGATCCCAAGTCACAACAAGAATGCGGTAGCGCGCGAGCCTTTCGACAGTGACTGAAGCCAACAAGGCAAGTTGGGACATCCCAAAAGGACACATGACAACAAAGGTCAAACATGTGAAGGATGGGTTGAACACATGGTAGTTTTACTTGTGTTGTGTCAACGATTAAAGCACATGTCATGTCCATGAATACGTGGACATATATCCATTGGTATCTACTCATATCCATTCATGTCCACTCGTACCCATGAATATCCACTATACTTTCGTTTCGAATTTTAGGATGTGCACAACATAGTAACCTTGTGCTAAGACTGGTGGCTCCGTAGCCCCTTTAGCGTCACCTAGTAATATCCATCAGCATCTACTCATATTCAATCCATTAGTAATATCCATCAGGATCTACTCATATTCATATCCATTAGTAATATCCATCAGCATCTACTCATATTCATATCCATTAGTAATATCCATCAGCATCTTCTCATATCCATATCCATTAGTAATATCCATCAGTATCTACTCATATTCATATCCGTTCGTAATATCCATCAGCATCTACTCATATTCACATCCATTAGCAATATCCATCAGCATCTACTCATATTCAATCCATTAGTAATATCCATCAGCATCTACTCATATTCATATCCATAAGTAATATCCATCAGTATCTACTCATATTCATATCCACTAGTAATATCAATCAGTATCTACACATATTCATATCCATTAGTAATATCCATCAGCATCTTCTCATATCCATATCCATTAGTAATATCCATCAGTATCTACTCATATTCATATCCATTAGCAATATCCATCAGTATCTGCTCTTATTCATATTCATTAGTAATATCCATCAGCATCTACTCATATTCATATCCATTAAAAATATCCATCAGCATCTACTCATATTCATATCCATTAGTAATATCCATCAGTATCTACTCATATTCATATCCATTAGTAATATCCATCAGCATCTACTCATATTCACATCCATTAGTAATATCCATCAGTATCTACTCATATTTATATCCATTAGTAATATCCATCATCATCTACTCATATTCATATCATATCCATTAGTAATATCCATCAGCATCTTCTCATATTCATATCCATTAGTAATATCCATCAGCATCTACTCATATTCACATCCATTAGCAATATCCATCAGCATCTACTCATATTCAATCCATTAGTAATATCCATCAGGATCTACTCATATTCATATCCATTAGTAATATCCATCAGTATCTACTCATATTTATATCCATTAGTAATATCCATCATCATCTACTCATATTCATATTTATATCCATTAGTAATATCCATCATCATCTACTCATATTCATATTTATATCCATTAGTAATATCCATCATCATCTACTCATATTCATATCCATTAGTAATATCCATCAGCATCTTCTCATATTCATATCCATTAGTAATATCCATCAGCATCTACTCATATTCATATCCATTAGTAATATCCATCAGTATCTACACATATTCATATCCATTAGTAATATCCATCAGTATCTACACATATTCATATCCATTAGTAATATCCATCAGCATCTACTCTTATTTATTAATGTCCACTAGTACCCAAGAATATCCACCCGCAATATCATATAATTTAGATCAGTATCTACTCATATCCATTAATAACATTCATTCATTATATATCTATTATATCCACTAGTAATATCCATTCATGAACCATTTGTTCAGCATCAAAACCCCACCGTTGAGGTACATCGTGCACTTCACGGTGGTCGCGGCAACCCCGGCAAGTCCGGCAACCGCGGACCAGACGGTTGTGCCAGTGGTGTGTCTCGGCAGGTGAGTTAAACCTTGGTTGGTGAATGGTTGGTGGAGGATGGTTGGTGAATGGTTGGTTGGTTATTGGTTGGTTGGTGAATGGTTCATGGTTGCTTTAATGCCTGTGGATGGTTGGTGAAATTGGTTGGCGGTTGATATTTGGTACTGGATGAAGATGTTTTGATTGAGGATCTCTTGTAGGGATGGGACCGGAGCTGCAACAGTGACTTGAAGGCACAGCTGTGTCCAACTTTAGTGACTCATTCGTGAGCAATTTATGCGTACCATCATGGACAGGCCGATGAACCTATTGACGCCGGCAATGTACTTCACTTGCATAAGTGTATGCAAGTATCCCCAAAAAATATATATACATATTTAACAACATAATAATACATATATACCTGCGTCTTCTAATACCTGTCTTTTTTTTCGTTGTTTCAGGAATTTCCTCTTTTTTGCCAATCCGGCGATAATTATCGCTTTCGAGCAATATTTCGAGTTTGATGGTTTTAAGATGTTTTCAGAGTCCGGTTGAGATGTTTGATCAGGTTAATTATCGCGTTGAATCTTTCCAGCAGTTGTTTCTTATTCACTTAATGTATTCAGAAATGATTTTTTCATGCCACAGTACTGGAAAAACAAAACACACAGTGCTCTCAACACATTTTTTGAAACGGCGTTATTTAGCGTCCAAACGGCGTTATTTGCCGTCCAACACACGCTATTTTTTTCCGTTGATTCGGCAACATGCCTTAAACACAGTGGGGAGGACTGGGAATGCTTGTTTTTCCTGCCCCGATTCTTGACTTTCAGGGTACTCGTACAAACGAAGAGCTAGGGATCCAGGATTGCCTCGATTTATGCAAGACCAAGACGGGATCGAGCGATAATTTTACTTTGAATTGTTCTTTTCATGATCCAGCGATAATTTCTTTAGTTTCAACTTCCAGCGATAATTTTGCACTACCGGAGGTTGTAGGTATATATAGAAATATATATATATATATAAATTTACCTACCAATCTAAATATATATATATATAATATATTTAAATCTATATTTTATGAGGGACCATGTGCGTGAAGCTGTGAATCCTGCCGGGCGCCTTTTGGACCGCTTTGTGCCCGCGTCGTTGGCGCGGCTGCGCTGCAACGCACGAAGCCTGAAAAGACCGGTGAGCGTGAATGTGGCGGGCACAGCCGCTTCGCGCATTGAATTGATGGGAAAAAACATCCGCACAAAAGCAGGATGATTGCGCAAGATGCTTGCAGAGACCGGTTGCGTGATGGGAGTGTTTGGGCGCAGGCTTCCTGATAACGAATTTTTGACAACCGCCTAAGAGACACACGGCGGACAGTTTCGGAACGAAAGGGCTGTGTGCATTTTCTCTGGTGATTTGCACGGGCGGACCGGCGGCGGACCCGCAAAACATCGGAAATACCATGGTATTTTGTCGACGGCAGGCTCGAATATGTGGTCATTTACATAAGCGGACCCGGAGAACGTTTGAAATACCATGGCATGCGCTCGGTGGTGGACCCGGTCCGCCGACGGCGGACCTGCTTTACCTGTAAATTTATAGGAGCGGACCCGCATACCCCGTTTAGGAATTACAATAATATATTCACCGGGGTGCTGGTGGGTGGGCGCCAATTGGGGTTCTCGAGGACCGCCCTTCTAGCATTGTATTCCGCGCTCTTTCCCAGACGGGGTTCCTGTACAATGGGGCACAGTCGTGGGCATGCCCAGCAACTACAGCAGCAACCATTCTCTGGAAGCCAATCTAGAATAGGAGCTTAGAAGTCATGCGTCTGTGGCGCCATTTCTCACGCCCAAAAACCATTGACATTCCCGCCTCCTAGCCAAGGTCCCTCATAGTATCGCATCAAAATTTGTGTGCGAGCATAATTTCTCCAACAGCCTTTCCACACAAGCCACGAGAAGTTCGCCGAATCTTCGCTCCTGTCGCTGCCTGCGGGGGCAACTTGCCGAAGGAAAACCCTTAAACCAAACCACTTTGGTATATGGTTGCCGGCCCCAAAAGCAGCCAAAATGCGAGCCTTCCGAACCAGGGTTTGCAAATCCAAATGAGCAGCATCGCAAAGCGCCGGCGTTGCAAATCCATGCTTTGGGACAAACCAAATCACGGGCGAAAATTTTCCAGCGGAGCAAAGATGATTTTACATTGTATATTTATTAGAGTGCAGATACCTACGTACATATCTAAATATATTGTAGGTATTTACATCTATATTTATATATCTCATAGGTATGTACATATAGATATATATAACAGGTACATAGGTACATACATGTTTATGCACTTTAAAGTGTCATTGTGCAAGAATGTTTGTAAAGGCGTGCCAATGTATGTCTAAAACATGAACCTGCACATGTCAGTAACAACTTGCAACATATATATATATATTTATTTTTGGAAAACTATTTTTCATATTCATATTCAAGAATATGAATCATACAATATATATGTCCAGATTTTGACATATTTTGAAAAGTAACAATTTTTACAACATATGTAGATACATATGGTGGTTTCCCAAATCATAGTTGCACCCCCAGTAATCATCCAGCTCACGCACCATTTGCGAGAATAAACCAAACATAACTTTGGGGTTCTCTATGGCTTGAGAAACCAGCACGTAGTAGTTGTTTAACCATAAGTTTGTTGGTGATTATCCTTCATATTAACCATTACAATCCCCAATTTTGAGAAACCACCACGTATATTTTTTTTGGTTCAGGTGATTCATCTAACTGAAATCTCATCCTGTGTGGAAAATCTTGGGGCCAAAAGTCACTCATTTGGGCCCCGCCCGTCAAACCCCCCGCGGATGCCAACTATTGGTGACACATGGGTGTTTCCCAAAATAAGGGACCCGAAAAAATGGTTGGTTTACTGCTATGAATGGTTTATTGAGAAAACAACTGCTAAAAGGCATTCGCTCTGTGAATTAGATACCAATCAACTGTTCTTTATCAACTGTTTGATGAACTGTTGGTCCCATCAACTGTACATTGCTGATTTATCCCCAATAACTATCGTTCAAAAGTCAATTAACTTGCTGAGGATCACCTCAGCAATCCGCTGTAAATATCAGAAGCTAAACCAATCACCTTCCCACACTAAGGGCTGCCGTAGTGGTGGATGCGGTTCCCATGGTGGGTGAACCCGTTCACCCTGAGAGCAACGAGAGCAACGCCAACGATGAGAGCAACGCCATCCATGTGAGCAACGCCAACTATGGCGCTTGAGAGCATCAATACTGGTGGTGCTTGAGCAGCTATTGGTGGTTGATCGGTCAAAAGCAGACTGAGCAGCAACAGATTCATGAAAGAACTCTTGAATTCTGGGCTTGTAGGTTTTGATCTTTCGGGAGTCCCTCACCATCGAGAACACAGTGAGCATGAAGAACACATAAGGCCCTGTTCGGATTCGACTCATGCCCCATTTCTATGCTGATATCCCATGTTCAATGGCCAATCAGCACATGCTCCACATTGCACCATTGGTTTTTCCGCCATCCCAGAAGGGATTGGCTCTGCTCTTTTCAGGCCCAGCAGTCCTGTCTCCTCCAGCCTTTCACCTTGCGCCAAAGGCAAGTTTCTTTTGCCTCTCCAAGAGAGGTTTTTGTTGCCAGAGCGGTGCGGGCGCTTTCTTGCTTTTATGTCAGCAGATTTGCCCCTGTCATTTGGTATGATTTTGCCACATGAGACAGGCCGGAGGGGCAGCGAAAGACGAAAAAGGGGGTGCGCCTGCAGCTGAGAGCGTAGCAGATGATGATTAGTGATGGTCGATGATTCTTAAAAATGGTTGATGACGCGCTTCCTTCCTGTAGTGCCTAGTCATACACTGCTTAATGATGGTTGATGACGGTTAACATTGATGGCTGAATAAAGATGGTTGATGATGGTTCATTGTGGTTAGTGATTCTGCATCATGGTTGATGTTGCTTGAGGATGCTTGATGATTACTGGTGATTACCTTGTTGATTCACGATCTTCAATCAGTGAGTCACATTTGGCATGGTTTTTGGAAGCTGTGAGTGTACCAGTGGGTAGCCATTGGGTTGATGAAAAATGGGTGACCACTGCTGCATTGATGATTACGTTTGCCAGGGTAATGTCTGCACGCTTAGCATCAAGGTAAGTCACCTGCTGAGCACTAGCAATCTGAGACCACGACTGAAAAAACCTTTTTGCGAAGTGGAAATCAACATTAACGAACACCAAGCAGTCCGTTAAAGCCAGGAAACCTGTGGCTGCCCCAGTAATCTCGCTGGCACTTGCATTTCAAGCACATTCCTTAAGCGGGGAACCGGATGCATGAGACACGAAAAAGAAAACACCGTCTGCAGGTCATCGAGAGGTATGCGCAGTCACAAAACTCAATCGAATTGAGGCATAGAATCCAAAGATTACGCTTTAACCACAGCCTTTTCTGAAAGTATCTCGAGTTTTCCACCATTTGCAGGCTGACAGATCCATCCATTCATAGTTTTTGAATGCATTGATGAAAGGTCCACGGTTCACCATGCTTCGGACTTGCTTGGTCGGTTACCCAGAGAGTAGCTCTTCATCAAGCCTCCATTTTCAGCTATGGCCGCTATGGCGTGTGTTTTTTTTACCATACTCAGATCATGATCATGTCATGTTCATCATCTTTATTGATTTGTGGGCTCCTTTTTTTTTGATTGCTACGGGTCCAAACGAATTCTTCCAGAGATGTCAAGCGCTGTGATGCTGTCGACCCTCGCAGACGTTGGAGGATCAATCAGCGCATCGTACGTGTCATCCGTTGTTGTCACTGAGAAATTGCGCAGAAGGATGCCGTTTGGCGAAAAACCCCTGGCATCCGTGACTGTGGAAGCACAAGACTTTGATCCGCCATGGCGCCCCGGACGGCAAACAAACTCAGCCAGACAGGTTTCACTATGACGGTTATGGTGACAATGTAGCAGTACTGTCACAAGAATAATCAGAAGTAATCATGATAAGAAATCATCAACAATCATAATGATCAAGGGTAGAAATTATCCATGACAATACTCTAGATTCAAGAGTATCATTGATGATAATTGCACTTATACCATGAATACTCCGTGATTAAGTGCCCATGTGTGAAGTGGTACATGGCCAGCTTAGTGACCCATCAGATATAGTCAGATGCCCAGCGGTGTTGCCACTCTTCAGGTGAATCCAGTGGAGAGTGAAATGTTCTTTTCACGATGGTGTTTTTCATTTTCAGCTGATGAAAAGAATGAATTTAGTGAATGAATTTCAGCTGATGTTCTAATTTCTTTTCACATGAAGCCAATGAATTCTCCAGCTTCTGTTGGAATGTAACTGCTGATTTTTCTGCTGATTTCTGATCCTCACTTGCTCCAACGCTCCCCGCGCGATGCTGCCCCGCTCAGGGACCCTGTGATGCTCGCTGCGCAGATGCCCAAAGAGCTCCAAGAGTTGCTCACGGAGCAGGACTACCAGGCGATCCGCCAGCGATTCACCACCGGAAACCATGGGAAACCATGGGAGACCGACGGGAAACCATGGGAAACCAAGCATTTATAACCAACCATTCATGCGAAACTAGAGGGTCTAGGGTGGGTTTATACATTTAATATCATTTAGTCAACTTACGGATAAACTTGTGATTAATATCATGGGATTAGGGGATAATAAGCAATTGCAGGGGTTATAACCATTAACAATACGGGATAGCAACCAGCAATCCATGGCTAAACAACAATTATGGTTGGTGGTTTGATTGACAATTTTTTTTTCCCTAGTAGTTGTTAACAAGCATATTTTTCATAGGGGTGATCCAACCACCAACCAGAACCATTTTCTTGGGATTTCTTGGGTTTCCCCTCTGTGTGTTTTGCAAATGGTTGGGAACCTCCCAAGTTACGGTTGGTTTATTCCTCATAATGGTCAAGGATGATGACTGCGGGTAAGGCTAATTGAGAAACCACCACATCCTTATATAAATAAGTATAAATAAATAAATAAATAAATAAAAATATATATATATATATGCCAAATTTCATGTAGGTTTGAGGTTCTATTGTTATAGTGTTTCGCATTGTCATAGGTCACCTCAATCGAATGCCAAAGAATTCGAATGTCGGAGTCCATTTCAGCTGGACTGGACCATCTGAAGCCTCGTTCAATTCATCGCCCTCCGAAGAGTAGCCATTGTTGGTGACCCTCGGTGACCCTTCGCCTAGAGACCTCCGTTGAGATATGGGACAGGTGCGAATTGTCCAAGGATTGATCTCTGGGAAACCATCCGCTGGTCAACGATGCGGTGAGGCTTTCGTTCGTGGCTGGTTCATGATTCATGGCCGTCAATTGTGGTTACCATGGATGGTGAAATTGCGGTGAATGGTGGTTACAATTGGGTTCAACTGATCCAGGTAGACCAACTCAATACCAACCTTCCGCGAAGCCATGCACGATCCATCGTGTGCGAAAGCACCGAGCACACGATGCTGGCGCAGCCATTTCGCCGCTAAAACGCCGCGGTTTTTCTCGGGTTTTGAGCTGCGAGGCCATGTGGTTGACACCTGGGGTCAAGCTGCGAGGCCATCAAGAACGAGTTTGACAAGGGCTTGAAGCAGCTGGTCTTCACACAAGAAAGCATGTGCCTTGGATCGCCTTGGATTGCCTTGCGCTGGAAAGACAGTTGCTCCCAGATCCAGGTTGACCTGGTCACAAAGGTAAGCAGTGGCTGGAATGCCTCCACCCTTGAAGAGTTGGTTGTTCGATGTTCGGTTTTCCAAGCCGCCGAATTGAATGGGTTTGTTTAACCGAATTGGCTTTGTTTACAAGGACACGTGCTGTTGACGATCCAATGAGAGGACGCGCTTTCTCAGCAGTTTATTTGACTGAACCAGTTTTCTGGATTGGAGTATGATTAGTAGGAAAACAGACTACTTAAACACCTTGATTATACTAAGAAGATGAGAATCATATGAGTTTTTGCATCTTTAGAAATCCCCCCAAAACGCAACGCAGTATGACAGTCTGACCAGCAAGCCTTCGAAAAATTGCAACCGAAAGTAGTGATCATTCGATCGGTTAAACTGCTCAATCATGGCGGGCTTACAACTCTCAAACGGCAATGATTCGTAATGGCTGGTAACCAACAGCAATGGTCAGGAATGGTACCTGAGAACGGTGTGGGAGCCAACATGGTAAGCCAAGATGAGTAACATGGTTATAGATAGTTACAGGCCGTTGCATTGGGCGAACAACGTAAGGCCGGTTTCCCACGTTGATTCACAATGGTCGACTGCCAGCATCCATGGCCAACAATGATACATCGAACAATACTGGTCCCTGGCCGCCCTTCTGAACAAAGGCTTAATGTGATTGTTTTCAATGGACCACATGGTCAACAATCCAGAATGGCTCAGGGTGCTTGGTGGTTCAGCTTCTCTACCAATGGTTGATGAGTTGAATCGTCCGCGCACAGATGCGCTTGCTATGAACGGGAATGGATCGAACGGATCAACTGATGGAAGAATGAGTGTCATGAATTTCTCCTGGAAGGGCTACCAGAGATACCAGGTATCATACGATATCATACTACATATTATGCCAGAGATATTAATTGATATAGATCAATTGAAATTGCATACAGGAAGATATGCTGGGTGGTTCATGTATGTTCATATAGACCACTCATTGCAAAGAGAGAATATATATATACTGCATATGTATATATATATATGAATCAAGCATTTGGAAGGTCTTCACTTTCGATGGGGACTCTAACAAAGTGACTCTTGCCAATTCCAGAAGATGGAGAAACAAAAAAAGTTGCATTGATGAGTATCACTTTGCCTGCCCAGTGCTGCCAACTTCATGGAATCAAAGTTCCAACGAACACATGGATCGATCAAACAGTTTGAAGGTGAAGATGTATTTTCAAACCTCAAGTCTCAAGTCTGTCTTATCATCCATCACTGGATCAACTATAAACCCACAAACGGACCTACCAACAAGAGGAACACAACTGACTTACCGAGGAGATATCATGTAACTGGAATCCATATCGCCATTCTCAGGCATCAATAGCGCAAAATCACATTGGCATTGGGTGATATGAATATTGAGTTGATATCACAATGTTAGTTAAGCACAAACGATCTTTAGTCACAGGACAACCTCACAATATTAATGTCACTATCAATGGTCGAACTCCATTGTCGTTCACTGACTCTCATTCCGTCACCAAAGGCGAGCGACACACGAGTTTGAGCAATCGGATCACACTTCTTTGGCTGGTGCTGATGAGCATCAGCTGCTGACATCATTCAATCAGTATGTATTAACGGCTATAGGCTACAAACCCATTATTTGATCAACTAGGCTATTCAAGTCTATGTCATTACTAAAAAACAGGTCAAATCCTGTGTGAGAGTATTCTATGATCAACAGGTCAACATGTGAAAACACCTTAACATGTGCGAAAAACCCAGTGGTCTTTTCACATGTTAAGCTGTATGGCTGTGGGTCAGTTCACCCTTGGTCCTCCTGGTTCCCCCCATAATCAACCAGCTTGTTTTCCCTATAGTTTTGTTGGTGAATCCTCCATGAAGGCTGGTTGATTAATATTGACTCCGAGCCATATTCAGCCATATCAATCCGTCTATCCTCACAGATTCTGATGTGGCGGCGCTCAGGATGGGCTTCGGCGCCTTCATGGTCTTCAGCATTTTGGCGCTCATTGGGAGCTTGGTCGCCGCCGTCATAACGGTGCCCCGCGTTGATGCCCCGCGTTTTGTTGGTGAAGTTTTGCAGAAAAGTTGAAACTTCTTCTAGTTCGAAGTTCGTCAAAGTTGTGATTGGTATTGGAGAATCGTAGGAGAATTGTAGCAGAATTGAAGTTCCATTGAAGTGGGCTTAGTGTTGGAGAATTGTAGGAGATTGGTCTTGGTATTGGTGGTGCAGCATTGGCAGTAGCGGCAGTAGTGGTTGCAGTACAGTGCATATACTAGTGTTGGCATTGGTGCTAGTTTCGATGATGGTACAACGATCGGTATATAATTGGTGTTAGAAGTAGTATTCCAACTAGAAGCTTTCGTCGTGTACCTAATTCTGTTAGCTCCAGTATTAGAAGCAGCGTATCCCTGTTGGCTTAGTAGTGCTACGACAAATTCCTATGTTTTGCCAGAAACTTACGGAGCTCCAATTCCTGCACGGTCAATGTCTTTTCACTTTCTCAAGCGCTAAAACCTGAAACCCCAAACCCGAAAAAGCCTTGTACTCTAAACCTAGACCCTCAGTTCTGCATTCAAAATTGCGGTGTACATACTGTGTTGCTGCACAGTCTCTAACTCAAGATCCTATGGTGGACCATGAACATCATTGTAGGCATTGGGCAAACATGCCAGGTGAGAATATTACCAGCACTACAGTAGTAGTTACAGTAGACGTGGCCATGATAGTATTTGCAGTGGAACTAGCAGCAGTGGTGACGTTTGCGAATTTTTATTGTATACTCACGGCTATAAGGGATGGTATTGCAATCATAAGGGTGTTGTTTCCCTTCGTACTGTGATGGCCTCTATGTGTAAATGGCATTCGTGGTACCGTTTTTCTCCGACTGTGGATGATCTGGTGCTCAAGGCGTGTTTCTGTCCACCGGGTTTGCCGGCGGTGCCCGCTGGCCGCAGATTGGTACAGAGTCGTTGGTGTGGTTTCTGATCTTTGGAGTGCTGATGCTCGCTTTCGTGTGCGCTGCCGGTTACTATCGGTATCATAAGTCCGGCTGCCCAAGGATGTGGGCTGTCGACGGCGCGTGAGGGCAAGCGAACCAAACGAAATGAATTGTCTAAGACAGAACAAAAGGATACAAAGAAGAAAGTGGCATCCCTTCAAACAATTCGTTTCATGACGCATTCAGTTTTGAAAATTGTTACGATAGATTGTCTAGACAATTGACATGTTCATTTCACAAAATTCAAAATATCCGAAGATTTGGGGATGCTTGGTTGGGGATAGCATCGAAGTAGCAGGGATTTAAGTGGAAATGGGGGTGATTCGGACCCCTTCGGACTCCTGGTCATGCGAAGTGACGGCACCAGCCCTCGCCACATGGATTCTCCCGTCCCTGATTAGCTGGTGGCTACTCCACGGTTGATGCCACCCCGTCCTGTGGAAGTGGTGGTTTTCACGTGGTTGATCCATGGTTGAATCATGGTGGGTTGATAGTTGGCTGATGGTTACTTCATGGTTAAGTAACCATGGTTGATAACCATGATCAACCATCATTGGTGGGTTGATAATTGGCTGATGCTCTCCTGAGATTAAGTATTTTCAGAGTTGTCGATGGTTGGTGACGATCAGCTAATGGTTAAGGACCCTTCCCGACCCAATGCTTACCAAGCAACAGTTGGAATTGCAACAGCTGGAGTTCACAATGGTTACGGCTCGGGACTGATCAACTGCAGTTACACAGCAAGAGTACAGCGAGGAAATATGCAACGACTGCTTGGGTGTCGGAAATTTTCCCATGGAAGGAGGCAGGTGCTTAGGGGAATTGTTAGAAAGCCGACCACATCGTAGAGCTGGCAAAGGGATTCCAGAACGGGATTTCCCATGCAGGTCCTTCAATTTTCGATGCTGTGTGGTTTCGATTCCAATATTGATGATTCGGTGCCGTTCAGTCCACACCCGGGACTTAGTGTTGGTCCACACCCGGGGGGTTCACTACCTGGTGGGGGGTGGCCGGCGGACGGACGCAATCATACATCATGTATGTAATGTATGTAGTGCTTCGCAGTGCAACAGAATGTATTGTAACGCAGTGCAACGCAATGCATTGTCATGTCATATAATTTAACGCGTCAAGTCATGTGCAATGTGTTAAGTAGTGTTGAATGTTAATTGTCGCTTTGAATGTAGTGTGCAATGTTATGTGAGATGTACTGTGTAGTGTGATGTGTAATGCGCTGTCATGTGTAATGTACTGTGTAAGGTAATGTGTAATGAGACGTGAAATGTTCTGTGTATTTGATGTGTACTGTGCAATGCGTAGTGTGTAATGAGTAATGTGTAGTGTTTGATGTAACCTAGTGCAAAGTAGTGTGCCATGCAATATGTAACGTGAAGTGTGATGAGTAATGTGTAGTTTATAACGTAATGTTCCGTGGTGCAACGTAATGTGTAAGGCAAAGTGCAATGTAAAGTGTAACATGTACTGAGAAATTTGCAGTGTGCAATGAACCATTTGTTATGTGCAATGTGTGTAGTAAGTAATGTGTAATGTGAAATGAATAGTGCGACATGTCATGTAATGTGCCATGTGATGTGTAATGTCGTGTAATCCAATTTGATTTATTCTAGTGTGTAACATAGCGTGTAATGAGCCTTTTGTATTGTGTTGTGACGAAATTGTTTGTGTAATGTCACGGAATGTATAACGTCATGTGTAAGGCTGAATGTAATATCAATAAAGTGTAATGTACCGGAACATACATAGTGTGATGTATTGTAAAGTGATGTATTTTTTCCACGTTTGAATGTCATGCATGCATGAATGTTTGCAGGTAAGTATGTATGTACGGTTTCAAGCATCATTGTGTGCATGTATGCTTCGAATACATGTGCGTATGTATGTACAATGTTTGTTTGAATGAAAGAACCTATGTATTTACGTACAACCGTGCGTACTACGTATGTACGTAAGTACGTATATGTACGTACCATATCTATGCTTGTTTGTCTGTCTGTCTGTATGTATGTTTGTATGTCTGTATGTATGTACGATTGTTTGTTTGTTTGTTTGTTTGTTTGTTTGTTTGTTTGTTTGTTCGTTTGCGTTTATGTCTGTACTGTACATATTCCAGAAATGCATAAATGTGATGTGCATAATAGATGTAATGCACGTAATACATGCCATGCCTGTAATGCAATGCAATGCCTGACATGTATGTATGGTATGTGTGTTTGTGGGTCCGTGAGTCCGTTTGTATGTCTGTATGTCTGTATGTCTGTATGTCTGTCTGTATCCATGTAATGTAGTGTAATGTAGTGTAATGTAATGTAATGACATGAAATGTAATGTAATGTAACATAATGTAATCTAATGTGATGTAATGGAATGTAATGTCATGTATGTATGTATGTATGTATGTATGTATGTACGTACGTGCGTACATACGTACGTTTTGTAATTGCAGATATGTGTGGTTTAATGTATGTGATGTATGTACTGAAAGAATGAATGCATGTATAATATGTTTTGTTTTGCGTTGTGAAGTTGCTGTTGTGTCTTCCGTGTTTTGGTACGCTTTGTTATGTTGCGTGATGCCATATTGTCTTACGTCTTGCTGTGCTTATATAGATTTTTGCGTGTATGCATGACGCATGTGTGAATGCATGTATGCGTGTAAACTTCGAAAAGGCCGTACCTAGTGTGAAGTGATGGCAATGACTGTGGTTAGAAGGTCTAGGAATGTAGAATGTGTGTAATGCGGGTAATGTATGTAGTGTATGTGATGTGATGTGGAGCGATGCGGTGCGGTGCGATGTGGTGTAATGTAATGTAATGTGATGTAATGTATTGTGTGTCGATGTAAATACGCATGTATACATGTGTGCATGCATGCATGTAAGTAGGATTGTGTGTATGTATGTTTGAGTTTTTGACATTTGAAATGTATGAAATGTATGTATGTTATGTTATGTTATGTTATGTTATATTATGTTATGTTATGTGATGTGATGTGATGTGATGTGATGTTATGTTATGTTATGTTATGTTATGTATGTATGCAATGCAATGCAATGCAATGCAATGCAATGCAATGCAATGCAATGCAATGCCAATGCAATGCAATGCAATGCAATGTATGTATGGTATGTATGGTATGTATGGTATGTATGGTATGTATGGTATGTATGGTATGTATGGTATGTAAGGTATGTATGGTATGTATGTATGGTATGTATGTATGGTATGTACGTACGGTATGTATGGTATGTATGTATGTATGGATGGATGGATGGCTGTATGTCTGTATGTCTGTATGTCTGTATGCCTGTATGTCTGTATGTCTGTATGTCTGTATGCATGCATGCATGCATGCATGTATGTATTTATGTATGTAGGTAGGTATTCATGTCTATCTGCATGTATGTCTGTATGTGTGTGTTTATGTATTTGTGTATGCATGTGTGTATGGTGTGGTATGGTATTGTATGGTAGGGTAGGGTAGGGTATGGTAGGGTAGGGTAGGGTATGGTGTTGTATGGTAGGGTAGGGTAGGGTATGGTAGGGTAGGGTAGGGCAGGGTATGGTATGGTAGGGTAGGGTATGGTATGGTATTGTATAGTATGGTATGGTTTGGTATGGTATTTATGTATGTATGTAAGAGCGTATGAATGTATGTTTTTACATTGATATGTCAAGATGTACAGATATTTAGGCCTTTTTAAGATCGAACACAGTTGAAAAGGTATAGACCAACACGCACAGACGCAAATGTGTCAATGCCAACTAGACTGAACATGGAGAAAGTATTTTTCTCCGAGATGCGCATTTTCCAGTGATGGTGAGCTGCGCACGGTTCATGGCAGGTGGAAGGAGCAATTGGTTTCGCAACGGCGGCGCCAATACGAGAAATTCCTCGCGGAAGTGCCGCTTGGACGGCGCGCCACGAAGCTGACGCGGCCTCCCTCAGCATGCTGACGATGATGGGTTTTTTAATGGTTCCCCAAGGTGGATGACACATATCACAGTAGCCTTGATGGCAGGTGATCAGTTGATGAAAGTGAAGAAATATAAAAGTTACTGATTAATGGTTATGAATGCTACCATCAAGTCCCAAAACATTTGTGAATATGACGGTCATTGATGATAGTGATGACAATGACTTAAAACGGATACAGCCACGACGATGACAGGCCCGGTGACACCACATGCGCTTGCGCCGATGATCACCGCAACGGTCTCCTGGGTCAACGTCGCACCGGGCCCCAGGAATGCCAACTTCCCCCAGATGCGCTGGGAGCTGAACGAGGTCCTAGCGCCTGTTTGACCGGGTTTTTGCAGCAGAAACTGACAGACGCCGTGGCTGGAGCCGCTGCCCATGGCGGTCTGTTGATCGTCAATGATATGGTTGATCCATGGATACTTGTCTCCCACTTGTCTCCCACTTGTCTCCTGTCTCCCAGTTGCTGCTGGCTTGGTAGGCGTGATGTTAGACTTGCCTGCCATTTTGCCATTTGACTCCCACCTCTTGATGCACAGGCAGCATGACGCCAGACTTGTTTCGTACTTGTGTTTTCCTAGTTGTGACCCCAAGACGATTTTTGAACTTGAGACGTTTATTGGAATCCTTTCCTGCTTGGATATGAATGAACAGCATGTAACATGTACAACTTTACGACCAACTTGGTACTGTCACAATTGTTTGGGGTGTACCATGGTATAACTTCACTGTAATCATTCGTGCTTCAGCTGACTGAAGAAGTCTGATCGTCAAATAGGTTCGCCCATTCCGGAATTCACGGACGATAGGCTCATTGTTGGTTGTATGTTCTTGTCTTCGCTCGCATGACCCAGGGTCCCAAGTACCATTGCTAGCCACCACAGCCACCATGGCTTTCAAGCAGAACTTCTGTCACCACGCAACTACTTTGTTGGAATCGAAAGAAGATTTGCAAATCACTGTAGTCCGCTATTACTATTAACCATTCGAATCCCTTGCAAAACCACAAAAACCATTTGCCATAGTTCACCCTGGAAAATCCCATCACGTTACATCACGTTATATCCATTTCCCGTTAGAACTGACTGCACCATTGGAGTGACATGGCACCATTGGTTCATGTCACCAGCGCCGGTCACGGTCCGCCAGGAGAATGGAGCGCCTCTCGGCGAGGTTCATCTCCCCGCGATCCATCATGGCTCGCCCGGCTTGACGCCGCTGCCAGCGGCGGCTTAACGCTGCGGTGAAACCATGACTGGTTGGTCACAACACCATTAGCAATGGCTAATTATAGGGGATAGTAACCAACAATCCATGGTTAAACAAGTACCTGGTTGGTGGTTTGATTGACATGTTTTATTTTCCCCAGTATTCATTAACAATTGGTTGGTTGACTAATATTTTTCATAAGGGTTGAAACCACCAACCAGATGATCATTCATCACCGTCAAGCGACCGTTTACCATAAGAATCAACCATCAAGTAAGCAAAAGAACCAACCAGTATTGAACCATAAGTCAACCAGTGTTCAAGCATCATGAAACAGTTCGTCAACCATCAATCGATCATGAACCAAACATTCATTGAACCATTCTTAAGCTAGGCCTGACACCATTATCAGTCGTTTACATTCATTAACCAACCATCAATCAACCATTAACGAACCATAGTCAGCCGTCAATCAATCTTAATCAATCAACCATCCATCAACCATTTTTCAAGCAATTAAGCTCACTTGCAGACACTTTGACCTGATACCGCGATGGATGTAGATTGGTCAGAGGAGGAATTTACGAGCGCGATCGCTTGTGGTTCGCAGATCTCACCAACGAAGCAGCTGTTTTTGGAAGGCGAATGGGGTCGGTTCACAGTACAGGAGGCTGGGATCACTGTCTTTTCCGGGATAGGACTCTGCAACGTGACTCAAGCTTGATCTTGGGTCCAATGTTCAAATCTTGCGCTCCACACTCACTACCACTATGCGGAGATCCTGTCGACCAGATTAGTTGATTACCCGCAGCCTCGGTAGCAACTTATAGGAGCTCAATGATCAGTCACAACCGCGGTAGCGCAGGATCTTTTTGCCAGTGATTTGAGGCTCAAGATTCAAAGTCAGGCAATCCCCAAATGAGGCATCACAATACATGTCATATCAGAAACATGTGGAGAAGGATGGATTGAACGCAACTATTCAACTATTGACCAATAACATGGATTATCATAAATGATTTTGACCAACCATAATAACAACTGTATATTCCCAACGAGTCCATTAGCCAATGATTCAACTATTGACCAACAACCATTAAACCAGCTATTGGTGAATATAGTTATTAAATAATCGCTTAAGGGTTATTTAACTATTGACCAATAACCATTAAACCATGGAGGAGATTCTTCTCTTCCCGACCATCAGCGCCAACCTGCGAGGTCCAACGTGTCCTTCAATGTGCTCGCAGCCAAAGGTGTTGCCCAGGCAACGGTGCCAGTGGTGTGTCTTGGAGCAGCCGGTGCTTCACCGTGGCCCCGGTAGCTCAAGGTAGCTCAAGGTAGCTGACCTAAGCCCTTGAAACCATGGGAATTGGGACCACAAACCGAGCTGCACATCCAAGTAGCCAGCCTTGAGTTTTTTTGGCAAATGGGTGCTTCGTGGTTGGTTGGTTCACGGTTAGCTTTGCTCATGATGCTTTGGAACCGTTGACAATGGTTTTTAGTGGTGCTAGTGGCGTGGTTGACAGCAAGATGCTAGCGCAGATATATCCTATATATATATATTTCTACACAGGTTTGAATTTGTACGTATATTTGTATGTATACTTGTATGTAAATCCAACGATTCACATATATGTTTTGCATCTATGTAAAACAAGTTAATCAATATGTCATTTTCCATGTACACGGTGCAAATGCGCATCCTAGAAGCAGAGCCCGCCCTGGTTAGTTGGTTCACCCCATTGGGAAGATCGCGAAGCCACCAGCAATCATTGTGGGTCATCCAATGGGCTTCTCACCACTCAAGAGACGCCCTGAACAACCAGAGTTTTATCCTCACTCCTGTGGGGTGGTACCCCGCGAGTTGTCCAAGTGGGTGAAGTGATTCCAGGGTAAGTATCACTTAGAGAAAATAAGAAAACAAGAAATCCGTTGCTTCAAGTCAACTGTGTTTGAATCAACTGTTTGGTTAACTGTTTGTTGAATCATTTGTTTAATAACCCATTTATCCAAAATCAAGCAAACAATCAACCAACTGACTGTTGGCAATGGGGACTACATAATAACAAACTAGCAGTCAACTGTTTGATTGACTGTTTGTTTAATAACTATACTTCAAACATCAACCAACTGACTGGGGACTACCACAGTAATCCACTGTAACTTTCAGCAGCACCTTCACCACCAAGGGCTGCCGTGGTGGTGGGCGCAAGCCCTCCCCGTGACAACGCCAACTACGTGTGATTCCAGGACAGCCAAGCCATCACTGGTGGTGCGATTGAGCAGCGGTAGATCGGTGATAAGCACAGCATCTGGAAGGCCAGGAACGCATGGTCTTCGACATTTTTGGGGATTCTTAAGCCATGGAGTACCCTCAAAAATGGTTGGTTTGTTACTATGAAATAGTATAGATGGTTAGTATAATTAGGATGATTTGGGGGGTTCTATTTGCGAAACACCCACATGGGAATCATGGGGAAAGCGTTACTCCAAGCGGGCAAATGAATTGCTGGTACTTGCGAGTTGCCTCCCATGTTTGATCAATTCGTAAAGGAGTTTGGCGGTAGTCGCCTTCGAGGTGCTCAACCACCATCCAATCAACTTGGTTCAGCCGTGTTTTATCAAACGGTTGCTCGAAAGGTCATCAAGATTCTGAATGATTTTCCAATGCTTGTTGATGGCGGCCATTTTTTGTGAGATTTTGAATGGTGTGCTGGAAACGAATGGTATAAATCAAACAGGGCTTTCAGCTTTAAGCAGTGTTAAGAAACAGGATCAATATGGATCCATAGTGTCATGTTGTCAACCATCTAGATCATTGCAAGATGATTTTAGGCAGGTTTCTTAACATTGATCTAGTTCACATCTCCATCCTTAGATGAGTTTCTTACCGCTGTTGGAATTCCATGTTTCTTCGAACATGATCTCCACATCTTGTTCGCATTGTGTGCCACAACAGATCCCCTGGTTACCCTCCGTTGGGAGCTAACGAGCTCCAGAGCTATCCCCATGTTTGGAGCAGGAGTGGTTGCGATCCAACGGTAGTTATATCAACTATAATGGTTGATAACAACTATCAATGGTGAGATAACTACCAATGGTATTTATAAATTTTACAGTTATATCAACTATAACACTACCATTTACTGGTACAACAACTATCAATGGTGAGCGATGATGATTGATGGTCGACAACAGTGATGGGCCATGATTCATCGTGGTTGAATACAGTCTAGGATGCTTGATGGTAGATCCACATCAATAAACCATCTGCAATTTACCTTCAACAGCTGGGGATTGCCAGTTTTATATAAGAGCTAGATACTAACTGGGTGGGTTACAGCTATGAACTTAGCTTTTTTCGGATATGATTGATTTACCATATAGCTACTAAAAGTTAGACTTTTAGCAAGGTATCCTATCAGCCACCAAGTTCAGATTTGGATCTCACAGATTCATGATTGCAGATTCCTGATGGTCGATTCGGCCGGTTTGGTAAGGACCACCTGTATGCGGCTGCCAGCTGCTGATGGTTAGATCGTCACCAGACTGAAGATGGTCAGTAACATTCCAGGCTGGTGAGCTAAGCTGGTGAGCAGCCAACCAGATTGTAGATGCTTATGGTTGAAGGTAGATGATCGCTGTGGATGCTTGCAGATGTAGATGGTTATGATATGTTATGGTTATGGTTATGATGCTAGTCATGATTGGTCACAACAACAAAAGGGTCGTAGAATTACGCAGCCAGACCAAAGCAAAGTTGGACCGTGAAAGATTCTTGCTCATTGCACAACCGGTTTTTCCGGCAGGTGCTATCCCAAAGGGGATATGCTCTGCCACTGTGCTCCTAGGCTTTTGTCCCTTCGTCTTCTTTTCGTTAATGCCTTTGCCTCCAGCCTCTCACCGTACGCTTGGCAAGTTTTTTCCGTCCCCCAGAGGTTTTTCTTGCCTGGCGGCGGGGGGGCGTGCTTGCCTATTGGGCTGAATCATGGCAGTGGTTTGCCGCTGCCGATCATTTGGTAGGCCAGCAAAAAAGGGAAATCCACGCCTCAGCTGTTGGGAAAGGGAAGCAGTTTAGCATCAAGGATGATGCTTGGCGATGATGATTCTGAATGATGGTTGATGACGCGGTTCATTAGTGGTTCGTTGATGGTAAAAAATGGGTGACGATGAGGATGGTTGATGATGGATCACTGTGGTTAGTGATGCTTTATCAGGATGCTTGGTGATCCGTGGTGATTGCCTTGGCGATTCACGATCTTCAATCGGTAAGTCAGTCACATGTGGCATCGTTTTTGGAGCCAGTGAGCTGTGAGTGTATCAGTGGGTAGCCAATTGTTTGCTGATGCCGGTGACCACTGCAGCATTGATGGTTACGTCGGCCAGGGATCTATTTTCACACAAAATTAGCTCTCCGTGAAGCCTCCATTTTGTTGATCTTGATTGGCTGGTGGTTTTAAACCTCTGTCGGGGGAGTGCCGCTGACCAAGTTCGCCTGGTGGTTTTAAACATTTTTTATTGTCCCTAGTAATTACATGTCAACAAATGGTTGGTTGACTTATATTAGCTGTCTCGGATCAAGTCCATTCAGCTCAGGGTAGGGGGCCCCAGGGGCCCGCTATTGCTCACCTGGAGCAAGGTGGGTCGTCCACTAAGCTGCCCTCTTCAGGGTGGTATCCCCTTTGTGCTTTGTGATCCTTGAGTTCACTTGCTTGGCCATGGAATCTTTGGTTGATCAGCTTTCTGGGAAGTGGCAGCAGATGGCGAGGTCTCTGTTGTCCGAGGATCCCAACATTACTTTCCTGCGTGTGACTGATGTCAAGGCTGATTTGGTGTTTGGCCACATTGCCAAACTGCATGCCCATGATGGATTGAAGGTGCTTGAGCCAGTTGAGGATTTCTTGCTTCAGGTTCCGATGACCCACCATTTGTCTGTTGGTGACTGGATTGGTTTTCAAGGTGCCGACTTGCAGAGAGATCGCCTCATTTTGGGACCAGATGATCTCCTTTGGACTGTTTCTAAAGGTCTATTGGAAGAGCCGTGGACTTGTGTACATCTTTTCGCAGGGGCCTTTGATGGTTGGTCCAGAGCTTTCGCATGGTTGGAATCTCATAGCATGTTTGCTGTCGAAAATACCATTGAGCTGGACTGCGACCCCCGGGTTGCAAAAAGTTGGGACTTGAGGGGATACGAAGTCGTCAATCACAAGGTTCGCATTTCTGACAAGCTGCCAGGGACGAAGGTTGGATTTCATGGACCGGTCTCTGATTTATCATGGCTCAACTGGATTCGAAAGAGCAACAACATTTGGTTGACTATGTCACCCCCCTGCCCTTCCTGGAGCAATGGTGGAGTGCAATCAGGATTGAACTGTGCCAATGGCATTTCCTTTCTGGAAGCAATTTCGGTTGCCAAGCGAATGAGACCCTTGATCATTTCTTGTGAATGCTCGGACACTATCATCAACCATCCTCATTTTGCTGCGTTGAGGTTCTCATTATCTCAAGCTGGTTACAAAACTGTGTGGTCCTCTGTGAATGAACATGCAGACCTGGTCAACATGAAGAGACGTCGATGGTTGGCATTGTTCTTCCGACGTGACATCGCATCCTTGCCCATTGGAGGAACTTTCAAGGTCACTGGCCAGGCGAAGCCGGGCTGGGATGATTGTACATTTCGGTTCCATGTCCCACCTGTGGTCATGGACCAATTGCTTCTGACGCCTGATCTCATTGACCAGTATGGATGTTCCAGGTTTTTACCACATGGTTGGCGTAGAGATGTTAGTGATCTTAGTGACCCCTTGCAAGTGTTGAGAGCCCGTGTGATTTTGCCTGACAGTGTAATGCCCACACTTTGTGCCTCTTACACACGACAACATTGCCTGGATGAGGATCACTTGGTACGGAAAGGCATCTTTGCCTCACTCACAGATTCCAATGGAACAATCAGGTTTCTTGACCCTGTCCGATTTGTTGGATTGATGGCTACTCCCAATGATCAAGCTGTCCCCATGCCGGTTGATGTTCCCAGTGCATTTGTGGGATTGGGCAATTGCATCACGGTAACTCAAGCTTTGCTCACCGTTTCCATTGGCCTTGTTGCTGCATCTTTGTCGCAGATGTCCATTAGGGATGCCGTGTTTGAATGTTTCAACAACCGCATCACTGCTGATGAATGCCATGTTTTCCATGATGATACCACCTTATGGGTGGCAGGTGATTCACAGGTGGCTGGGATTATCCCCAAAATGCTGGCCAAACATGGGGATACTGATTCTGTGCTGTTGATCAACGATGTCTTCTTTCCTGTTTCCTCTGATGATTCATTTGCCAAGATTTTTGCTGGCTTGCATTGGGATCCGAAGCAGGTTGAACAATTCAGGTGCTTCCATGAAGATGAGCCGATTCCATTGACCGCGCCATTTGCATCGATCATTGGTAAACGCATCCGAGTGATTTGCCGAGCTCAGCTGATCCTGGAAGCGACTCCATTGACTCGCAACGCAGATCCAAATTTGAGTACAGAACCCATGCAGGTGTGTGATTCAGACGAAGAGATTGCAAAATGCATTGATGACATTGAAGCACAATGTTTGGCCCATCCTGAAACTGTGGTGACCGTCTTTCATTACCCACATGCTGACCCAACATTCATCCTGTGCCATTGTGATCGCATTCATGATGAGGCTACTGAGATTCTCACCAAGAAATACGGCCCACATGTCAAGACATTTGACGTTGTTGATCTTCCTGGGTTTCAAGACCAAACATGCATCCTTGCTGTCCATGAGCCCATTCAGGACAATCAGGTTTGTGTACTCTGGGTGAATGTTATCAACAACTCAATCATCACTGAAGTCATTGCACGTGATACCACAGACTCTGCCACCTGGACAAATGGCAGATGGGTTGCAAGGCATTCCCCGAGAGAGCTGTGTGCCTTGAAGTACGGGGGTAAGGTTGGGTCAGACGAATTCCAGTGGCTTTCACAAATGGTGCTACAAGATTCTTTGGTCATGCTGCAACCATTGATCATCACTGACGATTCCCGTGAGCAGTGCATTCACGACATGGTGTTCCAAGTTGCATGTCTTTGGAAGAAGAAATGGGAGTCTGATATTCGAGTGCCTGTATGGGAAGATGGGCATTGGTCAGGAGTGGAGATCCATTTCAAGGATCTGATCATTTGCTCGTTTGTGTCCATGCGGTCTGAGGCCACCAAGGCTTCTATCCTTGCTGCACTCCACTCATTTGCATCCAAGGCTTCTCTTCAGGTGAGGTCATGTGTGTGCAACATGTACTCCAGTACCGACATGTGTGGATGGACTTTGATTGCAAAATGGTTTCGGACGTTGTACCCTACGTTCAAGTGGGTGTCCCGACCCGAAGCCAATGTTCATGCCGTTGCAAAAGCATCCATGTCCAGATACCTTGACACAGACGTCCATATTCATGCATTTGCAGTCAGTGTTCGCAGCAATTTTCTCATGAGCAGTCCAGCGATTCCAGCCAATTTGGTCTTTGGAGGAACGGGGACTACTGAAGATGCCACAATGCAACCTGCATCTGTGAACAAAGACCCCTGGCAGACAAAAGATCCGTGGCTTCAACCTGCGCAGGTGCCGTCATCACTGAGGAATGCCAAATGGGAGGACCTTGCTTTGCCGAGTGACCACCAGTTTTACTCCGGTGCTGATCAACTCAAGCAGATCACCCGCCAGCAAATGTCCAACAATCAGGGAGGAGTGGCATTTTGTACCAGGTCGAATGTCCCTGATGCCCTGACAAATGCTCCTTCTACACCTGCTGGCATTTTGATCCCTGTGTCCGATGCTGCCTTTTTCCGAAAACTGCATCCTGAGCCCAAGGTGTTTGGACCTTTTGAAGTGACGGTGTCAGATGGAGTAGCCAACACAATTTACAAGCGCCAAGTGATGTTGCTTCAGGTCACCCCGGAAGTTCGTTTCCAGCCTCCTGATGCCAAGTACAAAGCAACTCTCACTGAAGTGCGTGAACTGGTACTGGAAATGGACAGCAGGATTGCATCGAAAGAGACAATGACCATGAAGCAGCAGAACCCACAGGAACATCTGAAATCAAGAATCCGTGATTTGTTTCCAGCATCCGCATTGCAGAACTCATCCATGTACGGATTTCGAACAGTGAGCAAGAAAGAAGACCACAAGATGTTCCAAATGTTGATCAAGGTCCCATTGGCATCTCGAGCAACCATGCTTGAGCATAGTGGCCTTGGTGAAATCACAGCCAGGGATTTCCTGGCCAAGGGTACCTCTCCAGAAGATCATTCTGTGCTTCCACGTTTTTGGGATGCCAGCAGACAGGGCCGTGAGGAGGCTGTCCGCACTGCCTCCAAAGTTGATGGGTTTGCTGGGGTTGTTTTGACAAAGCGTGGCATCGCAATTCGCAGCTGGAATTGCAAACTGGCATCCACACGTGCAGCAGTCATGAACAATGATGTTCGCTTATGCCCTGAGAACATGTCTACTGTGCCCAAAGTTCAAGTCGAATCTAGCGGCTGGCCTCAGAATATCACTGCAGCAGAAGTGGTTCGCAGCTGTCATTACTACACGCAATTGGCACCAGTACCCACTAGGTGCTACAGGTCTGCTGGTGTTACTTCGTGGAGCCTGATGTTCTCATCCATGCCCAGCATCGCCAGATTTTGTGCTGCATTCAACGGTCATGCTGTGGAAATTGTGTTGGTCCCGGCTCAGTCAATGAGCATGCCTGGTCCTCGCAAGGGGAAGGAGCCCAAGAAGTCCATCCGCAATGTCGCTCCACGCGCCACTGAGCCTTCGCCCACGGAGACGGCCCATCATGACAGGATTTCCAATCTGGAAAGCCGCTTCTCCTTGATGGAGAAACGGCAAGAGACACTGGAGTCCAGAATGGATTCAAAGTTCTCTGAGGTGAATGATCAACTCCGCCAGATCCTACAGGCGGTTCAGCCACGTGCAGCATCCCACAATGCGACGGGCTTTACGCCCCCACCCAAGCAGCCGAAGGTTGGTCCGTGACTAGGCCTACTTGGCCTTGAGATCCTGTGTGGATTCTTTTCTTGTTTCATCTTCAAAGGGTGTGCAAATGTTTCTTCCGTTGCATTTTGCCGCTGGCTTGTGTTTATATGCATTGTTATCCTGATTTGCCACACCTGGTTGGAGCCTAATGCATTTGTGTGTTTCCTAAGCTGTCATGCTTTTGCATTATGTTTGATGCAATTTTGCCACTGGTGTCAGATCACCTTTGATTGCATTCGATCGTATAGTGTCCAACTCCAACGGGTCATAGCTTTCGTTTGGGTTGAAAACATGACTCTGTGTCCTGTGCTTTTCACGGGTCAATTCCTTTTTAGTTTTGTGCAGCCGACCAGTTTTGCCTTTCGTTCCTTTGTTCCGCCTCAGTTCGCCTTTGACAGTACCCTGGGGTTCCCTGGTGAGGGCCCTGATGACTTGTGGTGTGTTGCAACTGCCAATGTCGGGAGCCTTATCTCCAACCCATCTGCTTTTGGGTGGAATGTTGATGTTGCTTGCCTTCAGGAAGTTCGCCTTGCTGCTCAGAACCTTCAGAATGCCCAAACGGAGGCTCATGATCACAACAAGCATATTTTCCATGGTAAGCTTCTGGTCCCGAAAATTAATGTTAAGGGTGATTGTAAGGTCCCCCATGGTGGGGTTGCAGTGCTCGCCAACCAAGCCAAAACTGAAAATTTTGTACCTTCTGATGATGACCTTGATCTCTGGACCCGCATTCATGATACCCACCGGGTTGTGTTTGTTTGGCACCAGGTTGCCCCTAAGATTAAAATTTTGGTCATTTCGGTATATCTTCATTCAGGTATCAACCCCACCAATCACGACTTGAACAATAGCATCTTGCAGGACATTTTCCAACTCACTGCGGGAATGGGTGACATCCCTATCATCCTGTGTGGGGATTTGCAACAAGAGCCTCAGAAATACGAGGCGTTTCAGACTCTCAACGTGAACCAAGAATGGTTTGATCCACTGGCTTCTTGGGATGAAGAAGGTGACTTGCACCGTCCAGTCACCTATGCACGAAACTCCAAGTTTGATCATCAAGCCGAGCATGCTTCTAGCCTCGATGCCATCTTAGTCAACCATGTTGCCTTGACTGCCCTATCTAGAATTGAAGTTTGTTACACTGAAGCTAGACAACACACCCCCGTGTTTGCTTGGTTCAACTGGCCTAAGATCTTTAGTTTGGGGGAAGTTATTGTTCGACCTGCACCCTTTATTCTTGGAAACATTCCTCAGAAAGATGGTTCACCCGATCATGCCCATATCGCAAGATGTGCTGAAAACCTTTGGAGCGAAGAAAGAGCCGCCAAGTGCAGCGCCGCTTGCAGCGAAACTGCTTGGGCAGCTATCAATGATTTTGCTGTGGACACCCTGTTAGCAGCCGGTGCCTCTTTTGGCAAAGGTCCCCACACCCGTGGGCACCTTCCAATATTTCAGGAAAAAACACCGTTCCCAGGCCAAGACCTGGATGGAGCAGCTTCGACACAGAGGAGCAAATGCTTGACCTCTTTGCACAAGAAAATTTCTGAACTTCGGAAGCGGTTAGCAAGACCTTCAACCACTCATGGTGATTCTAGCACTACGCAAGACCTTACCCAGAAAATTAGAAGGATCCTTAGGCTTGAAGGGTACTCTACTGGGACACTAGACCTTCGTGATGATAACCAGTTGTTTTCACTTCAAAAACACTTGCAAAAAGATATTGCTGACAAACGCCTGAAAGAAAAGGCTCAGCGCATTGCTCAGTGGAAGTTGAAAATGGTTGAAGGTACACGTACCAAAAACGTGTCTGGGAATGTGTATAAATGGATCCAATCCAAAGTTCACGTTTCCCCTGCTAATCTTGTCCATGATGATGACGAAAATATTGTGTATAACCCTACTGATGCCATCAACATAATTCATGACAAATGGGATGATGTCTTTGGGGTGAATGCAGGCAATGCTCAACCTCACTTGCTGCTATCCACCATTTGGCCTTACATCGAAGAGCATCGTCGCGTTGCCAGCCTTCCGCTGATTGACGGTGTATCCCTGTCTAAACAGGCAGCCAGAAGAAAGACCAATGCATCCGCAGGCCTTGATGGATGGAGGACTGTTGAAGTCCAGCTGTTACCTCCCCTCGTCCTTGATAAAGTTGCAACTTTTTTCAATGAACTTGAAGATCAGAAGAGACCCTTCCCCAAGATTCTGGGATGCGCCAAACAAATATTCCTGAATAAAAATTTGAGTTCTGACCCCATGGATAAACGGATTATCAGTATCTTACCATGCTTCGCAATTCTATACAGTGGCCTTAGATTTAGACAACTTACTTCATGGCAAAAGGAAACCTTTCCCTTGGAGCTTGTTGGAGGAGTCAGGGGACGTCAGATGTCCGATGTACCTGCGACAATTCGATCCGAGATCGATCATGCACACAGAACCAATGACCACATTGCAGGTATCAAAATCGACAAATCAAAGGCTTTCGATCGGTTAATGCCTGAAATTGTTGTTATGCTGATGGTTGCCTTTGGGCTACCTAGAGGACTTGCGAACTATGTCCATGAACTGTATTCAAACTTGCGAAAGTACACTGTTTACCAAGGTTGGTCTAAATCCACCCCCATTTCCACTTGTAATGGCCTTATCCAAGGTTGTTCATTGAGTATCCTTGCGATGAACTTGCACCAATTTACATGGTCAATCTTTTTGCGGAGCCTTCCTGACATCGCTACCCGCTCTTATATTGATGACTCTTATATATGGGTTCGACTCAATCGCTTTGAATCAATCACGACTGCCGTTCAGGTGACAAGAATGTGGGATTACTTGACAGGACAGTCCATGAATGTCAAGAAATGTGAAACCTGGGGCACTTCTACTGCTGCACGAAGGCAACTAAGAGAGGCCTTTCCCGACATGAAGCAGTCGAACACAGTTGATGTCTTAGGGGTAAAAATCCAGACCACCAAACAGTTGAATTTCGCTTGGCCAGAAGAGAAAACCGCCAAGATTTCACGTGAAATTTCTTTGATTAGTTCTCTCCCATGCCCGGTTGAAATCAAAGAGCACTTACTTGCAGCCAAAGTGATGCCGCAGCTCACATATGCACCTCACATCAATAGCATCCCTAAAGCTGCTCTGCAAGCCATCCAGGGTAAGATTTCACATGCTTTGTGGCGCAATCGCCCCATTCGCAGATCTCGATGGCTCCTTCATGGCATTTTGTTTAAACCATATCGGTCAGACCCAACCGTCTCCCGGGCATACAACGCTGTCTTGGAGACTATGAGCTTCCTAAAGAACACTACAGATGCAAATCGCAGGCACTGGCAGAACGCTTTCTTGAGTGATACATTAGATCCCAACAGCCTTTTGACTCACTATATGCAAGCTTGTGACTTTTTGCAGATTGAGCTTCCAACCCCCTTTTCCTGTAGCTTCTTCTCCTCTAGCCCGTGTGAGTGGATGGATGTGTCAAGGAAAGAGCTCAAAACACTCCTTCAACTAGTTTGCCGTCAAGCATGTTATCGTTGGGCTGGCACGGTCCCCAGAAAGGATTTCGTGGCTTCAACCGGCCACCTTGATTTTCATCGTACCACTGCTACCTTCCGATCTTGTAAGAGCAAATCATTTGAAGGCATCAGTTTCAAGATGCTACATGAATCTAACATTGTGGGTACTTTGTTCACGAAAGACAGACAGTTTGCAGCTAAGATCGCCGATAGTCCCAGCTGTCGGTTTTGTAATCATCCCAAAGAAGATAAACTCCACTTGGTTACATCATGCCCCCTTAACGAAAAAATTCCCGATAGGCCCCTACAGTCCGATGATTTCGGCCCTAACTTTTTGCAGTCAGGGATTGTTGAAGTCCCTCAAAGTGTTGTCACGTGCAGACTCCAATGCAGCAAGTTGGAGCACCTCAAACCAGTGTCTTGGAATCTCAACTTGAAGCCAATTGAATATTGGACGGACGGAAGTGTCATTGTGGCACACTCCTTTTGGCACACCAAGGGCGCTTTTGCATGTGTAGACGATGCTGGTAACACCTGCTCGGGACCTGTGTTCCATTTGGCTTTGACAAGCTATACAACTGAGTTTTGGGCAATTCTCAAAGCTTTTGCCATGGCACGAGGCCCCTGTCGCATCTACACAGATTGTCAGACTTTGGTTGACCAACTCAATTCTCTGGTGCATTCTCGCATGGTTGACCCTGGTTGGAATCATCACTCTTGGTGGTGTTGGTTGTGGGAACTTATCCAGAAACGTTTGTGCTTTCACACGCAGCCACTTGAACTTATATGGATTCCTGCCCATAAATCTGATCTTATTTCGGTTGATTCAATCACGGATGAATTTGCTAGATCGGTTGGAACCACTAAACGGAACATCATTAACAACCGCTTGGTGGATGACTTAGCTAAAACCTGTGCCCGTAATCAGCTGAATGAGCATACTTTTGAACAGGAGCGAGTTCAAATCGAAGCGTGGCATGTGTGGCTGGCCCAACTAGCAGCCGCTGTGCCTCAGGAAACCACTGAGGTACCTGAGGTTCCCCCGGAGCCTGAATTTGATACAGTGGTTGACAGTGCCTCCCCACCAGAGGCGTTTCGTCACAAGCTTCCACGTTGGCCATGGTCTCTTGAACCTAGGTTGTTTACTTGGTCACCCCAGGTTTCTTTACCTTCTAATCTTAAACTTCCAAAAACTCTTTCTAGGACGAATTGGGATACCACTCTGGCATTTTTCAACCAAACAACTTGGTTGGTCGACCCGAATCATTCAACTTCGTTTTTGGAACTTGCCTTTTGTGCCTGGTTTGATTTTGGGATGAGATTGGACTTCACTGAGCACCATGTGTCTTCGTATTGCACGCTTATCAAAAAATTTTGTAACCACATCACTAAGCTGGACGCGAAAAAGAGCAAGGTCCTGCCTGGACTGGTGAGCACTAAGTGTCTCTCAAACGGTAGGACGCATCCTTGTGGTTTCATCAGTGGAGCTCGAGTCTTCCAGACAGACTCATCGCTCCATCATCTTGCCATTGCTTTTCAGGGGGCTAATCAAAGGCTTTCTTCATGGAACATCCATTTCTCGGTCTGAGTCGGCGTCAGAAAATAGTGCAGGAGCGGCTCGGGCGCTGAGCGCGTCAGAGTCGCCGGACTTCGTCCGACAGGTGTGCGCTGGTTGACTTATATGTTTGATAGGGGTTGAAATCACCAACCAGTTGACCATGGTTTGTAGCTTTTATTGCCATACTCAGAGGATGATCATGTTCAACATCTTTATTGATTTGTAGGTAGCTCCATATTGATTGCTGAGGATCCCAAAAATCATCAACAGCATCTTTTAGCCGCTGTCCAAGCGTTGACTTGCAGACGTTTGCAGGATCAATCAATGCACGTATTCCACTGATGCATCCCAACTTGCGCATGCGCGGAATTCAGGCTGGACATCCATTCCGCCCTCAGAATCCAACGAATTTAATACCCACAAAAAGTGCATTTCTGGCAGAACTGCTCCTGAGAAACTGCCCCTTTTCCGCGGTGACTGTGTCGTTCGCGTCATGGCATCCGTGGTGACAGTGGAACGCCAGCCCTTTTGGCCGCCATGGAACCTTGGGGGCATCGATCCGTTTTCGACACGTTTTCGTTCGTTCGTTTACGACCACGGCTCCGTAAGGTTCCAGGAAGAAATCAGTGGCGATAGCAGCGTTTTTTGTCAGTGAAAAACAGGGTTTTAATCAGTGAAAGCAGGGTTTCAACTAGTGTTTTTACTTTATCAGTAAACAACATGTTTTCAAGGAAGTATGATAGTGATACTATGAAAAAATCACAAGCATCATCAGGAATCTCAGTAGCAGCAATCATTACTGACAAGAGTCAGTAATCATGATAAGCACCGTAGTTGCCGTTCGTGAATGACAAGACAGGAGTTTATATTCATGATAGTGATTGACGATAAAAGCATATACTGTAACTAGACTATGACTAATCCGTACTAGTAACACTCCTTACCATACTGCCAACAGTAGGACCAAACTGCCCATTTTCGAGCTGGTAAATCAGCAGCTGTGAACTTAACCATGGGATATGGTGCAGGTTTCATGTTTCACCCGTGGGACTCTGGCAGATGCAACCATCGCCGAGGGGCTTGAGTTGTTTGTTTGTTCTGGCTCACCCATTTTGTGCCTCGAAGGGTTCAAGGGATGGTGCTCTATGCTACTGGATGGCATGGCCATGGCCTGTGGTGTAGGCCACTCATTGCCTCGTGGCTCCCAATGCATGGGATTTCTCACCATGGTTGATGATCAGCCGGCCATTCCTGGATGCTTGGATCTGTGTCTTAAGCCTTGCGGTAGATCTGATCACAAATGAGGTACCCCAAAGTTATGATGAGAGCTGGTTTGTAAACTGGATGATAGCTGGGGGGGACCCCAGCTGTGAAGAAACCACCATGTTGCAGTCGTTTAACTGTTATTGTTGTTGATGCTTCCCTATTAGAAAAATCACCAATAAAACCATTCTGAAACCACCAGCATTGGTTCATCCACTATTCTTGGTGGTTATCCCCCATTAATAACCATGATTCACGGTTATAAACCTTTGCAAAACTCTTATTAAAAACCTTAAACAACTTAAAACACCCTTCCAAAACCCTTAGAAAACCTTGAAAGAATTTTATAAACCCCTACAAAAACTCTGAAACAGCTTATAAAAACCCTTGGAAAAAAGTCTACAGAACACCTAAAGCCTATAAACAAATCCTCCGTTTGAAGCCTGCGCTCCCCCTGCCACGTTTCGGCGCCTCAGGGAAGCTCCGACGCTCAGTGCGCAGATGCCCCGGGAGCTCCAGGGAGTGATCTCCGACCAGGACTACCAGGCGCAGAGCGGCGGCGCTGTTTGCGCGGCGCTTCGACGTGGGAAACTGGGAACGCCAGCGGGAAACGATACGGGGAAAGGGCCAGGAAAGCCATCACTGTGGGGAAGTTCACTGGGAAAAGGCCGGGAAATTCAAATTGACTGGGAAATTCGCTGGGAAAACCCAGGGGAATCATGGGTTCAGTGGGAAAAGGCAGGGAAAGCATGGGAAACCAACTGTTTTTAAGCATTGATCATGGGTGTTTTGGGTTTTTTCGAGGAGCGATTGGCAAGCATCCCTGACCTGACATTGTTGTTTTTGGGGGGTTCACCATCACCAGGGTTTTCCCCTGCACTGGAATCATCAGTGTATTTACAATAGAAGGTCGAATAAAATACCGAGTAGAATGTCCAAAAAAAATCTACTTGTAGAAACGATGTAAGGTTGATGTATCACGGGGGGATGACTGGAAGCAAGAATGATCAAATACTTCAACGTTTCGGGGTCCCATTCATGGCCGAGAATCACCCCATTCCAAAGATGAATCCAGTGGGGGCCCTGCATACGACCATCCGCGGGAACCCTTCCCAAGAGTAGATAGCCGTGGTTGGTGATGAAGCCCTTCAAGACATTCAAGACTCGGAACCCTGCTGTGTCGAGACACTCGAGGTGACGGTGCTTGGTCCAAGGATAGATCTCTGGGAATTTCAACTGGTGATGCGGTGAGGCTTTCGAATGGCTGATGGTTCATGATTCATGGCCGTCAATTGCGGTTACCTTGAATGTTTCATGTGGTGAATAGTGCTGACCAATGCTTCAGAATCTCGGCGTTACCAGGGACTGATCCATTGGACCAACTCTATTCTGGCGAGCGAAAATGCACCGCCAGAAAATCAGCAGCCGACCTGGTTGAACCAGGAGTTTTTCTGGGAAGCCTAGCTGCATTCGCCCAGGTGCAATATCTACAACCAAATCTTCCCTACATCACATCTACCTACCAGCTGTAGATGGAACCATACCTACCACAGATATCCACAGATGATTTACCCAGCAGCTTTGGTCTGAACCCTGGCGGCACCGGTGTGCGCCTCTCGGTGTCTTGTGGAGGCCATCAAGGTCAACTTTGATCAGATCTTGTCGCTGACCATCGTCAACAAACGGACCATGTGCCTTGCCCCGGGGACGACATGGTCCAAGCGCCATTCACTACATGAAACGTCCATGGCAAGCACATGGGAGTTTCCTAAGCCATGGGGAACCCCCAGAAATGGCTGGTTTTTCTATGACTAATGTTGGATGATTTGGGGGTACCCCTATTTTGAGAAACACTCACAGGATCCCTGATGGTGGATCCAATGGTTGATGCACCGCCCGTGTGTAGACCCGCCGTTGGTGCCGTGTGGTGCCATGGTTTGCTTGTCCAAAGCCACAATATTACGGATCTAGGTTTGTTGGCGCTGACGAACACTTGAGGGGACGTTTGAAAAGCCGTTGATTGGACCCAGGTTTCTGCTTTCTTCGAGTAAGGGATCAGTATTAATCAATGATTGGCATTGATTGGGATTGATTGGCTAGGGATCCACAGCCAACAATTGGGAACACTGATCAGCAGCGGCATCTGAGGTGTTACCTCTGTGGTCTGATG
>VSDK01006288.1:266350-286847 GCA_009767595.1 Symbiodinium kawagutii | reverse complement strand
AGGAATGCCAACTACCCTCAGACCCGCTGGGAGCTGAACCAGGTGCTCGATCTCGTGGGTTTCACCGCCGATCCTGCGACTAGAAACTGTAGGGGGGAAGTAATGTGATACCATCTTTTTTTTTGAGTGTTTCAAATTTTGAATGTTTCAAAGAATTGTTTTCAGTGTTTCAAATAGTTTTTGTTGAGTGTTTCAAAGAGTTATTTTTGAGAGTTTCAAATAGTTCCCAACAGCGGAGAAGTTGGGTTTCAATCTCTAGGGTTGGGGCTGGTGCGCCGTTTTTTGTCCAACCCAAAAACCGGAAAGGAACCCTGGAACCCCGGAACCCTGGAGGAACGGGTTCTGGGAACACTGGAACCCCGGCTCCCAAAGTTCCGGAGCAAAGTTCCCAAGCAAGATTGTCAAGACAGGTTCCAAAGTGAGGTTCCTAAGCACGGTTGGCAACTAGGGTTCCCAAGTGCGGTTTTCAAGCAAGGCTTCCAAGCAAGGATCTTAAGAACGGTTCCCATGCAAGGTTTCGAAGGTTGCCAAGAAAGGTTTTCGAGTGAGGTTTGTCAACATAAAAAAAGGACAAATATACAGACGTGAAATCAACTTTACAACAATTTCTGATTTAACGAAAGATAATTTCAAACTAGGTCAAGCATGTTGTTGTTGCCGCTGTTGGGTTGCAAAGCTGGGTTAATTTTTTTTAGTGTTTCAAAGAGTTCTTCTTGAGAGTTTCAAATAGTTTTTTTGAGAGTTTCAAATAGTTTTTTTGAGAGTTTCAAAGAATTATTTTTGAGTGGTTCAAAGGAATGACCAGCAATGATACCATCAACAAGAAGTCATTTGGGTTGGAGTCAAATGGCTCGAGCAGCGCTTAGGAATGACCATGAATGACCATGAATGACCTCAATCTCTAGGGAGGTAGTTGCTCCTGGTGATGCCACATGCCCATGGTTGATGGTTAGTTGATCGTAAGTAATCATATGGTTAGGGATCAGTTAACAACCGTCCAAAGAACCCAGAGTGCTTGCTAAAATGGTGGATCATAAAAAGTCATCAAATCGATTTGCAGCTCGAACTGGCTACTCTTCTCGAAGCAATTGCAAATTCTGGTTGTATTCAGCTCAAATTTGCAGAACCGGTTCGAACTGACTACACCAAAACCCTGGGTTCATGGTTGCAGCACCCAACCCTGGGTCAGCACCGTTGCGCCAGTCGGCTGGAGCGTCGCTTGGCAGCAGTGGTGTTACCTCTCAGAAGGTGATGGTTTATGGTGGGTGGTGGTGAAACCGATGGCGGTGATTCGTGTTGGGTAATGATGGGTTTGTGGTGCTTAATGATAGATTTATGATGTTTATAGTAATGGTTAATCTATACATAGATCAAAGATTCATTAAAATCGATCAACTATTCAGTCTTAAACAAAGGGATTTGGTAGGGGTGCTTTCTGGTGGTGCAGATGTTAAGATAGTTGACAATGGTAAATGCCGGTTAATCCATGTGAATGGCCAAGATGTGGTTATGAACAGTGGCACTGTTTGATCTTGCTTAATCACGACCTGCATGATGGCAAAAGTAAACTGACCATGAATTAGGCATGACTTGTCCATATCATTGAGCCATTGTGAAACCCTCATTGAACCCTGGTCAAACCACGATCAAAGCACCATTTATCAACCATTACAATCAACCACTAATCAAGCGTTATTCAACCATGGAATCAGCAATTCATCAAGCATCATGAAGCCATTCATATTTGTAAAATCCAGCTTGAATAACGGTTGATCAATATTGTTAATATGCGACTATAAAATCATTGACAATCCATTCATATCCATTCATCTGCCAAAACTCAACATTTTCTTTCAATCCGACTCAGCTTCCAAAGTGCTCGTCCAAACCACTGCCACTCAGCTGAGAGGTGCTGACAGTCAATCAACTATTCATTAACCATTATTTTCCACTAGTATAATGAATTAATCTACCACCATTTACCATTATCTACCATTAACATCAACTACTAAATGATCCATTCGTATCCATTAGTCTCCATAAATATCCATCAACCCTCCACGAAAATCATCCATCAACCCACCATTTCTTCACCATCCATCCACCTCACCACACGTCCATCCCGGGATCCCCGAGGCTCAACGTGTCCTTCACGGTGCTCCAAACGGGCGCCGCCATCCCCGGGGGGGCGCGGCGCCGGCGCCGTCGCCGCTCTGGGGCGACCAGGCCCAGGCGATGCGCGTGGTGTCGCTCGGCAGCGGCCGTGGGTGTGGTGGGGCCATGGGTTAGGCCATGGGTTGAGCTGTTTTTAGTGGTGGATATGGTGATGAATGGTGGTGGTTGATGGCTGGTGAGCCATTTATAGTGGTGAGGCCGGTGGTTGTTGAATGTGGTTAATTCACGCTTAGTGGTTGGCGAATGATTGATGAAAGATTGAATATAATGGTTAACGATCAATACAGGTTGGCAATGGTTCATTGCTAAGAATGGTTGGTGGGTGGTAGTTGTTGGTCGTTGGTATATATATATATATATGGTACCCCCCCCCTCCATTACTCACGTTTTTCTTGGTTGAAGTGTGATTTTGTTGCTATTTGCGGTGTTTTTGTTGATTTTGTGAAATGGATTGTAACGCCTTTTTTTTGCAGACCTTTCGTGGAGGTACCATATATATATATATACACACACACACATGCACGTACGCACGCACACATGATTTTGATGAGTTTTAAGTAAAACTTGGTTTGGTGCTTGTACGCGTATGTACGCGTACAGCCACCAAACCAAGAAACCAAGAACCAAGATTGCAGGGAACTTTGAAAATACATCTTGGTTTGCGGCATGTCCCGTGGGAACCATGGCACCAAATTTATAGTGGATGAGTGTTGGGTTATATAAATGCATGTTGCCCCAAACCAAGATTCATGACAAGAGTTGTGCACAATCTTGGTTCTTGGTTTCTTGGTTCAGGGGTTGTACGCGTACATACGCGTACATACACTGACATGTGCTTCACATACTTTGCAACCATAAGTTTGCATACATTGCTTGGTCTTCTGCCCAGCTGTCTAAAGCATCAAACCTGGTCATTTTCAATTATTCACTGCAAATTCGCAATGGCCTCTCCATCCTTTGGAGTCAATGGCACCATCATTTCTAAAACAATTGATACATGTATGATATTTATATATATATATATATATTTTTTTTTTGCTAAGCCCCCCCCAAAACCTACTTTTTGCCGATCTTTGGGTGCACACTGGGACCTTAGTCAAAAGGACTTTGTCTCAATACCTTCACAAAAGCTAAGTCGCTTTTCAGATCGATAGGGGAGTGATCTTGTGATGCTGCTGAAAAAGTTGTTTGGTGGGCTGTCGCGCCACAAAATCATGAGCGCCGTCATTGTGCAAATATAAGCTTGCCTGTCTTTAACAAACCCTCTTCTCAAATCCACCATCAACTAGCCTCCGCAACACACTGCTGCAAGTTCATTGCTTATCTTCACAGGCGCCATCTGCAATCCATTACCCAATGCTCAACTATACTTCTTTCTGCAATCCATCCTCCAATGCCTGAAAAAATTGTTTGGTGGGCTGTCGCGCCACAAAATCATGAGCGCCGTCATTGTGCAAATATAAGCTTGCCTGTCTTTAACAAACCCTCTTCTCAAATCCACCATCAACTAGCCTCCGCAACACACTGCTGCAAGTTCATTGCTTATCTTCACAGGCGCCATCTGCAATCCATTACCCGATGCTCAACTATACTTCTTTCTGCAATCCATCCTGCAATGCCTGAAAAAGTTGTTTGGTGGGCTGTCGCGCCACAAAATCATGAGCGCCGTCATTGTGCAAATATAAGCTTGCCTGTCTTTAACAAACCCTCTTCTCAAATCCACCATCAACTAGCCTCCGCGACACACTGCTGCAAGTTCATTGCTTATCTTCACAGGCGCCATCTGCAATCCATTGCCCAATGCTCAACTATATTTCTTTCTGCAATCCATCCTCCAATGCCCGGGCCACGCTTCTCAACGCAAAACGTGAGTAACGGTGGGGGGGGGTTGCATATATATATAATGGTGAATGATAGTTGATTACAGTAGAGAATGGTATTTGCTGGTTATTTGATGATTATTTGATAGTTGATGGTCAGGAGAAAAAGAGGCATTCTTCAGCAACATGTCGGGTCACACGACAGGGAGGAGTGAACTGGGAATGGCAGGAAGAACTTCGGACAGAGCCCCAGCTGATGGTTTTTCCATTATGACTGAACTTGGATTCACCAAAGCTATACCTTGAAACCAGAATGGTGGTTTCTCAAAATAGGGATCCCCAAAAATGGCTGGTTTATTAGTATAAATGGCTTATAACTAGATGACTTGGGGGTACCCCTATTTTGAGAAACACCCGAATGTATCCTGACTTCATAGCGAGTGGTACATCCCAAGCGAGCTCTTCTGTGAAGGCAAGTGTCAGCGATTGTGCTAGCGGCATCGCTTCCAGTTTCACCGGTGGAACATCAGCTGTAACAGCATGAGCTGACACATCAGCGAAGGAAGTTGCTGAAGAAATGGTAGCAGTAGCTGGGCATGGACCATCAGCTCGCTTGGCAGCGGCAGCCACTGGTGCTTCACTGATCCCATCGCGGCTCATCCTCCCTGGCCTCCCTGGTTTCGCCGCTCGCTTGGAACCCAGGGCTGCCGTGGTGGTGGGTGCGCAGCCGGTTGAGAGCAACGAGAGCAACGTCAACAACGGGGCCTGAGACAAGGTGCGGCCGAAGCAGCGATCAACGGCCGTTGATAATTGACTGGTCATCAATAGACCATAGTTGATGAAATATTTCATCTATATCAGTCGATAAGCATGAATACCAATAGGTTAATTTGTCAACTGATTCTCAACGGGTTGATGAAATTGTTGTAGATGATGAAATTGTCAACTATTATAGGTTGATGAATTGACCATAGCAATTGGTCATGTAGCAATGGGAATGATGACGTGTAGCAGTCGTTATGCCCGTAAAATGGACTAGAGTTCAATGGGAATTGGTCATCAACTACAACAAATTCAACGGTATAATCACTATCAATGGTGAGTGATGATGATTGATGGTTGAAGGCAGTGATGAGCAATGATTCGAATCGTGGTTGAACCCAGTCTAGGATGCCTAATGGTTGATCCACAGACCATCTGCAGTTTACCTTCAACAGCTGGTGGTCCCAGTTAAGTGCTCTAAGATCATCTGCAATCTAATCTTAGATGATCTTATGATGATCTTAGAGCACTTATATAATGATGATATTGCATCTATATATTGCAGATGATCTTATGATGATCACGAAGCATTAAGAACATGATGCTTCATGATTCTTACGGATGATGGTCGATTGGGCCGGTTCATCCATTGATGAGGACTGTTAGACATACCAAATGCAAGATAAGCTGCCAGTGGTTATGGTTGATCAATGGTGGACCGCCATGTGATGTAGATGATTGACAACTATAAAAAGCTAGTTGTTCCTTGGTTAACAGCCTACAGCCAGACTGTATATGGGAGTTTCTCAAGCCAGTTTGGGGACCCGCCAAAATGCTGGGTCATTACAAATGGTGAATAAAGGATGATTTAGGGATACCCTATTTTGAGAACCACTCATATGAATGGTTGTGATGGTTGAGTGGCAGATGGTCATGATGCACTTGCAGCAGGTTTCTCAACCAGACAGTCATGCACAAGTCCCACAGATGGCCTCGATTGTCAGGAGTTTGAAGTGTCCGACCAGACGCGGTAGCGCCCATGGAAGGATGCGTCGTGATGTTCAAATCCTTCACTGCACAGATGTGGTGCTTTCTCAAGCCAGGGGGAACCCCCAAAATGGCTGGTTTACCGTTTGAATGGTTAATACAAAGGATGATTTGGGGCACCTCTATTTTGAGAAACACCCATGTGGTGATAGGTTTTGCGTTTTTGGCAGTGCTTCATGAAGGAAGCAGTGTCCATTTTTGTGAGAAGAGATTCGAGATCTTCTTCTTGCACTGAAGGGTCTTTTTCTGGCAGATCTGGGTAGGATTGTTGCAAAATGGGGGTTGGTGGATATTTGCTAGATCATCAAAACTAATCACTAGCGATCACTACCAACCAACCCACTGGTACAACACAATAACCAACCATCAACCAACCATTGACCAAACGTGTATCAACCATTTTCCAACCATTGTCTAAGCAGAAACTAGCCATTGACCATCACCAGCCATAGGACTAGCCTTACTACCAACCCTATCATCAACCCTACACGCTATGTGAAGGAACTTGGGAAGGCAAACGTCCGACTGATGGAAAGTTGAAGCAGTCACTTAGTCATCAGGTCACATAGAAGATCAAATATGTGGCAGTGGGTCAGTTCACCCTGTACCCCTGATTCCCCATCATTAACCATTGTTTTCCTTATAGTTTTGCTGGTTCTTATCCCCCATCATAGCCATATAGTTGGTATATATCCCCTATTATTGTCGATTATCATCCCCCATCATTAACCATTAACCAGCTATTAGCCATTGTTTGACCCATAGCTATGTGTGTGGTGACTGATAGGAAGCGCTCCAAATGCGCTTTGTTTTTACAGACTCTTGTGCTCGCGGATGATCCAAATGCCCGACAAGCAGGCAGGTGCAGAGGTCAGTTGGGAAAGCGGTCAGTTGCACGTGGCTGTGAGGAAGCGCGCGTTTGGCAAATCCAAATCTCGAAAACCTAACGACTCTGCGATTTTCTTTAAAATTTAGATGCTCAAGAAGAAACCGCAACAACTGACGGGTACGCGACATTTTTGAAGTTGAAATGCTCAGAAAGGGCCTCAACGCTGTGGCGAGAGGCACATTTGCAAGTCCAAATCATCAAAAAATGTTAGGTTGGCGGCATTTTTGGATGTTCCAAGCAGAACAGAGCAACATTACCACCAATCACTATCATCAATCATTATCATCAATCATTATCACCAAGCATCATCATCATCATCATCATCACCATCATCATCATCATCACCATCATCATCATCATCAACCATTTGCATCATCACTTCATCTCAACAAACCTTCTCTTCACATAGGCCCATAGGCTATCTTTTCTGGAAACTTCCGCCGCCGCCTTGTGCCGTCCACTTTTATGAACCATACAGGATTGCCAGCCTGTTATTAACCATGCTAGACCCGTTCAACAGTTGTTGTGAATCCATGATGAACCAGATTGTCCACCTCTTATTGACCATACTAGTCCATAAGTATATAAGTCACCTGTCCACCTATTGTCAACATTTATTAACCGCACTAATTCTCATGTTCAACCGCCCTTCCCCCAGCCGCAATCCTCCAGCTCTGCCGCGGTGTGAACACGCCCCATGGGGCACTGGGTCATCCTCAAGGGAACCCAGGGCCCAGCTCAGCGAAACACAAAAACGAACCTGCTGCAGCTGGGAGCATCAAGGATGCCATGGTTGATGATGGTTCTTCATGATGGGTGGGGTGATGTCCAGTGACGGTTGATGATGCGGTTCATTAGCGGTCAATGGGTGATGATGGGTGATGATGGCTTGGGATGGTTGATAGTGGGTCATCATGGTGTTGCGACTGCTAATGATCAATGGTGATTACCCTGGCGATTCACGATCTTCAATCGGTAAGTCACATGCGGCATCGGTTTTGGAGCCAGTGAGCTGTGCGTGTACGAGTGGGTAGCCAGTTGGTTTATGTTTAGGGTGACCCCTGCAGCATTGATGATTACGTCCGCCAGGGTAACGTCTGCATGCTGAGCATCAAGGTAAATATCATCTGCTTACCAGGCTTACCACCAGCAATCTGGGGTTGAGTTAGAATTCTTGTTAACCAGGCCAAGGTTAACAAGTCCTAGCCAGCTTGTTAGCAATGGCCGGGTCCCGAAACCAACTCTTACTTCCCCATGTCTGGCTTACTCGTCGATCCAGCTCACCGCGAAGTAATGATTGACTGGAAATCCTAATAACTTCATGATCAAAGAAACCAGTTGACACCACTTGAAAAGATCAAACAGACCGGTTGACACCCAGTTGACACCACGTGAGCCATGGTTGACACATGGCTGTGGGTCAGTTCACCCCGTACCCCTGGTTCCCCATCATTAGCCATTGGTTTCCCTATTATTGATGGTTGGTCATTATCCTCTATTAATCTAGGGTTAATGACCATTAATGGTTGGTCATTATCCCCTATAAAATGGTTGGTCAATAACCATTACACCAACGCATGTTGACACCGACGCAGCCTGCAGCTTGGAGCTAAGCCACGCAGCAGCCTCTGAGGCTTGGAACTCTGCGGATTTGTTGATGCTGAAGGCGCCGCGGGGACGGAAACACCACCGCGCTGTCTCCACGGTGGCGCCGCGGGGCTGGATGAAACATGATGAAACGCTGGAGGGCGACCTCCACAGCTGTGGTGATAGCCAGTTTTAGGGGATACGACAAGATAACGATAAGGATTTTAGGGGATCTTATCTTAACAAGAAACTGATAATGATGAAATTTTTTTATCAGTTTGAGTTTCTCATCATTTGATAACTACTTTTTTCTAAGAAAATGATACGACAAATGATGAGAATGATCAGGAATCATAGAATCCTAGCTGAGGTTAAGCCTTGCCAAGATTGGAGGGACAACAACCAATGATAATGATGATGGTCGATCAGCGACATCTTGATTGATATAGAGGTGAATGGGCGGATGGGTGGGTGGATGTATAGTTTGGCAGTGCGATTAAGACATGTATGGTATATTAACATGTCTAGGCACGGATGTGTATACAAGCAGTTATTTGATTTGTACATGTTTGTGTAAGTATTGCTATTTGTTCACAGAATATCCACACATATGTAAGGGCATAGCAGCTGACAGCAGCTGACTCAACGGCGGGGGGTTAGAACTGGGTCATCCTTGGGCTGCTCAAAGGGCTGGTGGCGTCCCGACGAGTAATCCCGCCGATTTTGGGAGAAAATTGGGCTATTTCTGTGGTGGTTAATGATAGTGGTTAATAATAGTGGTTAATAATAGTGGTTAATGGGATTGACTATGGTTGACTAATGGAATTGATTCTGGTTACGTGGAATTACTGGATTGCTACGTGGAATCTACGAATCGTAGAATTATCAATTGTAAACAATCCGTCAATTTGCAATTGCTACGTCGAGTTACTGGAGACATCGGCATTTTGTGTGTGTGTTGTGATAGCCTAGTTTGAAGCAGCTTGTGTGGAACCCCTGCATTTGTAAACGACGGATCGACATTGCCGCAGTCGTATTAGATGTGCGCTGAATATCAACATGATCTTCGGTATGATCACATAAATCGAAATTTCACCAGTCATGCCAACTGAGCACCATTATGAAACAATAGACTTCTTGGCCGCTGAACTTCAACCAGGTCCATCATGCACACGTGTGGTAACTTGGAGTCAGCTCCATGGTCCATGGCTTGTAGAGTCTGTAGCTTCCCAGGAAACCGGTTGTTCTCCCACCAGAGGTGCCCCGGTTACCAGCTCTGCCACGGGTGCTGGGCCTCTGCAGTTCCGTGTGCCAGGCCCCAGCCGAGAGAAGAGAAACTTTCGCAGAAGGCACGGCCATCGCAGTTGCGGCGTGACAGGACCTGTGCCCGGAACAACCAGGGCATTCATGGAACAACTATGGCAACTAACCAGCTGATGCTTATGATCATCATGCTTATATCAGGGCGAGCTGATACAACCAGGGCATTAAGAGCAACTATGATCATCATGGTTGTATCAGTTGTGGTAGAACCTGTGTGGTTGTAACAGCTGTTTATGATCATCATCGTTTATGACCGTGAGTATGCATCTTGAGTTTCTAAACGGTATGGTTTTGCAACAGACAGTCACGCTGCAATATAGCAGTGGGTCAAAACCTCGTACCCCTGGTTCCCCATCATTCACTATTGTTTTCCCTATTATTGTTGGTGGAAATCCCCCAGTGCAATATCTACAACCTGTGTATTGAGCTGTTCGTTGCAGGCAAAGCCGTTCGGGGTATGTTGGCACTCTTTGGAGCGGAGCGAGTTGGAGCCATTGCAACTATTGATGGTTTTACCATGATCCCTATGCACTGATGCACAACTAGGATTGTGGTAAAAGATGAGTCATACCATGAACTGATGTAGAATTCAATGTATAGTCATAGTATGACCTGATGTATTTGTATGATTAAGCATGATCGTTTATATCACCATTGTTGTGGTAACAAGTATGCGACCATTCAAATCATCACCATGACGTTGAATCCACTGGAGTGCTTTCGAGCGCAGACGTGGGTCGTCATAGTGCGAATATACACGCAGTTTGGTTTGCCCTGGATGTCATGAGGTCAAACACTTCAGTCTTTGACCGGGGAAAGAGAGAGCAGAAAACCATTGTTTTGATCCATTCAGGATAAATCACCCTTCTATCTTTTGTGATACAATAAGTTTTGAAGATGATTGACGTGAAGGGCATTGGTCTTTGTTGATAGCCCATACTTGATGTATAAGATGTAGGAAAACATGTACCGCACTTAATTCATAGTTTTGCTTTTGTAGTTGATATATAGAATCTGCCCCTGTGGCAGATTATCAGGATTGAGAAGCGACCACGAAAATGGTGTGTTTTACCAATAAAATGGGGTTGATATTACCAACGGTAGTGATATGGATGATAAATTATGAACTATCATCAACCATCATCAACCACCTTAAACTTTCATCAAGCAATCATCCCCCGCTTAAACCATCAGCTGGTTTGGTTCGAATAAACTCTAATGATTAACTCTCACAACCTAAGAAACAAACTGATGTGGCAAATGTTTGTTTGTAGCACGACGACTTTGAATGATCATTACTAGTGTGTTTTGAACGACAACTCATCAAAACTACCAACTTAAACTTGATAACTGTCAAACCTTAATAAACTATCAAGAAACCATCAAACAACAATCAAGCGCCATTAACCATCAATAAACCATCAGCTATTCACAGCTCAACAAACCATCAATTCCTTAACTGTGCTACTGTGGCGAACCGTGGCACCAGGCGAAGAGAGCCGAGATTCCATTTGTTCACTGGTGATGATCCAGGCGAACGCTGAGCCAAGCGACAGCCGGCTGCCGGCTGCCGGCGGCACAGGGGTGAATAGGATGGTCAGTAGGCTGGTTCCTCAATGGTGAATGGTGCTCACTTGCTGGTCAAATTGTTGGTGATTTGATGGTTAATGGTGGTTGAGAATGGTTGATGGCCAATGATAGCGATGGTGAATATGAGTGTTTGATGGTGGTTAACGATGGGTTAACGGGTAATTGGGTGTTTCTCAAAATAGGGGTACCCCTAAATCATCCAATCTTGACCATTATTAGTAATAAACCAACCATTTTTGGTTACCCCTAGTTTTGAGAAACCCCCAATTGAGTAGAGTGACGTTTCATGATCCCAATGTGTGGCACTGCTTATGCTAAAGGGCTGAGTGGCCTCCCTGCTAGCCACTGGGTCCCTTATTCTTGTTGGTTATTAACCACTATTAACCAACACAGGGATTTCTAAAAATAAGGCACCCCCCCAGTTATCATCCTTCATATCAGTCACTTTTGGTAATGAACCATCAATTTTTTTGGTACCCCGATTTTGAGAAACCATCTAAGATTAACAATAGTTAAATGCACTGATTGCATCTGGTTGGATATAATTGGTACATCCCCAATTCTTGTTGGCTATTAACCCCTACGAAGCATAGTTCAATGAACTACTTTCATATACTGTGGTTGAATGTATTTTTGGTTATCCCCTATATTCTTATTAAGCTTATTAACCAATATTGACCACTAATAAGCACTATCAACCACTATCAACCACTATTAACCACCATTAACCACTACTAACCACTACTACTCTCCCGGCCAATCACTTAGACACCCGTATCGAAAAATTTGCGGTTCGATACCTGAGTCTAAGTGTTAGAAAATAACAAGGAACCCAAACGGACCCGAACATTTTTAGGGATTTTCGATCCGGGTGTCTAAGTGATTGCGTAGGCCTTTACAACCGATGTTCTGACCCATGCTTCATCATCAGAAAACTACCAAAATGGTCTAAGTGTCAGTGTGGGAAATCACAAGCCAATGCCTGGATATGATTTTACAACATGAAGGTTCTTAAATAACCACATATTGGGCCGGGAGAGTAGTTATAGATGGTAAAACCCTTACTTATTCCTGTATTGAAGATTGATTGCATTGAAATAGTGCAACAGCCAGCTATTCTCGTGTCCCAACCGATTGAAACCTGGGACAAGTCAGAAGTGGCTGACATGGGAGTCGTGCTCAGGTCACAACAGTTCCAACCAACCCATTGGACGTTGGGACAAGCAGGCAAAACAGTCCAAAACACACATCTGGTGTCTAAGTGCCTTTGTGGAAACCCCTCCCCATTGCTTTATCATTTTTGGTGTCTAAGTGTCGCGTTTTTTCCATTATGTTGAGCAGTGTCTAAGTGTTGGATTTTTTTTGATCGAAAAAATTTCAGTGTCTAAGTGTTTGGCCGCAAGTGTAATCAGCCATAGTTAAGTCATACCTCGTGGTACATCCACCACCGGAGCTTGGTCCCGGTGGCCGGGCCTAGCAACGGCGCGGTGTGCCTGGGCGTCGAGGCACGGGTGGCCGATGACCTCCAAGTGGAGATCCAAGAAATTCAGGCGCAGCAGCGGCAGCGGCTGCAGCGATGGTGATGAGTTGGGTCAGTTGGGTGAGTTGGAAGATGGGTAATGACTCACAAGAATGGGTAATAATAGTTAATAACAATAGCTAACAACTACTATGGATGAGTTGACTAACAAGAATAGTTGACTCACAATAATGGTTGATAATAGTTAATTGGTGGTTGATGACGGTTGATCATTGATAATGGAGGTTGATAATGGCAATAATAGTTATATATTAATATCAGTTATATTATGAGTTGGGTGAGTTGGAAAAGATATGAAAATAGATATGAAAAGATGGTTTCTGTCTGAGGTGGATATAGGGATTGATGGTTGTCAGTTGGGGGTGACCAAGGGGTGACCAAGGGATGGCCAAGGGATGACTGGTCAGGGATGACCGAGGGATGAGGTGGCAAGTACCTGCAATGCCACAGCATTCATGCGGCCAAGACAAGAGCTATGTTGGAAGCAACGTGTGAGCGCGAAACAGGTGGCCATCGGGGTACCATCACTGAAGGTAACAGCACGGGTCTCGAAATTCTCTGGCGCCATCTCTCTGACCCTATGGCAGAATGCAGCTCCCCAAGGTCGCATGATGTGACGATTTCCAATTGTTCAGTCGCGTTTTTCTTGGTGCAGATGTATGGGACAAAATTGGCCAATCGACTCTTTGCCAAGATTTCTATTTGTCAATCCAATCCAATCGGAACTTCCAATCTAGTTTGGTCTAATCTGATAGCATGTAACCTGAACTGCTCTAATCTACTTCTACCCATGCTCTATTTTATTCTTCTTCAATGTTTTTGCATCCGATTCCATTCTATATTGTGTTTTATTCTGCTCTGTTTCGTTCTGTTCAATTCTAATTCTAATCAGGTCTTTTATTTCTATTTTGCTCAGTCCTTTATTCTCGTTTATTCCATTCCTATAGTGTATTTCATTCTATCCATGCACCTTATTCCATTCCCTCTCGCGACCTGAATGCAGTACATGCAGACGTGCACTCAGCAAAATGGTGATAGAATCAATGACACTCATACAACTGGAGGAATGCTAAACCATCATTAAACGTCACCAGCCGCCATCAAACATGACGCTGGCAGCCGCCATCCACCGAGGAATTCTTAGCCATTCTCAACCAGTGTTGGCCATCATCATTTGTTATCAACCATCATCATCAACCACCACTAAGCATCACTTAACCAACCGTCACTAAGCATCAACCAACCACCACTGACCATCAGCCATCACTACACATCAAAACCCATTATCGTGGCTACTTGTTGCCGGGGATATCTCTGTGATTGCTGGTTCTTAACTCTCCATCCCCCCCGCCTGTGATCGTTACTGCCAGCAACAATCATCAATCATGATCAAACATGATCAATCGTCATCAACCATCATCAACCCCAATCATCCACCAATCATCAACCATCAGCAACCAGCATCAACCAACCATCAACCATCAGCAACCAGCACCAATCATCAATCATTTTCAATCATGATCAATGATCCTCGATCATCCTCAATCCAAGTTTATGGCATTTAGTAGTATTTATGTTAATCAACTACCATTATGGTAACCTGGATGTTTAGTTGATTTCGATTTATCTTAAACTGGTTATCAATTTTGGTAACCTGGCTATCTTAATCAGATTCAGAATTAGAATAATCAACGCAGTTTATGTTGATCAATCGTCCTCATTAATCATTTCTCGCCACCACTTCCATGCATGACCATCACGGTGCCCAACTTCAGGCGGCGGTGGGGGACTTGTCGCCCACAGCGACCAGTCGTGTCTCGGTTGAGAAAAATGGTGCCTGTAGCGATTGGTGGGGGTTGATGGTGGTTAATAGTGGTGAATGGTGATTAGTGGTGGTTCACGGTAGTTAATGCTGGTGAAATGGTGGTCAATAGCTGTTAATTAACGCGGGTGAATGGTGGCGAATGATGAACGAAAACAACAGTTCTGGATGATTCATTATCAACAAAATGGCCTCTCGTGGTGGATAACCTGCCTACACTATTGTCCAGAATCCTACACTCGGATTCTTGACTATCCATTTGGGTATAACCCTATTGGGTGGATATCCCTTATATCAAGATCTACACTTGCAAGGGGACGAGCCATGAGAGATGGATATTATCTCTCTTTGACTCACAGTATCCACCATGACCACCAAGGCTTAGTCATGGTAATAGTAATATCCATTTTAAGAGACATAAAATGCTGGTGATATCATCCATTCATAGCGCTGATATCCATTGTAAAGGGTTATCTCCATATCTCCATTTACAATGCTGAAGACCGTTACAATGACCACGAAGGTGATCTATTAAATCTATTAGACTAACCATGACCACCACTTGATTTATAACCACCCCCATTATCTATTTGATGGTTCAGGTTGTTACATCCATCATAGACATTGTATCCCCAGCCATCAACTACCCTGATATCTCTTATGGTTCATGATCTCTGTTGGACTTGTTTTTTCCTGGTGGTTTCTCAAAATAGTGGTACCCCACTTATCATCCTTTATGTTAATCGCTAATAGATAGTAAACCAACCATAACTTTGGGGGTCCCCTATAACGTGAGAAAGCACCATATGAATGAATGAGTTCATACTATGGGAAATGATGGTGATACCACGTTTCATGTTGAATGATGTGGTCAATGATACGATCAATGATATGATTCGTGGGCATCACATGGCAGTGGGTCAAAACCCTGTACCCCTGGTTCCCCATCATTCACTATTGTCTTCCCTATTATTGGTTGATTATTATTTCATTATGAGTTGGTTAATATTGACCCATAGCCTGTCTCTTATTAGCTGGTTAAGGTCATCTGCTCAACCCTCCATCCTTAGCGGAGTTTTGGGCCTGCGACGTCGCAGGGACGGGCAGTTACTCGATCCTGAAGTTTGAAGCCCCATGGTTTGGCGATGGGTCACTATCAATACTATGGTTCATGATGGTTCTAAAGTTATAATCAATGATTAATGACGCTTCATCCTGGATTAAAACTAGAAGAAAGGTGTTATCAACAATTTTTGTTCATGAGCTGTTTGCCATGAATGGCTCATGAGAACCACTGACTGTTGTGAAGGATGATACATGAATCATTCAAGCCCAGTATTGTGGGGCAATTATTAGCTACTGTAACTAACGGCCTTTTACACCATTGATCATCATTGATCATTCTTCATCGTTACTATTGTTCATTACCAACCATTGTCAATTTGGCAGATGGTTCTCTCCACCAACCTTGATTAGACAATTTTATAGTCACCCTTCAAGCCATATCAATAGCCGTACCATCAACCATCGTTACTCCGGACCAACCAATACTAAACAATGTTTGACCAAGCATTAATCAGCAATTCGCTATCATGAACCCTAGCAAAATAATCATCAACTGATCATCTTTCAACCGTCAATCAACCATCAACTAGCCATCTATCATCGACTGGCCATCAACCAACCACCACTACTCATCATCAATAAGCATCGACCAACCAGGCTGTGGGTCAAAACCCCGTACCCGTACCCGTACTCCTTGTTCCCCTATGACTAACCATTGTTTCCGTTATTATTGTTGGTGATTATCCCTAGAAAATTGGTTGGTTAACTGCTTGACCCATAGCCACCACAGCTACCCTTCATCAACCCTCATCACCTCAACTCATCCAACTCCAGCACCAACCCGCCTACCGAGACGTCTCCAGCCGCGCGGCTGTGGCCGTGCTGCCGCCTATGCGGCGCGGGGCGCCGCCGAGGCCTTGGGAGGATGGTCATCACTTGGTGGTTTCTCAAGCCATAGGGGACCCCCAAAAATGGTTGGTTAATGACTATGATTTGCAGGCACCTGTTGCCTGTTTAAATTCTGGTTCTGTCAAATCCACAGAACTATTCCTAAATTCTTCAGAACTATTCCTAAATTCTTCAGAACTATTCCTAAACTCTTCAGAACTATTCCTAAACTCTTCAGAACTATTCCTAAATTCCTCAGAACTATTCCTAAATTCTTCAGAACTATTCCTAAAGTCTTCAGCAACTATTCCAAAACTCTTCAGAACTCTTCACAAATCCTCAGAATCTATTGCTTAAACCTTTAGTACACAAGATATTTCTAGCGCCTTCAGAACTACTGAAGTATTCCTAGATAGTCAGAACATATTTCTGAAATTTGAGAACTATCAAGCCATTCCTCAAACATTCAGTGCCTATACCGTTTTATACAGTATACCTATCATATACCTAACTCTTCAGAACGTATTCCCAAAACCTCCAATTATACATTAGATTTTGTCAGGCCATGAACAGGTGAACAGCTCTTTACATCATACTGGATATATGCACTCGTACATATATCCAAACAAACCCTACCAACTCCTACTTTGAGCACAACTACTTTGGCATAAGTCACCGGGACCATCCTCAAGAGAAAGAAGTGTTGAACTATTTAAGAACCATTTAAGGACTATTTCAGTTGTGGCTTTAATTTGGTGATTGTAGATTCATAGATTCATTCTTCTATTTTGTTGTATTTATGTTCTCTCGCAGCCGTACATACTTCAATCAGTGTTGGTTTGTGCGCCTATATATGTATGTATAGATGGTGTATTTGTTTTCATGTCGACTAGCAATAGTTAGAATGTAAAGTATAGCAAACAAAACGTACAGAACATGTACACAAACAAACACATTGATTACAAGCAGTGAGCAGTGCATATGAGAGCTAACTGAATAAATACATGCAATGTAAAAAGTACGGCTATAGTCTATTCACAATTTCAATCGCTTTCATGTAGCCAGAATTGTTTCTATATATATATATACACCTCATTAGTGATTCTTAATTGCCAATATTATTAACTATATTTGAATTATTTGAGCCTGAATAAATAGATTATAGTTTGGCATGACATGCATGCTGCGTATTTTTTGGATTATTTGGCATAACGACGCTAGGCTGACTTGTTATATTTTGTTTTCTACTTTAAAATGTCTTTGCAACTTTGTTAGGCCTTGCGTTCACAAATATCATGTTATATCTTACACTGGCAATGATGTATGCAAAGTCTTGCCTATCAATCTACACACCGTTATTTTCAAGAAACATGCAGATACATTGCCACGCATCGACTGAGTAAAACTAGATATTAACAGACCTTACACTTATATATGTGCAGATGTACGCAATGATACTGGTATTGTATTAGGTATTTTGGCATGTCGCCACCACATTCAGATTTACACAATTGGGTAGTTAAGTCAATTAAGTAGGGCAACAGCAAACTCGTATACCAAACTATACATGACTGAATAGACATAGTGACATGGCCATAGCGTAGCTGTTGAGATTGGTGACTAATCCATTGAAACCCCAGTAGAGTACCTCACTGTAATTGAAAGATGTTTGTTGCACCTTGCTGAACTACTAAGTTCTTTTTATCGGGGAAACGCCGCAAAGCTGGCAAAGAACTTAATTCGTGGTGGTGCAAATACACCTTGCTTTACGTTGAAGTTTAGCTTCGGGTTTGAGACCATCCTTAGAACGGTGGTCCTTCCAGCTTTCCAACAGGTCTCATAAATGCCTTGTTTTGAAAGTCAGGGCCAATGTAGAATGGACATCGCAATGCCTGAATTATGACCTGACGAAACCTCGTCCATCCAAGGCCAGTAGAGCCCGGGTGCTCAAGCATAGCTTGTTGTATAGGTTACATAACTCATGGTTCAATTGTTAAGACTGCTAGAACTGCCACTGCATCATGATTGATTAAAGGGACAGGGACATTGAAAGGCGTCATACTATGCCACAAAGCATGTCGCATAGCACGTTTTATAGTATATAATATTTCATTTGTATTGTGTTTTACTAGGAGTTATATAGTATTTGCGCAGTGCTTCGCATTGAAAGACATTGCCTCATGGGCTCCTGACTTTTCATGTACTCATCCTCACATTGCCTTTGTCTTGTTGACATGAAAAAATGAAGCAACGAACCTAGCATCAAGGCTTCCCCACTACTGAACCCCCCCCTTGCCATAACCAAGATATAAACTTTGCCTCTCTCTCTTTAAATACTAGTAGTAAATAAGAAAAAGCCTCTATTATATCTATTCTCTTCTTGTCTATGAATCTCTCTCTCTCTTTCTTCATTTTCAGTTGTAAGATAGCACAATAAATTCTCTATTATATTTAGTTTCTTCTTCTCTATGATTCTCTGTTTCTCAATATAATAAAGATAAAGCAGACTCTCTATCATATTGGCTCTCTTCTTCTCTATGAATCTCTCTCTCCCTGTCCCTATGGGATAAAATCATTGATTTCCTTCTTCTCTATAAATCTCTCTCTCTCTCTCTCTGTCTCTATCAAATAAAGATTCAATTCTCTATTATGTTCATTTCCCTTTTCTCTCCGATTCTCTCTCTGCCTAAGATAATCAATCTTCCAATATATTGTTTCTTCTCTATGATTCTCTCTCTTTCTCTAAATGTAAAATAACTGAACAAAATGTCTATTATAGTTCTTCTTCTCTTCTCTATAATTTTTTATCTCTCTACATACATTGTAGTTTGGCTAATTCTTTCTCATATCTATTTTCTCCTTCTCTATGATTCTCTCTCTCCATTTAGAACAACGAAGTGAATTTATATATTTAGTCCCTCTCTCTAGACCAATGTATTAAAATCCTCTCTTCTTCTCTTTGGCTCTCAACAGAAAATTTTTGATTATATTGATGGTTTTCTTCTCTATGGTTACCCCTCTCTCTACAAATATAAGACAATGAATTCTCCAATGATTCTCCCTCTAAATGTACATACGCGCATATATGCTTATGACAAAGATTTTGAAATTCTCTACTATATTATTTAGTCTTTTCTTCTCTATGATTCTCCCTCGCCTTCTGTGTATATAGTAAATTCAACTCCATTTTATTAATGATCTTCTTCTATTTGATTCTATATCTCTCTCCCTCTTTTTCTTTTTAAAATACAATAAATTTTCTATTATAGAATAATAAAGTAAATTCTCTATTATATGTATTATCTTCTTCTCTCTGATCTTGCCGCTCTCTGTGTATATAGCAGTTTAAAAAATTGTCTATTATATTCATTCTCTTCTTCCCTATGATTTTCATTCCATTATATTCATTCTCTTCTTCTCTATGATCTTCATTCCCTCTATATTTAGCAATTAAATAAATGCCCTATTACATCTATTCTCTCCTTTTGTATGATTATCTTTTTATCTAGTTTTTGCAAAACAAAATATCTTATATGAATAGCCTGCTTCTCCTTGATTCTCTATATTTGTACATATAGTAATTTGAGAAATTGCTGATTGGATTTACAGACGAGGGAGTGGGAGGTGGACACATGAACAGTGTAGAAACACAATGTTTTTAGCATGTTTATACATTTTTCAAATTTGGAGTTTGTATATCAACTTTAAGACTTGCCCATGAGCTCTGATCTTTGGTTGCTGAATTGTACCCAGGTTTTTGCTATTTCCAAAAGTGTAACCAATGTCGAGAAAACTAAAAAACTAAAAAAAACAGATTTTCCAGAGGTCTTGAGAATGGGGGTTAACAAAAAACCAAAAAAAACCTCGAGAAAACCAAAAAACCAATATTTTGAGACTCTTTGGTGGGGGCCTGGATGAAAAACCAAAAAAAGCTCGAGAAAACCAAAAAAAAACAAAAAATACAATATTTTGAGACTCTTTGGTGGGGG
>VSDK01006288.1:253587-256499 GCA_009767595.1 Symbiodinium kawagutii | reverse complement strand
AACCGCTCTGAACCGTACAGAGCTATTTCTTAGTTTGCCGTATTGGAACATGAATATTAAATTACAGAACATTTAAATGTCATTTCAACATGTTCAGTTTCCTGTCGATTGTATTTGATTTTTGATGCATGATAAGTAGATACCCTTCACATATCTGTATATAAATGTAGTTGATTGTTTTTGAGCTTTGTGGTTACTCTTGATCATGTAATATTGCATTAAATCATTGTTTGAAATGTTTGCACGCTGCATGCATGCATGAATGTTTGTATTGTACTATCGGGTATGTAACTTAGTATGTACTATAATGTGCGGTAATGTAAATAAATATTACTGTCATAACTCAGTAAAGTAACTGTAGGCATGAGTGCACTTGAGGAAGTACAAACATGCAATGGGTATGTAAATATATTAGCATCATGAGATCGGTTGATCCTCATTAGCGCAAACAAAGTTGATACGGTACCAAACCACATCATACCATGTGTTCTCTGATTGAATTTGCCTTTGGCCAAAAAGGATTTTGTTTGATACTGCTAGGATGGTTGAACCCATCTACTTTGTTGACAAATATTCTGGAATAGCGCAAGTGATTTTTACGCCCACAACACAGGACACATTACCCCGTAGGTCCATATATCAAAGTCTTACCTTGCTTGAACACAAAAAATAAGAAATACTAATGGGTCCCATGGAATAATATGTTTGTAGTTAAGAGCAATGACATTTCAGAATAATCTGTATAAATACTGTCTTGGACTAGATTATCCATTCCACACCTAGCCCAGATTCTACTGAAACGGTGGTGTGGGTATGATTTGGCTTTGTGAGCTATTGTAACTTCATTCTCACGTAAGCGTGACCGGGAATAAGGTTCCTCCTTGCTAAATGCAACATGCAAATGCGTACAGTATGCAAAGCATAGAATATATATATATATATATAAATATAACATATATATATATGTATCTTTATTTTTGAAGATATAACTTTGTAGAGAGACAGTGTTTTACAATATGATTTGAAATGACTCTGACTCTTGGCCTCATTGTCATCTCATTGTAGTTCAACAATTGGCCGCTGATATGGCAACAATACCCTGGGAATTCTTCTGAAGTGACTAAATCCCAAGTGGGCATTTGCCAAAATATACATCAATGATGACAATTCAAGTACCTGGGTAAACCTGTGTTTGTGTGTGTGTGTGCGTTTATCAGTCGCCAATCACGGATGTTTTTCCGTGAGTTGTAATCATAGTTACCAAAGGCAGTTCATTTTTGAACATGGTAAACTTTAGGGTATATGGTATATGAATTATGTGATGTCATTGACTAATATATGGAAACATGTTTTAGAAATAACTCTGAGAATTTTAGAAATAGCTCTTAAATTTTAAGAAATAGCTCTTATTTTTTTAGAAATAGCTCTAAGCATTTTAGAAATAGCTCTAAGCATTTTAGAAATAGCTCTGAGAATTTTAGAAATAGTTCTAGCTCCCCACAGATAAACAGGCCACTGGCGCCTACAATCCATGATTAATAAGCTGGATGATTTGGGGGTAGCCCTATTTTGAGAAACACCCACATCATGAACTGGTAGGTGATGAGTAGTATAGTAACTGGTTAATGGGTTAAATATCAATAGAGTATAGTAATGGTTTAGAGTATAGTAATGGTTTACTAACCCATCAAGGGATGCTTTTGTTATGGTGAATGGTCAACCATAGGGGTTCATAAGCCTTGGTGGTTTATGATAAGGGCTTGGTGGTGGTTAACGGGTTAGCCATACGTGTTCGTGAGTTGAGGAGGGGTGAAGGATGTGGTGGGTGAGCGTGATGTCATTGAAGTGCTGACTTCTGGATCGCTGGACGGTGCCGTGGTGACCTCATGGTGGTTAGTCAACCACTTAGAGATTGATGTCACCATGAACTTAGCAGTAAGATTAACTAGTCTTGAATATGTAACTAGTTGGTTGGTATCGACATTTAACTACTAATTCATATTGAACTATATGGATTAGTTGGTTGGTTTAATGACCTTCATCGCTAACGGCGATATCTTTTGTCGTGCCATACTGCTTCAACTATGGCGAACCAGATAGTGAATCAGTAAACTGCACAATGAATAAAACATGTCCATGGCGAATTTAAGTATATACTGGCTTGATGCGACCGTCACGTAGTGAATAACTCAACTAAGCAGAGAGTAATCGCTGGGTGCTGACTTCACAGAGATCCTCATGGTGAGTCATGATGGTGGTTCCGCAACGGATGCCGTCATGGTTGGTACTGGTTGCTTTGTGGTCCATGTTTGTTTATGTTTGATGACGGCGTTTTCAAGCTGGTGACTGAGCTGATTTTGATCGAGGATCCTGCATGGTTGATGGCGGTTGATAATGACCAGTTTATCAGCAGCTGTCGGTCAACCATCAGCTGTTCACCAACTTGTCTCTGTGCGGTGAACAACCAAACGAGCTGATGAGATGAATTTCGATGGCGAAGAACGAATTCAATGATATGACCAACTAGCTATCCCCTCCTGGGGGTTTTATGGTTAACACAAGGAGATTACAATGGTTAATAGGGGATAACCAACCAATAACCAACTGATTGAAGCACTGAGAAGGGCTAACCAGTCACAAACCAACAGCTTCGGAGCCATGAGATCAGTGCCTGGTATGACATCTGCCGTTCATCGCAGCTGATTTGGACGCCAAGCATAGCGACGTCCACCTATCGGCCAACGTCTGTAGGACAAAGATGGTGGCAAGTGACTTTTCGCAGCGTAGGAAACCTGCCGTAGAATATATCACTAGTGGGATGAGATCAGCAACAGCACAGTCCAAAGAGATCATAGTTGTCTCCATCAGTCTGAATGATCTGGTCCAGAGATTTGAACACTCGAGGAACAGAA
>VSDK01006288.1:238587-251087 GCA_009767595.1 Symbiodinium kawagutii | reverse complement strand
CCATCCACCAATGACCAACCACCAACCACCAACCACCATCCACCAATGACCAACCACCAACCACCAACCACCATCCACCAATGACCAACCACCAACCACCAACCACCATCCACCAATGACCAACCACCAACCACCAACCACCATCCACCAATGACCAACCACCAACCACCAACCACCATCCACCAATGACCAACCACCAACCACCAACCACCATCCACCAATGACCAACCACCAACCACCAACCACCATCCACCAATGACCAACCACCAACCACCAACCACCATCCACCAATGACCAACCACCAACCACCAACCACCATCCACCAATGACCAACCACCAACCACCAACCACCATCCACCAATGACCAACCACCAACCACCAACCACCATCCACCAATGACCAACCACCAACCACCAACCACCATCCACCAATGACCAACCACCAACCACCAACCACCATCCACCAATGACCAACCACCAACCACCAACCACCATCCACCAATGACCAACCACCAACCACCAACCACCATCCACCAATGACCAACCACCAACCACCAACCACCATCCACCAATGACCAACCACCAACCACCAACCACCATCCACCAATGACCAACCACCAACCACCAACCACCATCCACCAATGACCAACCACCAACCACCAACCACCATCCACCAATGACCAACCACCAACCACCAACCACCATCAACCAATGACCAACCACCAACCACCAACCACCATCAACCATTACCAGCACCCATCATCCACCACGGCTACCCCCTTGAGGTTCCAACGAGCAAAGCGCTGGGCGTCATCATGGCGCTGTGCGCCTTGTGCTGCTGGGGCTCCTGGAGCGTCACCTTGGTGCTGGCCACCGGCAAGGCGCGGGGGGACCTGGCTAAGGTTGGCCAAGGTTGGTCAAGGGTTGGTTAAGGTTGGCTAAGGTTGGCCAAGGTTGGTTCAGGGTTGACTAAGGTTGGCTCAGGTTGGTGGATCTGAAATGTTTGTCGAAAAACACTTGGATGCGAAATTGCCAGAACCATTCGCCTTGATCCACGGTTGAGAGAGTACCTGATGATTCTCCGTGGTGATACGCATCTAGAAGCAATGCTTGGAAATGGCAAACTGATGTGAGAATCCAGTTTGACATTGAAAAAAATAACTAATAGACATTAAAAAGTGATTAATAAATAGAAATAATAGACATTGATCATGTTCCCCATAGTGCAGCATTCTTACCCTTTCTTTTTTGGTTGAGAATGGGTTTCGGCAATACTTGGGGCTCGCATTCTGGCTGACCCAACAAACGCATGGGCCGTTTATGCGGGTTAGAATGCCTTTCGCCTACTATTCTGGCCATGGTCCGTTTCCATTCCACGCGCATTCCAACTTTCGGTCCGTCGGTGTATATGGCTTTGGCCATGAATAGTGGTACCTACTCACCATTCAAGTATAGCCATTATCAATAGCGAAGGGAAACCACTGGTGTAGCCCCAAAGGTTTCATGCACCACAATTTTCGGACCCGCACATTGTTATGATATTCAAATCTTCTCAACATGTTTTCTCAACAAAGTGTAGGTGGTTCCCTATTTTGAGAAACACTTCTTGAGAGCTACCACCCGTTTTGGGGCACACCATTCCCATCTAGGTCGACTTGTTCCAACTGATCGCAGTTTGCTCAGGCAGCGATGCCTTTTCAGCCTCTTGGCGGTGTGGTTTCATCAGGGCCAGTCACGTGACACAGCGAGGTCTAGGGAGCGGTTAGTGATCAATTACCATCAACCTGGAGTTAACTACCATAGTTACCATAGTTACCATACTAGCGGTTAGTGATCAATAACCAGGTTAGTGATGTTAACTACCATAGTTACCATAGTTACCATCAGGTCAATTCCATGGTTCACATTTACCTTCGTTAATGATGGTGATTAACCAGCGGTTAATGATGTTAATTACCATCAAGAATGGCTAGCATTACAGAAGTTAATTCCCGATGGGAATTAACATCATTAGCCATTGCTAAGAATCACCATCAGGCATTGCTAATCATTAACCATGATTCTTCAACCACTCAGCTTGAAATCGAGATCACCTTGCGCTCATGGCATGACCATGCCGAGCCTCGAGCGCTTTAGCCGCGCCCTGGTTGATGAAACTATCCGGGGTGGAAACTGTACAGGTCCTGGCTAAAAGCGATGTGAAAAGCGGCAGCATGGAGGGAATGTATAGCTGCAAGGATGGTGAAGCTATGTTAGGTGATACATGAGCGTAGGTGATACATAAGCTCTGTGAAGCTTATAAGATTTATAAGATACATAACTGGTTGGTGGTGTGATTGACATTTTTTCTCAGTGAATTACTAAGAAACGGTTGGTTGATCAGCACATTTTTCACGACGGGTTGAATCCACCAACCAGATAAGCTATGTGAAGCTTGTAAGAATGGATATCATAAGGATGGCTTGTAGATCATCTCGGATATGGCTGTTTCTCAAAATAGGGGTACCCCCAAATCATCCATTATCAATCATCTAATAGCAACAAACCAACCATGGGCTCCCTATTTTGAAAAACCACCATATGTTTAGGATAGTTGATATAGTCCATTATGGTAGTCATAAACTCTCAAGAAGTGAGAAGAACCGCAGGCTTTGCCCCGATGTCGCTGGTGAAGCATTGTAGCAAGACCGTATCCAACCTGTTGTAGTGAACCATGGTGAACTAGTTATTATCCATAATGAACCTGTTGTTTTTGTCATAATTCGTTAATATCCATTCTTCACCATGGTGAAAAATGAATCATGAACCATGGTGAACCAGTCCACTTTTCATCATCACTTTGCCACAAGGCCATGACTGGGCCATCAGTCAAGCCAAGCACTGGAAACAGCAGTGTGTCACAGGGTCAATGTGAAACACTGAGGTTGTACTATTTCAAGTTCATGAAGCACGTATTCACCATACCAACCATTGATTAAGCATCAACAAGCCATGAGATTAACCATTGTTTACAAAAAAAATATTTCGTTGCCACCAGTGTCACCGTTGCTCTACTAAGCATGATTGAACCATGAGATGAACATTTATCACGAATCAACCATCTGTTTCTTCCGCCTCTAGTAAGGTTGTACTACTTCAGCTTCCTTAAGCATCATTCACCATTTATTCACCATTCATTCACCATTTACTCACCATTTATTCACCATTCACTTCATCCTTTGGTCAGGTTGTACTACTTTAACTTCACCGTGTCCTTCTTAGTCACTGGCTTCGTGGTGGGTCTGCTGGGTGGCTCCGTGGGTTTGGGCGGAGAGATCTACGGCTTCGAGACGCCCTTCTTGCAGGAGATCTCAGGCGGCAGGTGAAGCTGCGTTGGTTGAGGAGCTACCGCCATGGTAGCAGCGGTTGGTTGGTTAATAAAGGTTGGTTAAGAATGGTTAAGAATGGCTAGGTTAGCAATGGGACACTAAGAATGGTTGAGAATGGTTAAGAATGATTAATGGTATGATTGTCAGCTATTGATGGCTAACAATGGGACACTAATAGTTATTGGTAGCCATTCTTAACCATTGGGTATAGCTATAGTATATCATTGCGGTTTTTCAATGGTATGATTGTCAGCTATTATGTAATAGTATGATAATGGTTGATTAGTTGATTTATATCTAGTAGCTTCTAGTTGATTCATGATGGTTGATAATAGCTGATGATTAGTTATGACCTGGCATTGGCTTGCGGGTGGTAATGGCTTCTGCTGGTTCACTGGTTGATACTTCATGGCAATCGCTTCAAGATGAAGCGTCAAGCGACTTTATTATTGTTAAAGCGATTGCCATTTTCATTGACAGTTCATTTTCACATATTTTCACTGCAAGTCAACCTCATTAGCTAGGCTATGAACTGCCTTGCTGGTTCGCCTGATGACGGTTGCACAGCAGGTGCTTCGCCTCAACCAACAGTAGCTCAGCTAGGTGAAAACTAGCCATTAAGCGCAGTTGTTACTGAAGGTGACCCTTCTGTAGCTTCATGTTCCAAAAATCGAACGGTGCAAGTGGCGAAATCTCATGGAAGCTGAAGGGTTCTGCCGGGGATGCTCAGTTAATGAGCTGGTTAATCGTGGTCACTTACAGTAGCTGTAAATGATTGATGCTCGGTGATACTTGGTCATGAGGCTGGGGCACTCAGGAATAGCCGTCAAAACCCTGTACCCCTGGTTCCCCTATCATTAACCATCATTTTCCCTATCATTATTGGTGGTTATCCCCCATTAATTGGTTGATTAATGTTGACCCACAGCCAATTAATCATGGTTGAGGTACCTCTCCAAGCGCTTTTGTGGTCTTTGCCCACAAGCCGATCCATCTTAGGATGTTTTCTTTGGGAACGACACCCATCTACGGACGGGCCGATATGGTTGTTGGCCAAAGGCCCCTGCACCCCAGGTGTCCATATACCCACAAGCCATGGGCCAACTTTCCAACTAATGGGATGTTCATTGATCCATTTTTTTTGTACTTGGTGTTGATCTGATGAGTGCGTCTAATCAATGACATATTTTTGGATCACAAGGTACACTATGTTGTATACAAAGATGGTAATCTTATAAGATATGAATGTGAGGAATTCCATGAACTTAGTTCAATCCTTCCAAAGATGGCTGGCTTTATATTGATGGGAACTTCTAGGATATTTGATCCACGGACGAACGTCCCCTGAATGACAGAAGTCCTTGGGTGTTCTGTGGCAGGTACCGGACATGCGGGTGAGTGCCGCTTGGATGATCAGGCGGCGGTTGGAGATTCCTGATAAGGCACCGACAAGTTTTGGACACTTATGGATTAGAAGATATGTGTATGAACTGTATATATCGTATACATGTATATATTGATGTATTATATGTGTTGATTTATTGAAAAAATCATTTATAGGTATTTGTATAATCGAATATTCATATATATGTATATATATGTAATAGTTGGAATTGTTTCCATTCTCCAGTATGATGTTTGGTGTGTACGAAGAATACCATAACGGCAAGTGTCTGGATTGCTATGGACAAAGCGCATAGTGGTAATCATAACTCTCAACTGGCCTGGCTTCCTGCGGATCAAGCCAGAAGTCCCTGCCATGGCTTGTAGACCAGCGGGATGCTCGTGTGTTTTACCCCCCCGGAATGTTGGAGAACACGTGCCCGTATCTGGATCACATCCACTGGTAGGGGATACTGAATCAAATCTCAGAATTGTCTTGTGAAGAGTTTCGTAGAAGTGAAAAACATCCATGAGGAGCAGAGAATTTCAACATGTTTCAAGTTTTTTGAAACAACCATTATTCTGTCATTTTTCTTATTGGTTTTGCAAAACTTGTTTTTGCCAGTTTCTCGTTGTCAGTTTTCATTATTCAAGATGTTTCAAGTTGCTGAAACACTGAGCAACTAATCAAACTCTTGCGAGCCTTCAACCATTTGAGCAACTAAAGCAAGGTGTTTCAAGATGTTTCAAATTCTAAACATTTCTAACTTGTAAACTTTGAATAAGCTTTGAAGTTCAACATCAAAATTATCCAAGTTCTAAAAACTCCACCTTGGGATCCTTCGAACTAGTTGCTGTTCGCCCAGGCTACGTCTGGGGAATGCTGGGTGGCGTGGCCACTTGGCAGCACGGGCAGCACTGGGAACCACCCAGCGCTACCGAGTCACCGCTACCCACCGGGGCGCCACCGAGGTGTGGAACTTGGCCAACATCCTCCTGTGCAAAGGCGCACCGCGGCGTACCGCGGGGATCGGATGCCTTGGAACTTCACCGGTGCCATGTGATACCAAGGAGTTGGCTCAGATTTGGATGGGTTTGAAAGTTCACCACTGGAGTGCCAGGATGCTGCGAGTAGGATTCTCGAGTCCTAGACTGGCAAACAAAAATCCAAATCGAACATGAGATCAGATCCAGCGTCATTGACCACCAGTCTAACCCTTGGAAAGTGACGCTTTCATCGGAAGCAGCTGCTGGGGTCGAAGGGTTGAGTGAGTCTGATTGAGCATTGTGAAACGCGGAAATCATCATCATCATCACCATCAATCATCATCATCACCACCAGCATCATCATCATCATCATCATCATCATCATCATCATCATCATCATCATCATCATCATCATCATCATCAATAATCCTTGTATTCCCTTGTATTGTTGCTTACTATTCCCTATAGTCATGAATTAATAACCCGTGGTTGATCATCATCAATCATCACCGATGAGAGATGGCCCAACAGCAAGCGCAGAAAAAACGTCATCAACTGTCACGAGTCGCATCATCCAACATCAACCATCAATCATCAACCATCAATCTCAACATGGATCACTACGAACCTTAAGCATCGACCATTTCCAACCATCCATCCGAAAACCCTATTGAACATCAACCATCATCAGCCATCATCAACCATCATCAGCCATCCGAAAAAATCCATCCGAACAGTCCATCAGAAACTCCATCAGAAACTCCATCAGAACCCGCCACTCCATGGAGAAACTCCATCCCCAATTCACCAGCACGAACCACCCAAAAAATCTCTCCGAACCTGCATGAGCGAAGCCATCGGCCTCGGCCTCGGCCCATCGCAGGCATCGGCATGATGGGCAACGCCATCGGCTTCCCACTCTGCGTGGGCCTGGGCATGGTGACGGGTGCCATCGTTGCCTACGCCATGGTGGGGTTGCCCACCGGGGAACGTGACCGGCTCAGGGTAGCCTTGAGCTTGGCCTTGTGGTGCTACCTGCTCACCATCCAAGTTGGTAGCCAGAAATGCTTGAGAAATGGGTGAAGAGATGGTTCCGAATATATTATAACAAGCAACCAAGTCATACTGTAACTTCAGAAATATATGAAATTCCCCATCAAAATGATTGCCAATGATTAATAGCTGCTAAGCTGCGATTGCTATGGATGATGTGCAGATCATGGTGTTGAGCTTGACGCCTTGGCTGGGAATTTTAGAGAAACATGGGCGATTTCCTGGGGTGCAACCAATGATGGGTCATGCTCATGTCCGACATGTAACCCATGGTGCCCTCATGTGGTACCTCCCGGGTTGGGTGCGGAAAATTCCTAGCGACAGAGCTGTGGAACCCTAGCGTTTGATGAGAGTTTATTTGGGTCCATGATGGTTGATACTGCACAATAAATAATAAAGGCTAATTAAGCAGTCATATTTGATATGTTGGTTGACAATATTTGACAGCAATGGTCATGGTTATTGTCGGTGGTTATCACCAAGATTGCACAATACAGGTTGACTGTTGGACAATCACCGCTGCTAGATGATAGTGGTAACACGCACAGGTTAAGTCAAGTTACCGCCAATATTGACACATGTTGATCACTGATGACCGGCTACTCATGGTTGCACTGGTCACCCATTATTGGTTCAGACTCTGGGAAACTCACCTGGAGATGAAAAAAATACAATTCACACTGGTTTTGCCTACAGAAAATGGTGATGTTGAGCTTCCACATTCGTTGAGGATAATGACAAACGCTCATCATGGAAGCACCCGTACGGATTCGTGTCTTGGCGGGTTTTTACTCGGTAGTCATACCCTTCAGCAATGATCAGCGGTGATCAATTTGGTCAATCATTATGGGGCTAAGCCCCTGCACTACAACCATGGCTGCTCAAGAATGAACCACACAACCATGGCTTGTGCCAATATATAAACCGGTTCCCTTTTACTATTGACTTGTTCAGCACAACTCGAGCAAACGATTTTGATGTTAGGCATTCTTAAACACTATTCGCCACTATTGACCATTATTAAACGGCTATGCATCCCATATTTCGCTTGGCTTTAGCTGACATTGCCTGACATTTTCCAGGCTGAGCCGGAAAAGAAGGGCAACCTGACCTTCCTCGTCCCAGGCCTTGCTGATGGGTTGTGGGCAAATCGATGTGGAATCGTTGTATGGCATTTTGCTGCTCGCTATTTTAGACATGTGGGTGTTTCTCAAGTCACCCCCCCCAGTCATCATCCAATATTGATGATTTGGAATAAGAAACCAACAATTTTTGGGATTAAGCATGTATATAGTCATAAACCAAGGATAACCAAGGATTTTTTGGGGTCCCCTATTTTCAGAAACCACCAGTGGTATCCTAGGTATATTTGTGCCCCAATGGAGTTCGGACTACTCGAAGAATGGCAGGGAGTTGGACGGGCAGGGTGTTCCTGGCGTCGTCCATTCAGAGTGGCGCTTCCCTGTGGGAAAAACCTGTTTCAACCATGGTTAATGATGTTAATAATGGTGAACAATAGGGGATAACAAGCAACAACAGCAGTTAAACAACTACCTGGTTGGTGGTTTGATTGACATTTTTATTTTCCCACTTGTAATGATTGACAACTGGTTGGTTGACAAGCATTTTTTTCATAGGGGTGGTTCAACCACCAACCAGTTACTCGTTATGATTAGTCATCAGCAGTCACTTTTGTCATGATCAATGACCATCGACCTTCATGAACTTTGATTAATGGTCCATAAGGAATGACTAAACCATCTTTATGATTGATCTTTATGATTGATCGTCCGTCAAGAATGACTAACCTGGACTAGTCATGAGATCAACCATGATGGACCATCGCTACCACTACTTATTGTCGACCATTTGGATTGTTAGACCGTTGTACCGTTATTATCAACCAAACATTAAGCAGATATGGTGCTTCACAATGGTTATTCATAGACAATTGCTAAGAGATATCACATTGAGACCCAGCTACTCACTGCTACTATTGCTTTTTGCCGTTACCCATCTTGGTATTTTACCACTTCAAACATAAAGAATATTCCCTGGAAGGCATACAACCGTGAGCTTGAAGTTATGAACCCTTGGAAGGAAGGAACTGTGAGCTTCAGAGCCCGTTGCCCAAGCAAGTTCCTGGTTGGGGAAGCAACTATCATACCCCTAAACCAAGCAGGTATCCTGTTAGCAACTGTCATGGGAAGGGAGAACCTCTCAGGAAGCCCACTTCAATGCTTCCCCGATCCCTCAAACACCCGATGAAACCGCCCCGGCCAGGTGTCATCGTGGCGCTTATGGGCATCTGCACGGTGGGCTTCCTGTCGTACCGAAAGGACAAGGAGGAGCGGGACCGGATGGGAACGGATGGGCCCCGAGGCTTTTTGGGAACCACAAAAGCCCAGAGGTCGGTCAAAGGCTCATGTAGAGGGTGCAGAAAGCAGTCATTTTTGCCTACGATGAAGGGTTATGTGCACTTTTGTTGATTCATTTTTGCCGTTTACTATCAACTCCCAACCCAAAGCAGCTTCAACCATGCAACAGCAAGTTCACTGTCAAGTTTGCGCTCCCAATCAATTCTAGTCGACTCCAACACACTTCTTTTGTTTGCGTTTTCAATCGCTCATGTTTGGCTGGTTCTACTGCCAAGAACCAAACCACCAACTAACCCACCCACCAATCGGGTGACAGGAACGCGATGGTCCGAACATCATGATTATTTATCATCAGTCAAAACTAGCCATCATTAATCATGAAATGAAAAAAAATACCGTAACCATTAAATCGTTAATAACCATCATTCAGCCTCCAGCATCACTAATTTAACATCCTCAACAAGCAAATAACAATCAATTATATAGCCATCAGTTAACCATTCAAATCTATCAATCAACCATTGAATCATCATTTCACGGTTAGTCAACCACCAACCATCAACTAATCATATGCAGAACCATGACTTTGCTGGTTTTAACCACCATTTCACCAGAAACTAACCACTGTTTCACCACCGTTTCACCAGAAAGTAACCCCCATTGAACCACCATGGAACCACCATGGAACCACCATGGAACCACCATTTTAACCACCATTTTACCCATTATAACCACCATGAACCGCATTTCAATCCCCATTTCAACCGCCACATCAGCTCACCCCCCAGGTGAATCCGCCTCCGCATAGGCCGAGTTCCGGCGTCAGAACAGCGGAACCTCCGACGAGTCCTCGGAAGCCGAGGTGGGTGAGGGTCAAGTGAACAGCTGGTGATGGATCAGTTGAATGATGGTTGGTGACTTAGTGAGTTGGTTGGTTAGTTTAGTCTACTTGGTTGGTGAGTTGGTGAGCTGGTTAGTTGGCTCATGATTGGTGATGAACGCAAGGTGATGGCATTGAATTTAATGTTTTCGTGATGGTTTATTGATGGTCAATGAATGGTTACTCAATGGTACTGGTTGATGAGCGCTGAATGAATGGTGAATGAAAGGCAATGACAATCGTTTATTTTGCTGGTGATTACTGATAAATGGCTGATAATGGGGCTGTCAGTGGCCTGTTAATGGCTATTTAACCTCCAATTGGACCGCTAATTAATGGCTAATTGATGCTGAACTAATGGCTGATGGCGGTGATTAGTGTTAATGATGATAAACGATGATCATCGATGGTTGATCAAAACATCCATCGCTACCATTCCCCTTGATCGCCCGGGCGTGGCCCGGGTCGGGGGATGTACAGAAGCAGCGTGACCACATGGTCAGTGCTGAAACCTCCACGACAAGAGGGTTAGTAACTGCTCCATAAATAGGATACACCTCCATGGTTACTAACCAGTTACCAGCCGTGGGATGATCATCACCCTTTGGTAAACTAACATGGCTATGGTTGAATCCTAACCAACCAATAATGAGGGATAATAACCAACAATAACAAGGAAAACAATGCTTAATGATGGGGGAATCAGGGGTACAGGGTGAACCTGCCACATGGCTGGCTGGATTTTCTCCACCATAGCCATGGATGGTCTCCCGGGGTTCTCCTCACAAAATGGTGAATTGTCCATTGCCTTCTTAGTTTACCACAGGGTAGTAGACGGTCATGTTAAGTCATGTTTGTAACCAATTGTTGGTCATGTTTGTAACCAATTGTTTTGATACTAATCGTTTTTGTCTAAGACTTTCGTCGATTTTAATCAATGATTATGTTTTCTGATATTTCCTGTTCACTAGTTGTTTGATAAGTATCACAATGGGATACTGAATGTTTTAACCGCCGTATAATGACGTTCGTATCCAAGAAATGCATGGTATCACACTAGGTGGCTGTCCCAATCTCGCTGGATAGTTCTCTCTCCCAGCATCCACTTCCAGTGCGGAAGATTTGAGGACTCGCAGTCTCCCAGATAACATTGGCACATGCACAGCAAACATGCTGTTCACATGGAGGTTGCTGCAGGTTGAGTGATGTTTGAAAGGTGGGTCTGTTTTTCCCGAGATAGCTTCAGCCGTACCAGGATTCTTCGTCAAACGCTTTGAAACTTGTACAACTTATTCTTGTCTGTTTTGGCTTCGTTGAGATTTCATCGGGCCACTTGTTGCAATGCCTTTTCCACAAATTGTTTATTGTTTCGTTAGAGATTCGTTCGATTTCGTTGGAGTGGGCAGATATTCAGCACACTGTCAACAAAATGATAACGCAATTTCCACAAGCAGATTTTGCGCGAAAAGGTTGTGGTAACCGTTGTTGCCACAGCCTTTTGCAACAAAATCTAATCATATCTTATCGTTGACATTTCGTTGAAGATCCCCTTGCTGCAAATGATTGTCCAACAAAATTGTAACGAATCTCTGACGAACCTCCAATGAAAGAAAATCGCTGAAAACAAGCATTGCGACACACAATTCAAAAACAACCGATTTGAATCATACAATACAACTCAGAGCGAATGATGTAGAGACCTTTCTCACACCATAGAGGTTCTTACCTCTCAATGAACTCAGACTCTGATTCTTGAGATTTCTCCAGGCCAAAATTTGTCGCACCTCCCAGTCACGCCTTGTCATTGGTGCCCCTGGGGGATTTCCTTGGTGCGGACGTCCGCCGCAACGGATCTCTCCGCCTTGCCGCCAGAGTGGGGAGACCAGCGGTGCAGCAGAGAGCGGACCTGATCAGGTCGATGTGGACGTGGAGGCCAGGGTGGCACGGGGTGAATGCTGGTGGAGCTGGGTGAAGCCAAGGCGGTTTGTAGGAAAGCCACAGCTGTTTATGGGAAATGCGCTGGGTTTATATAGAAAAGCTGTTGTTGGGAATTCGGAAAAGTTGGATTTTTTCAACATGACCCGAGAAATAGTTGGTTTGTGGAAAAACTTGTGTGAAATTAGCCCCGGTAAACATGGTTGGTTTATTGATGAAAATGATTGATGTGAATGGTTGGGGGAAAGGGGGGCCCCCTGTTTTGAGAAACCACCATGTGATGTGTATTAACGTTTTGTCATTGCCCTTCCATTGGAAACAGCTTGTGCCTCTTTCTATTTGACTTCACTGGAATGTTTGAGGCAACTGAAGATATTGAAGGCACCAAACCCATGCACAGTCCAATGTGGTTGATGAGTCAGTGCATAGCGACAGAAACGATGTGTTGTGTTTGCCACCAACCATCAACTCCATCGGATCATGATTTCGGCCATCCCTGAAAGGGTCACTGCTGAAC
>VSDK01006288.1:135086-232446 GCA_009767595.1 Symbiodinium kawagutii | reverse complement strand
AACTCAACATTGTTGGTTAGTCAATATTCATCCCCTAGAACCCCTATAAACCGCTTTCTGGTTGGTAAGACCCTATTCTTGATTACAATGCTATTTAACATTGTTGGTTATAAACCCTTTAAACCCCTATAAAACCATATGTTGTTGGCCATCCCCTTATTCAACCCCTATAAACTAGATAGGATTGCTGGTTAATTACCCTATAATTAAATATATACCGGGTACACTGTGGGTTTGTCAACCGTAAATCCTATGTAAAGCTATACTTTATAGTTGGTTCACCTTATCAACACGACATTGTTGATTTTTCCCACGGATACCTACTAGTTGTATATGTATATACATGTATATGGATAGGGTCTATATTGTCAGTTTATACCCGACTTAGTTGGATAACCCCCAGGAATGTGGTTTGTTGGTTTTAAACCCTATAACGATATATGGTATGCTATCAAGATGAAGGGGTTTATGCCAATGTATGGGAGACCCTGACAAAAGGGCACACCACAATATACCCTAATACCCTAGTGTTGGTGAAACCCATGAAAAATCAGTTGATCACCATAACCAATAACAAGAAATGGTAAACCACAGTAAGCCAGCTATTATTGGTATCTTTTTTACCAACAAGTAAACAATGATATTGTTATCATTTATTTAACCACACAGCTATTGTTGGTTACCCTAATCATGTTTCTTTTTACCAACGATGGCTGGTTTAATGTTGGATAGGACCTGGTTACTCCTTATCGTTGGACCACACTTCCAACATTGTTGGTTATAACCTCCTTTTTTGTTGGTTACACCCCTGAAATATACCCATCAAATCCCTATGAATGTTCGTCATAACCCCTTGTTTAACCCTGTAAGCCCAAGATTGTTGACTAACCCTTGATCATTCAAACCATGTTAAACCCTTCTCTTGTCGGTTATAGCCCCTATAAATTTTATCATTGTTGGTTACCCCCCCATCCATGTGAAACCCTTCTTTTGTCGCTTCTGACCCCTACAACCCCTATGAAACGCATCATTTTTTGTAGCTTACAACCCCTATAACCTTCTTACCCCCCAAAAAAACCTATGATTGTTGCTTGTAACCCCTATGAAACGCCCTATTTTGTTGGTTATAGACTTATTTGGTTGGTTATAACCCCTACAAACTTCATAAAAATCCTACCGGGTCTACCGCCCTTCCATACCCCGCCCTTCCAACGGCCACACCCCCGGCCGTGCTTGGCCGCTCCGCTGGGCGCTGCCGCTCCGCTGGGCGCTGCGTCGTTCCCAGGAGTTCGCCGGGACCTCCGAGCACGTCTGGGGCCTCGTGCCCGTGGTCTGCATTTTGTTCGCCGGGGCCATCGTGCTCATCGCGGCGGGGGCCCCAGCTCAGGGGGACCTGCTGGGGGGGGACATGGATGATGCCATGGATGATGCCATGGCCATCATGGGGTTGGTTGGTTGGTGAAGGTTGGTGGAGGTTGGTTGATGTTGGTTGGTTGTTTTTGTCCATGTTTTTGCCATGAATTCTTCAGTTGTGAGTTTTTTTTCGGCTGAGGCTTCATAGTGTCACTGATTTATCGGTCTATGATGGTGTAACATGGTATATGTGTCGATGGTTTACATACATTTTTGATATTTTGCTGATGCTGGTATGTCATGGCTGATTTTCTTGATGACAAACCGACTCCAAAATGGGCTCTGACTTTGCTTCGGTCACCAACTATCACGTCTCTATGATGTAAATCGACGGACATCAACCAAGAACAAAATCAAGTCCCAAGTGTTTTCTCATTGCGGCTGACTGCCGTTTCTTCTTGCGTGTGAAGCCAATGGATCGGGAAGCCAGCTACATAAACATCCAGTTTTTGAAAATTTGTGACATGGGATCAACTCAGAACAAACTTACAAATTTGTATGAAACATCTGAATAGCTCACAAACCTGCATAAAAACCCATAAATCAGAACTTCAAGAAAACCCACAAATCTGCACATAATCCGCAAAAATCATATCAAAAAACAGGTTTCCTCATGCCCGGAGGGTCCCTGGTCCCTTCTCCACCGTTGCCATGGCTTTTCTGAGGCGGCGGGATGAAGCTGGGAGACCCAGCTGGAAAACAAAACCAGGAATCAGCGGTGAACCATGAATAAAGCAAGGAGTCATTGGTGGTTTCTCAAACAACATAGTTACTATGGTGGTTAATAGTTGGCAACAGTTGGTAACAGTTGGTAACAGTTGGTAGTATGGTGACAGTTGGTTATATGGTAACAGTTGGTTATATGGTAACAGTTGGGAATATGGTAGTAGTTGGCAATAGGTGGTTGAGAATGGTTGAAAGCCAGGAATCATTGGGGGTTAATAGTTGGTAATATGGTAAGGGATGATAACCAGCAATAAGACCAGCATGGTGGAAATCATTAGGAATTGATGGGAATCATGAGTAGTAACACTTTTATTGATGGTAATCATCAGCCAATGTTCATTACTAACTATCAATGATGATGTTCAGGTAATCATGAGGTCATCACCATTTATATGTCGTAAATTAGTGGTGAGTTTGTTGAATAGAGCTATTAAATTATTAATTAATCATGACTAGTAAGTAACCAACAATAAATTTTGTCGTGAGAATCATCATAAATCATTAGTTAGTCACAACTTATTCATCGTTTAATCATTAGGAACCACAAATTCATCAAAAAATCATCATTTATCAATCACGTAGCCATCAAGTAGCCATCAAGTAACCAACACGTAAGCAACAAGTAACCGACAATTACCCATCAGTTCATCATTAATTATCATTAATCATTCATTAATCATTCATTGGATCATTAGTTGATTGTTAGTTAACCATCAGCCTTGTGCTCGGTTGTTAGACAAGCATCACAGTTTAGCCTAGTGTATCATCATGAATTATTGTATAGTTAATCACGACTCAATCATCGTCATAGTTCATCATCAACAATCAATAACCATAGCATATCAATTTTCCTTGGGATAATCAGTAGTGAACCAACATTAGCCATCGACCATGGCTTGTTGATCCCTGTTCTTATCGTTGGGCTTCTCATCTCCTGCTGTTCGTTGGGGACGATCATGAAGAGGTTGTAGTTGTACAGTTGCTGATGCTTGGTGAGGATCAATCATTCTTCTTGGTTATCACCAAGACTTTGCAATGATCGTTATTCCGCACTTACTGTATTAGTAGTTATCCTGAAGGACTTAGCTATCAAAAATTAGCCACTTCATAGTTAGTAACTATCAAGAATTAGCAACTTTGCAGTTATTAGGGTTGACTTGTAAGGGATGTTGGTCATGAGTTTTAACTCGTTGTTTTTGTTCATCATCTCCTGACATCAATCATGAGTCAAAGACTACTCACAACGTCAACGGGCTCTGATCAACAACTATTCTTGTTTGAGTACCATCATTAGCTGCACCAACTAGCCGTTGATAAAACAAATCCTGTTTACTTATCAGCCAGAGCCGTCACTAGCATGTTCATTTATTTGGTGATTAAAGTGGTTAGAGTGACCATTATTGGTTCAATTCATATGGGGGTTTCTCAGACCAGGGGAACCGCTAAACTGTCCAATATCAATCATTGATTGTCATAAACAAACCAAATTTGGTGTACCACTATTGTAATCAAACGTTTCTTAGGAAACGACAATTGTATTGTCATAAACTTACCACTATTATAAGAACCAACCAAATAGCCTCCGACGTTTCTTAGGAAAGCGAAACTGGTGCATTTTCAGCTTCTCAGGTTGCGCAACGACGCTGAGTTTTGGCGAATTCACACGCCACAAAGCCGCGTGACCGGTGGATGAGCGCACGGCCATGTGCTGTGGGCGAAGGGTCGGCTGTTTGGTGGCTGAACGTCGGTTGGTTTCTTCAATCGGGAGCAGCGGCGGAAGGATTGGACGATCCGCCCAACGAGCAACCGCGAGGGAGCTGTTTGACTTTGGATATGGGGGGATGAATGTAGAATCAGCAGTTTTTTGGCATCAGACCAGCCAGCCATGTAGGAATGCTTGTGGATCGATAGTTTTCAAATTCAAATGATTTCCGTCGTTCTTCGTGCACCCTAACAATCATTTGAACATCATCTGACTATCAAAATTATGATAAAATTATTCATTTATCATATTCATGTGGACTATCAGTGACTAACAATTCTCAGAATCACTTCCCTTTCGATAAGGCATTTCAATGCACAGGGCCGCAGGGCTCGAGTTCTTGATCCAGCTGGCCGCTGGATCTTCACCCATTGTCAACCATTATCCCGCTGTTCTTGTGGGGGCTAACCATCAAGAACATTCATTAACCAAGTGTTTACCAACTAATCACCAGCTGTTCGTCATTCGTCAACATCATTAATCAGCTATTGACCAAATTCCATTATTGTTCACTTTTGTTCACCTATCGGCCATTGTGAAACCTCATTGAGCCACTGACGATTGTTGCCATCAACCAGCCGCCCCTATAGCGTGACCAACACGTCTCCGCGCGCTTCCAGCAGTGAATCTCCTTGGAGGTGTCGCGGAGGATCGTCTGCAGGTCGTGCCGCCGAAAAGCGAGATCTCGCGGATGGAGTGCACCTTGGGGGCTGGTCATGAAGCCTTGGGATGATCTCAAATGATGAAGGTCAAAGTCAAACGGTGGATCATCCCAAGGGGGCTGGTCAAAGATGATCAAAGATGATCAAAGATGATGAAAGTCAAAGTCAACGTCTGGATGCTTTCAAGGCTTCGAGCTTTGCCTTTTTTGAGCCAAGGAGTGTTTTTTGACACCAAGGATATGCTTTTCGGTATATCATTTTGTTGATCATGTTATTCACCATTAGAAAAATCATTCTCCACTAGTTGACCACTAGAAAACCAGAAAGAAATGGCTTTTTGGTATATTGTGGGCCATCTTATGACCATCATAATCATAACCATCATAGCCATCATAAGCATCATAAGCATCAAACCAAAAATCAACCATCATTTTTAATGCTTGTGATCATTAACATAAACATACATAAACCATTCTATATATCTCTCGTCATGACCGTCATTTTTCGAGGCTTTTGGTGTGTCCGCTGTGGTTTTCTAGTGGCAGAAGTGATGAAATCATTGTGAGCCAGGCCCTCGGACCCTCCCACACTGATGGAGGCGGGGGGTCGGGGGGTCGGCGGCCGTTGGCGTTTGGGCATACTCAATGGGTGTTTCTTAGCATAGGGAGCCCCAAAGTTGTGGTCGGTTTATGTGGGTTTATTGATGCATATTTTGGCTCATACAAGGTTAATGAACTATAAATCGTTGATAAACTGTAAATGGCTTAATGAGCATCAAAGCTTATATTTACTGTAAATAGTTCATAAGCTGGATGATAACTGGGGTCCCCTATGACTTGAAACCACCAAAACGGATAGTGAACACACTTCAAGGGATGTCCTTGAGGTTCAGACTTCAGGTACACCGAATGTCAATCACGATTTGTCGAACATCTCAATTTTCAAGATCAAAGACGATCGTTAGAGGTATTCGACCATGAAACATGATCAGTGCGATTTCCGCAGAAAGTATAGCATTATGGGCGTTTGATAGAAATCGCAGGTAAGAAATTGTTGGTTGATGTTGGTTGCATTCAACATTGGCTTTACAATTTCGGATATTGAGTGCCACCAGTTGAAGCATAGAAGCACATCTAAATTCTGTTTGGATGGACGTATTGCTCGTTCTGGCTGTCCAGTTGTCGATAAATATGATTGGACGCATGTAGGTATTTCTCCAAATAGGGGTACCCCCAGATCATCCATTGTTAATCACTTACAGTAAACCAACCATTTTAGAGGTTCCCCATTTTGGAAACCACCACGATTTTGGCGGACTTTCTGAGAATATTACTGCGCAGAACTCGCAGGAGTTGTACATGAATGGGTGTGGCTCTAAGAATCACCCTGCTTAAACCAGACAGGAGGGGCGATAACTTAGTGTATCACAGCAATTGTTAGCTTCGAGCAAATGGGGGGTGCCCATGGGCAACCCCCATAGCTGCGAGTTGCTTTGCACATCCAGCTATCCGTGGTTAAACCAAAGAACTCTCACAGCCATGAGGCCATCGACATCAACCCACTCGTCGGGTCGAAAGAAAATCCCAGACCTAGAAATCCAAGAGGTCAACCAATCATCACCACGAACTCAACCATTTTCCCTTATGATCCAGTGAACCCAGTGAACTCATCCAGATCATCAACCCATCAGTCAGACCTACCATGAGGCCCCGGTGCCCTGCGGCTGCGCCGCGCCACGCCTGGCAGGTGCCGCATTGTTGGCACGCGGCCACCTATTCGTCCAAGTGGCAACTGGTGCACCATGCCTCCGAAAGCCCGGGAGAGGAGAGCGGCGCGCCGCGCCCGCGGAGCGCTAGGGCACAGCTGAAAGGCTGCTACCAAGTTGGACCCTTCCAAGCAACTGGCCATGATGAAACATGATTGATGAACTGACAATTAATGTTGGTTTCTGATTAGTAACCAACTAATGGAGAATTTACCAACAATAATAAGGGAAAACAATGGTTAATGATGGCTAATATGTTGGTTTCTGATTAGTGTAACCCCCCCAAGCAAGTAATGAAAATAGGCATGAAACCAACAGGTAGATACGATCATCAGAAACCAACATTACAGTATGAACTGGTGTTTCATCATTTATAGTGAAAAACCTAGGATCAAACATGATGAACTGAAGCTTATGGACTGTTTTTTCATCGTTTATAGTCAAAAACTCAGCATTTTTGGAGGTCTGTATTTTGAGAAACCACCATTTCTTACCATCATTGTTTAGCGTGATTGACCATATTATTGACAACGAACTACCGACTATGGACCATCAACCATCCGTGGATGCACCATCAAGTAAGCATTGATCAAGCATGAGTTGGTTGCTCCAGGGGTCCAAGCAACATTACTTAACGATCACCATGAACCTGACGTTCAGGAATCATCAACTCATGATTTTGTTATGATCGCATACAGGAACCTTGTTATGAACTCATGATTTTGTTAATGATTCATTTTGTTGTGACATTCAGGTTTAGCATAGTTTAGCACCAATGGTAACCACTGATCTTGTTTAGCCCATGGTGATGGGCCAACGGTTTAGCCATCCAACTCATCAACCACGGATCCCCGTGACGAGCTCAGCTGGCTTAGTCGGCGTCCATCCCCCGAGTTGAGAGCGGCGAGTCGATCTAGGGAGGGCCATAGCTAACTGGATATAGTCCATAGGTATAGCTGGTTAGTGCTGCACTAAGGTATAGCTGGTATGGCTGGTTAGTATACCTATAGCCATATATGGTAGCCAGCAGATATACAGTTATATCAGCAATAGATATACCAGCTGCTAGTACTACACTAAGGTATAGCTGGTATAGCTGGTTAGTATAGCTGGTTGGTACAGCTCCAGTTTGGTTACTACTCCAGTTGGTTACTACTGCAGTTGGGTATAGCTGGTTATAGAACTACTGGGTAAGCAGCTATAGTAGTGGACCACTGTCCGTATCACATGACCACTTCTAGTAGTTCATCACAACCACCATATGGTGGTTTCTCAAAATAGGGGTACCCCCAAATCATACATTTATAGTCATTTCTAATAAACCAACCATTTGAGGGGTCCCCTATTTTGAGAAACCACCCTGTGGCAACGGCAGGCCACTTGTGACAAGCCCCTGCCGAGTTCCAGCTCGCAGCCGCAGGTTTCGAACATCATCAACGAGGTTTGCAGGCGGGCGCCGCGCCGGTGATTTGTCTCGTTATGGGTGCAGTTTTAACACAGAACTGGGCTGGTGGTTGATCATGGTATATCATGGTTAGTCATGGCTAGTAGTGCATAAAATATATGATCTTAATCATTGGGGATAAAAAGCAACAATAGTGCTTCTAGTAGTACTGGCTGGTGGTTTTATAGAGTTTTTGGGGTTACAACCATTCATACTTGTTGATAATAGGGAAGAATAACCAACAACAATGGTTAAACAACTGTTGGTTGGTGGTTTTATTGACATTTCTTGCTTTCCCAATTGTATTTACAAATAGTTGGTTGGTTGGTTGACTCATATTGAGGTTATAGGGGTTGAAAAACACCAGCCAGCGAAAATGTGAGAATCATTTGTACAAGAAAAGGCTATCATTCACAATAGTCGATTTTCTTGATTTTAGCACGTTACTATTGTCTATTGTAATGATGGCCCATTGTGCTTTATATTGGCTAGGTGAATCACAGAATGGTTTTCCAGCACCTGCTTTCTTTCGACGCTGCAGGTGTGCCCTAAATGCGGCACCCGCGGTTGATAATGGTTGATAACCATGATGAATGGTACTTCTCAACAATCATGACAATACAGTTTCCCAACCACTGGTCAATTGTCAACCACTGTCATTTATACAAGTCTTAACCATAAAAACTTCAGAGTTCACCATGGTCAATTCCTTCCAAGCCACATCCACCGGTCAGCCGTTGATCACCGGTGCGCACCCGGGACCCGCTGCCCCATGCCGTTCATCCAGGCGCCCACGAGGCAAGAGCGCACTTCGTGGCCGACTGGGTCAACGTGCCTTGATGGGAAAATTCGGGGCACCGCTTTCCCATCGGGAGGCCAGGTTGTGGATACCGATGGAAACGGATTCTTCCATTGACAGTTTAGCGTTTACCACATTTACTTTGGCAGGAAAAACCCTGGGTAATCCCAGGGTAATCATCCAGGGTTTGGGAGGAAGACCCTTCTCGCTTCCGATGGCTGTCCCAAAAACGTTCCAGGCCCGGCAGGGCCGTAAATAGGTGACCCCAGAGATCCGTTTCGAGCATGTTCGGTTTTGCTGTGAAAGTAAAAAGTTTTGAGTGTTCAAAAGCAATATTGACAGTAAGGTTCATTTGGCAATATATGAATGATCAATAATGTCAGTATTATGTAAACCCAGGATCAATGTCAATACCACCCTAGTTGCTGGTGAAACACCAGCTATTTAAGGTATATAAATGGGGGTGGTTTATTCTAAATGTAGATGTAACATGATGTAACACTATGGATATTCCCCGTATGGTGGCCATCAACCGTTCTTGTTGATCGTTGTCAGCCCATGTTGACATGAAAGCAGCAGCTACAGGGTGGGCCACCCCTGGTAGAAATCACCCCAGTTAAGTCAGTTATAAATCAACTAAGCGAAGTGGTTGGGGGCCCACCTTGTCTCAACTGCTAGGTGTACCAGGGAAGTGCCTATCTCCCAACGAAGTTCAGGAGGTTCCGGGCAGGTCCACTGCCTCAGGAGTCGGAACACCTCGCTGACGGAGCGAAAATCAAGATCTTCCACGGGGTGCTGGTGGTTTTTCACTGAGATGATGATCGCTTATTGATAGATATAAATGGTGAACTATACAATGAATAAGTTATAAATGGTTAACTATACCATAAATGGATTAAGTGATACACTATAAACATTGATATTTATAACCAACCATACTAGGAATATAATGGTTATGGAAGACCCGTAGATCAACCGTTGACCCCCATTCCATCTCTACGACTCCAGCCCCCGATTTGACCAGCTCGGATGTCGCTTGAGAAGCCACCAACAATCAGCGGCAAAGAACCACGCTTTTTGGGCTGAAAACATCACCCAGTTTTCGTGACCGCACCACCATGGATCTTGGCCATCAAAAAATGGGTGGCACGGTGACCTTCGCGCCTTCGCGAAAAAGAGACAGCTGCGGGGAAAGTTCATTCTGAACGAACATTACCTGGCAGGGTTTTGGAGGAGGCTTCTTGTTTGGAAGGAACTGAGATTCCAAGCGAAGTTCTATGCGACGCTGGGCTCAAGTGGATGCTTGAAATAACAGGTGTGCCACTGAAGTTGAACCCGCGGGTCTTGGCCCAAGCTTTGAAAGAAAATGCTGAGGCCACAGCCTGCAAAGCTGCTGGTGCCATGGGTATCCCATACTCGTGAACGCCAGCAGGAAGGATCCTAAGGAGATACCAGTGCTACATCGTAAGCAAGCACGAGGCTGGTGAAGCATCCATCATCCACGGCGATGAGCCATGATGAATCACTAGTCACCATGGGACACTACACATAATCAAAAACCATCAGTACCAGCATGAATGGCAGCTCATTAGCCATCATCAATCAGCTCACCAACCAGTTATACTCAGCTCAGCTATACCCATCCAACCCCCGCGCACCATCATCCAACACCTCCTGGAAGCACCTCGGTGACTGCGCCCAGTGGTGCGCTGCCCGGTGGATCCGTGGGACCGTTACCATGGCTCCGTATGGCGATCTACCCCCGGAGGAACGGGTGGAGGCGCTGGTTGGTTGGGTGGTTGGTTGGCTTCATGAGCTGGTAGTGGCGAACAGTTTGCTGGTTGAGGGTGCTTAATTACTAATGGTTGAGAAACTCCTTATTGATGAGCTGGTTAGAATTGGCCGACCATGGTTGATGATGCTTGATGATGCTTTTTCATGGTTGAGTAGTGGTAGACATGGACATGGCTGTTTCTGAAGCCAGTTTGGGGACCCCAAAGTTATGGATGGTTTATTCCTATTTATTCCTATCAATAGTTATAAAGGACGATTTGGGGACAACCTCCAACTAGTGGTTGCGGGCCAAGCCTTCCAAGGAAGGGGGAGATCCCAACCGTTTGACGAACAGAAACAGCTGTGGTACCCAGGTATCAACCGATGTTTCGCAGCTTTGTCCATGGTTCGTTGGACTATCTCCAGTGTTGGTGACACATGGCTATGGGTCAATATTAACCAACCAATAATAGGGAAAACATTGGTTTATGATGGGGGAACCAGGGGTACGGGGTTTTGACCCACTGCCACATGAGGCTAGCCCTAGCGAAATCGAATTTTGTTTCCCCGCAAAGATGGGCCCCGAATGGAATTTTGTTTCAGGTTGGAATATTTCCCCCCCCCAAGCATTCTGAATATTTCAAAGCTGATCTTCCATTTGGTAGAATGGTCAATTTCTCCAGCAAATCGTGAAGGCCCATGGCTGTTGATTAAGAAGTCGTGGCTGTTGATTCTACGTTGCCAGTGCTGAGGAACCTTACATCAACCCTACGATCCATGGCTGGTACTACTACGGTGAATCAATCAGCAATCAACACTACTGGTGAATGAATCCCCGGTTTTCTTATTGGTGCTATTAGTACTGGTAATGGCTATAAACTTATTACGAACCAGACCCTGTCGTTACCAGCTTTTTAACCAGCTTATGAAACCAGCTTCGTTTGCCAGCTTAGCCATTCTGGCGGTTTCTCAAAAGTGGGGGGACCCCCAAGTCATATCAAGTACAAAATCAATCAGGTTGGGGAATCTTCATGTCAAGAAACCAGCTTTAAGGCCATTCTGGCGAAGGAATCAGCATATGAATGGCTTAAATGGTCATCCTGGCACAATGACCAGGTCATTCTAACACAAATCAATCAGGTCATCGCACAATTGCTTATGAACCTTCATACGAATGCAATTGTGCGATGACCGGCGATGACCTGGCTGCTCCCACCTGCTGGGGCAGCCTTGGACACCGTGCCACGGCACGCAGTTCCCGGCCTTCCGGTCACCGCAGTGGATCAAGAGCGACTTCGCCGGGGTGCCCAGGGCGCGCCAGGGTGGTCATGGCAACGTGGAGAAGAACCAACGATGGTTGTGGATGCTTAATCAACGGTGGATGAATGGTTCATTGACCATGATTGATTGTGATTGATGGTTGATTTATGGTTGAGTGATGGTGGATTTATGGTGGAGTTGTGGTTGAGTAGTGGTTGATTTAGGGCTCACAGATGGTTCCTTGACAATGATCCTGTAGCCAAAAAATCACCGGCCCTCCACACCTCTGCAAAGCACCTATGCCAAATCAGAGGTCGTGTTCTAGTGTCGATGAGCTAGCAGTTGTCAACCATCGTTTTTTCAAAGGGTGAACATTTTGCTTAAACCATGAAAAAAGGATCGTTGATGGCAAACATTGATGGTCAATGGTGCTCGATTACGCACTGTGGGTGTCCTGGGTTCTGATTTTCCCTGTGGTCACTGGATTCTGGTGGGAAAACCTATGAAACTCTTCGAACTGATGCTGAAATCACCGATCCGCAGAAAAAATAGGGTCACCAAAGGTTCGAGCAAGCAGATTCACTAGGCTGTTTCTCAAGTCATACCCCAAAATCATCCCATACTGGTCACTTATAGGAATAGACCAACCGTAACTTGGGGGATCCCCAAGTCCTGGCTGGTCGAAACCACCATCAGGCTGCAGATTTTCCGGTTCCCCGCAACAGCTCCAGCTGGTCCCGAGGATAAGCTGCACTGCCCCAGCGTGATGCTGGAAGGGGCGGACCTTCAACCAGCGTTCCTTGGCACGGTGGTGGGGTGTGAGATCATGCTCGCGAGGGGTTGAGAGGTCAATGATCCAATTTTTTTAAGGTCCTCTTAAGGTGGTTAGTCATCTAAGGGGCTACTGGTCATCTATAGCAACACACCAACAATATCCGCCAGATGCAGTGGACACTGCAGTGGACATATGATGGTGGCAAAAACCTAGCCATGATAGGCGGCCACATGATACCGTGGGAGATTATCTGGTAGCCGCCCTGGTGGCCAATATCACTTGGGAATGTTACCAGCGGCAAATGCTCTTCGAAACGAAGGGATGCTTGCCATATGATCTAAACTCAGAGTAAGCCTTGAGGTCATCGGAATTGCCAGGCATGTGACAACGTTGAAAGATGGCAACAGCAGTTGCACCCATACGTTGCGTATCCAACCGATCATCTCCTGTCGCGGACCTTCCTCGTTGCTCGAGGTTCATGACGAATTTTCCTTCGGTGAACCTCTACCCGGGCAAGGCGCAGCTCAGAGTCCGCGGTTGCAACTCTGGAGATCGTTGCCTGGGGAAAACTGCACCCGAGGTGTTTTTGATTTGGTTGGAAGTATCTGGGTAGTTGAAGTCCTGTCTTGTTTTTTTCTCGAGTTGCTGTTGCTTGTCCATCCAGCGGCTTCTCACATGTGCCAAGGTCAAAACATACTGATTTGAGCAAGCAAAAACGTAGGTTTGGTCAGGCAACATATCTTATCAACCAGCTGCGGTAGGACTAAACCAACCACCATCTTTGTGTAGCGTGGCACCAACCGTCTTGTGCTGCTTGACCATTGATTATGTTGGCAGGTGATATGATTTCCCGTGATCATCAAGAGATGATGCACCAGCATTCATTAGCCACCAATTATCATTACTCCTGGTCGATCACTGATCATTCACGATTGCTAGTGGCAACTACTAGAATTACTATTCAACTAATTGTTTATCGTGTTTATTATCATTACCAATGTTCATTGGTTAATCACTGGTTATAATGTTACCATTGTTCTGAAGCACTAGTCACCACTTATGATATCATTCAAAACTGTGATCTTATGGCTGTGACCGAGCAATTTTCAACATGGTCGTCTGGATGAAGGGTTTCAGTTGTGAACTCGTGCATGCCTTCCATGGTGAATATGCTGAGTGCTTGGTGAACATGAAGGACACACGAAAGGAGAGAGGTTGCCAGAGGCTTTGCTGCCAATCTTTGGTGTCGAAGATGATGACCATGATGGTCAGGACAACGATAACAATGATTAAAAAGATGACGACGATGATGATGATGATGATGATGATGATGATGATGATGATGATGATTCCTCAGTTCCAGGTCCAAGGGCTACAAAGACGGGCTTCGCCAGTGACATTCGTCCACGCAAGCTTCACGAGCACATCGTAATTGTGACTCAAGGTGCCCTATGATGCCTTGGACCAATCACCAGCGGAGCATCACAAGAATCATACGATTGTAGCTGATCGTTGGTCGTTCTTCCGCATGATCAAGCTTTCTTTTTGCAATGATTGGTGCCCTCCAAGCACGGAAGGCGGCAGCAATTGATAGGGTGATGCCCCTCCAACCACGGGATCCCACCCCACCGTTGGTTGCTTAGGGATGCCCCACGGTCCGCTGCCCGCGAGGTGAAGCAAGTTCGTGAGCAGATCCGATTCGCGCTCTTCCTTGGTGGGTGACGTGGCAGTGATGGATGATGGTGGTGGTGATGAGGATGAGGATGCTGATGGTGATGGATGGTAATAGATGGTAATACGTGTTGATGATGATTGATGGTTATAGAAGGTGATGATGATGATGATGATGATGATGATGATGATGATGATGATGATGATGATGATGATTGATGGTTATAGAAGGTGATGATGATGATGATGATGATGATGATGATGATGATGATGATGATGATGATGATGATGATGATGATGATGATGATGATGATGGCGATGATGATGATGATGATGATGATGATGATGATGAAAGTGATGATAATGATGATGGTGATGATGGTGATGATGATGATGATGATGACGATGATGATGATGATGACGATGATGATGATGATGATGATGATGATGATGATGATGATTATGATGATGATGATGATGATGATGATGATGATGATGATGATGATAGATGGTGATGGTTATAGCTGGTGATAGACAACGGATGATGGTGGTGATGATGCAATGATGCTGGTGATTCAATTTCTCGGGAGGTAACAGGGACGACGTAGAAGGGGGTTATGGACAACAACAGTTGGTGCTTTCTCAAATCATAGGGATATCAGGCCCCCCAAATCAAACTTTTATATTGATCATTGATATGATCTAAAGTGATTTATTAATTATGAGCATACATTAAAAACACATGATTATTACCGAACTAAAATTTGATAATCATTCATAGTAAATGATCCAACATTGTTTTGGGTGCCTTGTTTTGCGAAACCACCGGCAAAACGATGGGCGCGGGACAGCGATTTCTGTCAAAGGTTGCGGCGCCGCATTGCTGGCCGATCACTTGATCAATCCAAAGGGCTCCGGGTCCAGAAATCCGGTGTTTCAACAGAGATTGACCACAAGGTTTCGTCATGTTTTCCCTTTGATTTCCCTACGCGAAGGTTTTCCAAAGGTTTTCCAAAGGTTTTCCCAAGGTTTTCCCAAGGTCTTAGGTTTTCCCAAGGTTTTCCCATGTTTCCCTAGGTTTTCCAACGTTTTCCCGATGTTTGCCCTACAATGTTTCAACAAAGACGCCGTGTTTGTTCCAGGCGCTCCGTTTCCAGCAGTCGTAAGCTACCATTGATTACAACCACAACCTCTATATGGTTGCTTCTCAAAATATGGGACCCAACAAAGTGGTTGGTTTACTACTATAATTAAATGACTATAGTATAATTCGGATGGATGATTTGGGGGACCCCATATGGCCCCCTAGTAGGAGAAACCTTTATATGCTATGGAATCAAGATGGTGGTTGAGCAAAGATGCTGGTTTAGCCAAGAAGATGGTCAATCCACTTGCTCAGAACCAAAAGCATGGTTATTCACTTGCTTACGACCGAAATGGTGATTTAAGCAAGATAGTGGTTTAACCAAGATGGTGGCCAAGGCGGTGGTTTAACCAAGAAGATTGGTTAATCCACATGCTCAGAACCAAGAAGATGGGTCAATCCACTTGTTTAGAACCAAAATGATGATTTAACCAAGAAGATGCTTGTAACTCCAAAAACCTTTTCTGGTTGGTGGTTTCAAACATTTTTTATTTTCCCTAGTGATTATTCACAAATGGTTGGTTGACTAATTATTCGATGATATACAATCCGCTGATGCAACTCCAAAGCTGCTTCGTATTCTGAGCTCGCCACGGCTTGTTGCGGACTCTACGGCTCAGCGGGGCGCGGGTCCCTCTGCGGTCGGCCGCAGCCGGATTTTTTTGGGGTTTTGGGGACTCGGTACACAGCGGTGACGAGAGTCTGAGTGACTTTGGCATCTCAATTTTTCGCTCAACTTTGGCATCTTCAGTATCTTCGGATACTTCAATTTTCATAATGTCATTTATACTAGAAATCACCTGGAATGTCTGATTTTTGATCATTGCTCACTAATGATTGCTCATGAGAATATTTGCTATCATGAATAATTACTCGTTCATCATTGTTGATTTATCATTGCTCAATTGGTCCCTCATCATATGCTCAAGGTTCTTTGAACAATTAGTTCAATGAATTAGTTGCTAATTACTCATCCCTTAATTGTGCTAACTAACCACATTGAATTCGGGTTTCACCAGAGAATCCAAACATCCACGCGATGACCAGCAGTGCCGTGCAGCCAGTCGTCACATTGAATTCACAAACTCGGAACGACGGGTATCGTCGTGTGGCAATGCCAAGTCCTAAAGGAGCGTCACCTGACAAAGGCAGGTGATCTGTGGGGCTCACCCAGTGTCCGATGATGGTTTTACAGGGTTCTATTGGATTTACATGGATTTATAAGAATTTATGATGATTAATTACATAATAATTTATAGGGTTTTATGGGATTTATAATTGGATCTATAACCATCAACAATGATTACATAATAATTTATAGGGTTTTATTGGATTTATAACCATTAATTAATAATGATTACATAATAATGTCATATAACCCTCAAGGGGCGGTTAGCAAAGGGGGGGTAGCAAAGCATAAGACATCAAGAATTTACATCGAGATGGGTTGAGAAGATTTGAGAGGTTTTATGGGAGTTATAGCAGCCATTCATGATGGTTAATAACGGGGAAGAATGACCAACATCAATGGTTAAACGACCATTGGTTGTTGGTTTTGAACAGTTTCTATATTCCCACATGTCTTAACAAATAGTTGGTTGGTTGACAAGCACATTTTTCATAAAGGCTGAAACCACCAACCAGTGACGGCTTGTCCCAGTCATTACTGGTAAACAAGTCAACCTATAGTGATTGCTAAGCATTCTTCATCAGTAAGAAAGGATGAAGCAGGAAGCTTCATCAAGCATCAGACATTATCAATCATCAGTATAAAGCATTGTGATCCATCATTATTCATGATTGACCAGTACATGATGGAAACACTTTTTCTTGACAGTTGGGAGAACTCTCATGTCTTGCGGCCGCACGCAACTTCAAACGGACAGGTTCATTTCTGCCAGAGCATTTCCGTATCAACTGCATCAACTGCATCATTGTGAGCTTCTTTACTTACGATTCTTTACCATGATGGACCATAATGATGGTTAGTAATAATAGTTCAGTAACTTCATCATCATTTATCTCTGGGTAAGCTAATTATTGACCATGATGAAGCATCAGAATCCACTATCAGCCACCACTACTGTCCATTCAAGCGATTCATTGACCATTTTCAATCGCCTGAAGCCTCAGTGACAAGCTCAGCAGTCAGCTGTTCACCAGTTCCACGTGATCATGAAGCATCATCAGAGTTATTCACCAGCTTATCGTCAACCATAGTCATTAGCCAAAGTTATAGAAACATCATCATGTTTATGCAACTGTATGATGGTTATTCACTGACTATCAATTTTATTAAAGTAAATCATGGTTGTAAGACTATATAATGGTGATTCACGATCGGAGTTGACTATAACTACATATATCCTCTTACAGTGACATATGATCATTGTTCGCACCAGCATCAGTTTCGAACTGAGTCATGGGATAATCCCTGGTGTTTCATTCAGATCATATGCCAGTGAGAATGACAATCCCTGGTCAATTCGTCATACATGATAATCAGATCGGATAGGTGTAAACCCTTCATTTAGAGTCAGTGCTGTAAACCATTCTCACAAAATATCGTGACATATATTTCCAAATATTTACATACATATGTATATGGGTGCGTGCCATTATTAACCACCATTAGCTATTTCTTACCATCACCAACCATCATTAATTAACCATCATCAACCATCATCAACAACCATCTTTCACCATATAAGAACCATCATTAAAATGACTAAATATCACTAAATATCATCAACCCCACCTAAGAACCACTGGTGACACACGTCCTGCCACCCTGCCTCAGTGAGCGAAGTGAACTTCGGCGAAGAGGTCACCGGGCACACGCCCACGCGGCGCAGCAGCAGGCGCGGGTGGATGGCCACGCGCAGCAGCGGGCGCGGGTGGATGCCCACGGCTGGGAGCCGTAGGGACATCCCCAGTGGTGGGGCGATGTGGCTGACATGGGCGGCTGGGAACTGCCACACATGGCTGGGGAGCTTCGAAAGTTTACCATCCGATTTTTTTTTCAGGTTCACGCCATGGGAAATGTTGTGATACTTGTGGTGAATCGTTTTCAGGTTGTCAATAGCGATGGTTCTTGATGCGGCTGGTGAAGATGGTGGTGAATGCTCGAAAATGGTGAAAGAATGTGGTTGATCGCTGTGGTGGATGACGTTTCACTGCGATGGTAGTGAATCATGGATAATCATGGACATGTCAAAGAAATTGATGGTATGCATGTATGTATATAATATATATATAAATATATATTATATATATAAATATGAATATTTACATTTATATAATTATATATGTACATCTTCATTTTGAAGTGTACACATGATATAAGTAAAACTATGAATATATCAGATGTAGAATTAGATATAGATACAGTATAAATAGAAACATCTGGATACTGTATACAGGGTGGGCCCCCCTGGTTATAAGTTGATTAATAAGCCATTTGACTATAGTTATATCTACGATAACTGGTACCCTAGTTGTAAGCCAACTTAGCTAACGTTTAGGGCGCACCTTGTATTGACCATCAATAACCTGCTCAACGCTTAGCCACGGTCCCCAGCTCCGTATTGATTGATATTAGATATATCTAATATGTAAACATCTAATTAATATATACATTTTACATATATATTTTCATATTTATATTTAGATATGTATATATATATAGATATTTATTTTTAGATATTAGATACATCTAATATGCAAACATCTGAAGATACTGTATCTGGCCATTTATAGCTGGTAGATCCCCAACAACTGTTAGTTATTATACCTTATCATTAACCATTAACCATTAAATCTGAAGATGTATCTAATTGACCATTAACCATTAAATCATTGGCCATTAACCATTAATTGGGGGGGTTATTATTAACCATTAATCTTAGCATATAGTTATCCACTATTAAATCTATAACCACTATTACCCATTAAGCATTAACCATTAGTCATCTTAGCATATAGATTTGATCCTAACTCTTGAAGATACAGAGCCGCAGCAGAATCAGCTCCAGGGGAAGCCGCAGCAGCCGCCGTCGCAGCCTCTCCTCGTGCCTTGGGCGGAGCCGGGCGCCGTGCCCGGGGGTGACCTGGTGGGTGGCCAAACGCGCTTGGTGGGTTTCTGTAATGGAAACCATGGGATTTTCTAGGGTTAACTATGGTTGATAGTGGTTAACTATGGATTTTCTATAGTTAAGTATGGTTGATTATAGTTTTTCTATGGTTAACTATGGTTTATTGTGGTTTAGTATGTTTTATAGTGGTTAACTATGGTTTATGGTGGTTTAGTATGGTTTATAGTGGTTAACAATGGATTAAAAAAGGGGAGAATAAGCAACTACAGGGGTTACAACCATTAGTTCTGGTCAAAGTGAGGGATTGATGATCGACAAGAATGGTTCAACAAGTACCAGTTGGTGATTTGATGACTCGCAGGGCAATGTTAAGGGGATTATAGTGGTTAATAGTTGATATGAGTGGTTATTTGATGACTCTTGGCCATGGTTTGTTAGTTGTTTCATTGGTAATGGTAGTTTATTGTGACTGGTGATGTTTGTCGTGGTTTGAATTGTTATCCTACGTTTGAATGATCCATTTGTTCGATCGCCGCTTTCCTTGATCCGTTCGATGGATGTTTTTCCTTTTCGTTTCAAAGTGATCAGATGATCAAACTGATCAAATGATCAAACTGATCAAACTGATCAAACTGATCAAACTGATCAAAGATCTGCGTTTCAATCTCATCTTCTTGAGATATCCGCGGATGTTGGCATCACTGGACGCTGGCAAGTTGCCACCCCGGCTTGGCCTCACGAAAAAAACCCGGCGTGCTTTGGTGGTTATGCTTATGGCTGATGACTGCGGTTGATGAGCAATCAACAAGATATATAATATGGTTAATTAATTGTGGTTATTACTGGTGAATAGCTGATGATTGGATTGGTTAATAGCTGGTTAATGATTAATAGCTGGTGAATGGATCAAACACAAATGATATGGAACATAGTCATAGTATTGAAGTTATTATTCATCACATTTAATCACGAGTCCTCACGTCAGCAAGTCATGCGAATGGTTGATGCACCACAGTGCTCGTTGCGGGAAGCGGTGCGCAAAATTTTGTAGGCAGAACGGGGAATGGTTTATTCTTAAGGATCTCCCACTTGCCATAGATACAATCGCTCTAGCTCTCATGCTTTGCCATTCCACCATGCGTGAATTGTCAACGTTGAGAGTTCATGAGTCATTGAAGAATGGGCTTACCATACCATGGCTTCTTGTGAAGTCTCATAGTTTGCCATTCAACACTGGGATGCACTCTGGCAAACTCATCAGGCAATGGAAAATCCATGATTTCGAGCTGGTGTGCCTGACTTTCCCAGAAGAAATTTGGGGATTTGTGATTTCCAAGTTAATCTAGAACAGGGTACCAAACGTATGAGGGTTTCTCAAAATAGGGGACCTCCCAAACGGTTGGGTCATTACTAGGAACGGAAATGATTTAGAAAGGATGATTTGAGGTACCATTATTTTGAGAAGTTGCCCTTTGGTTAGACAATTCATAGGGGTGGTTCAACCACCAACCAGGGTACGATACCTAGTTTTTTCCGAAATTGGTCCGAAAAGCTAACATATGACTATTTATCAATATCAACCAACCAATAATGGGGGATATAATCAACAGTATGATAGGGAAAACAGCCTGGTTGGTCCAAAAAGCTAACCTATCCCAATCATAGATTTTGGTCAATATTAACCAATCATTAGACCATCGGTCAATATTAACCAATCATTAGATGTCATTGATATGAACATATCCTATCAATATGAAAACTTGACATATCTATCATTAACCATTGTTTCCCTTATTATTGTTGGTTATTACCCCCCATTAGTTGGTTGGTTAAAAAAGCCTTGACCCATAGCCACATATCCCACCATGGATACCTGGTTTTTTTCCGCTCCATTGCTCCATTTCTTCACGTGCCGTCGGGTGCCGAAGATCGAACGCGCCCAGGGAGAGCAGTGCCAGAGGGTCATCGGAGATTGGAGGCGCCGTGGTTCCAAGCGCCAGGTTGCTAACGTGGTGCTGCGCGCGCTTGGTCCTTGCCCTTCCTGGCTAAATATGGCTAAAAATGGTTCAAAACTGGGGGATAATATTTGGTTGATAGGGAATTCATCAATGGCGGTGTCATGTGGTGTGCCTTAAGTGTTCAATTGTCAATGGTGATAATGGCTACCCAGGTTTAATAAACCCCTGGTTGATTAATAGGGGGTATCCCCTAAAAGCTTTGGTTTCCCATTAGAATGGTAACCCCCCTAGTAAATCAACCTGAGGTTTATTAGTCCTGGGTCATACATTACTAACCATGCAGCTGTTCATAGCCATTAGTAAACTGCAGCAGTTTTGGGCACCATGCAACTGGACAACGCCACAACTGTCATGGGTTTTGCCGCAGCAAGCCTTAGGCAGCATTTCAGCCAGGGTGTTCCTGGCTGGACAATTCGGATGATTTTAGGTCGTCATCATCATCATCATCATCATCATCAGGATCAGCACCATCATCATCATCATCATCACCATCATCACCATCATCATCATCATCACCATCATCACCATCACCACCATCATCATCATCATCACCATCATCACCATCACCACCATCATCATCATCATCACCATCATCATCATCATCATCATCACCATCATTATCATCATCATCATCATCATCATCATCAGGATCAGCACCATCATCATCATCATCATCATCACCATCATCACCGTCATCATCATCATCACCATCATTATCATCATCATCATCATCACCATCATCACCATCATCATCACCATCATCACCATCGTCACAATCATCATCATTATCATCATAAACATCATCACCAATTATCACCATCATCACCATCACCACCATCATCATCATCATCACCATCACCATCATCACCATCATTATCATCATCACCATCATCATTATCACCATCATCACCACCATCATTATCATCATCATCATCATCACCATCATCATCATCAGCAGCAGAAAAAGCACCATCATTATCATCATCATCATCATCATCATCATCATCATCAGCACCGTCATCATCATCATCATCATCACCATCATTATCATCATCACCATCATCATCATCATCACCATCATTATCATCATCACCATCATCATCATCATCACCATCATTATCATCATCACCATCATCATCATCATCACCATCATTATCATCATCACCATCATCATCATCATCACCATCATTATCATCATCACCATCATCATCATCATCACCATCATTATCATCATCACCATCATCATCATCATCACCATCATTATCATCATCACCATCATCATCATCATCACCATCATTATCATCATCACCATCATCATCATCATCACCATCATTATCATCATCACCATCATCATCATCATCACCATCATTATCATCATCACCATCATCATCATCATCACCATCATTATCATCATCACCATCATCACCATCATCACCATCATCACCATCATCTCTACCATCATCACCATCATTATCATCATCACCATCATCATCATCAGCAGCAGAAAAAGCACCATCATTATCATGATCATCACCATCATCACCATCACCACCATCATCATCATCAGCACCATCATCATCATCATCAGCAGCAGAAAAAGCACCATCATTATCATGATTATCATCATCATCACCATCATCATCATCATCAGGATCATCATCATCATCATCATCAGCACCATCATCATCATCATCTTCATCATCATCATCATCAGCACCATCACCGTCATCATCATCATCAGCAGCAGCACCATCATCATCATCACCATCATCACCATCATCATCATCATCACCATCATTATCATCATCATCATCATCACCATTATCACCATCATCACCACCATCAGCATCATCATCATCACCATCATCAGCATCATTACCATCACCATCATCATCATCATCATCATCATCGTCGTCACAATCATTATCATCATCATCATGAGCATCATCACCAATTATCACCATCATCACCATCATCGCCATCATCATCATCACTATCATCATCATCACCATCATTATCATCATCACCATCAACATCAACTCCATCATCACCATCATCACCATCATCAGCATCATCATCGCCATCCATCCATCATCATCATCATCACCATCATCATCATTATCATCATCGTCATCGTAATCATCATTGTCATCATCATCATCATCATCATCGTCATCGTCATCATCATCGTCATCAACATCATCATCATCATCACCATCATCATCATCACCATCATCACCATCATCTCTATCATCATCGCCATCATTATCATCATCACCATCATCATCATCACCATCATTATCATCATCACCATCATCATCATCACCATCATCACCATCATCTCTATCATCATCGCCATCATTATCATCATCACCATCATCATCATCAGCAGCAGAAAAAGCACCATCATTATCATGATTATTATCATCATCACCATCATCATCATCATCATCATCATCATCATCATCATCATATGGTTGTTGCTTATCAACCACCAGCATCCAAATAGCTGCTATTTACCACATCCACTCACCAACATCTCAGGGTCCATCGCATCGTGCCAGACCGCCCAGAACGCACGGTTTCGGAGAACTTCGGCAAGTATGCCGCACCACAGTCAGGTCCGCGCATGTGGTGGCCAAAGATGTTGAAGCCTAGGGACAGAACCAGTGGTAGACCGCCATTTGGCTATAGGTCAATATCAACCAACCAAGATTGAGGAAAACAATGTTTACACCAGGGTACCTAGGGGTACAGGGTTTTGACCAACGGTCATTTGGTTGATAGGGGATGATTTTCTACTATATGGGGGGTTCTCAAAATAGGAGACCCCAAAAATGCTTGGTTTATGCTATAAACGATTGATAGATGATGGGGGTTCCCATATTTTGAGAAACTCCCATATGGTTAGATAGTCGTCAAACAAGTACTAACCAACATATTATATGGTGGTTACTCAAGCCATTAGGAAACAGGACAAATATGCGATTTAGTACTCGAAGTGACTGCTGTTTGATGATGAATGGGAGGTCCCCTATGACTTGAGAAACACCAATTTTGACGAAACGGGAGGATGGAAGCATTCGACTTCAGTGTTAGATCCACGAACTGTAGCGATTCTTTGCGACGATTCATCAGTACTACATCGGCGCACAATCCTTCCTAGGACTGACGGCAGATGTTCAGAAATTGTGCAACCAAAAAGAGGTACAACGTCCGTATGGGCGGAGGAAAGGTCGGACGCATTGACCTCGACCAATGGCGTCCGATCATGGAAAATCACCAGCGTCAACTCTGTGGGTGACCGCTACCCCGTGCTCTCGGATTTGGTTGCCCGAAAAAGATCCTCTCTTGATGGTTGATGGTCTCTCACTATGGTTATCTAATGACGAGGGTTCATCATGGTCAATCATGATATGGTTGATGATGGTTGACAAAGAATGGTTATCTGATGATGATGATGATGATGATGATGATGATGATGATGACGATGATGATTACGATGACGATGATGATGATGGTGATGATGACGATGATGATGATGATGATGATGGATGGAGGGCGATGATGATGATGATGGTGATGAAGATGATGATGATGATGGATGGATGGCGATGATGATGATGATGGGGATGACGATGATGATGATGATGATGATGGATGGAGGGCGATGATGATGATGATGGTGATGAAGATGATGATGATGATGGATGGATGGCGATGATGATGATGATGGGGATGACGATGATGATGATGATGATGATGGATGGAGGGCGATGATGATGATGATGGTGATGAAGATGATGATGATGATGGATGGATGGCGATGATGATGATGATGGGGATGACGATGATGATGATGATGATGATGGATGGAGGGCGATGATGATGATGATGGTGATGAAGATGATGATGATGATGGATGGATGGCGATGATGATGATGATGGGGATGACGATGATGATGATGATGATGATGGATGGAGGGCGATGATGATGATGATGGTGATGAAGATGATGATGATGATGGATGGATGGCGATGATGATGATGATGGGGATGACGATGATGATGATGATGATGATGGATGGAGGGCGATGATGATGATGATGGTGATGAAGATGATGATGATGATGGATGGATGGCGATGATGATGATGATGGGGATGACGATGATGATGATGATGATGATGGATGGAGGGCGATGATGATGATGATGGTGATGAAGATGATGATGATGATGGATGGATGGCGATGATGATGATGATGGGGATGACGATGATGATGATGATGATGATGGATGGAGGGCGATGATGATGATGATGGTGATGAAGATGATGATGATGATGGATGGATGGCGATGATGATGATGATGGGGATGACGATGATGATGATGATGATGATGGATGGAGGGCGATGATGATGATGATGGTGATGATGATGATGATGATGATGATGGATGGTGATGATGATCTATTTGATTTATGGTTCATGAATGGTTTTCTATAGGGATATATAGGGTTTTAGGACTAGTTGTCTAATGGTGATTTGTCATGGGTCCCTCCTCGCGCTTCCAAGAGGCGCACACCTGTGCATGGCAATCATGGGGTTGAGGACTGGTCAATGACCACAGAGGATTCTCACTGAGGACCAGTCATCTGGATGACTTATGCCCACTAACTTTGGTCTTTAGTGTTTTTGGGATATGATTGATTTACCATAGAACCACTAAAAATATATTTTTAGCAAGGGATCTATAAGCCACCAAGTCATAGTGTCATAGATGATAATGACTAACAATGGTCAACGCTCATGACTGGTAATGAATGGTAAGTGACAATGTTAGCTAATACTTGTCATAGGCTATCACAACTAGTAGCTAATAATGATGACTACGAATGGTCATTGCTGTTGACCACAAGCCATCACCAAGCATTCTTGCTGCTGCTGTTGCTGCTGATGTACCAACTGCATCATCGAAACCTTACCACTGACCTATGCTGCGGCCCCTGGGTTCTCCCAGACCTCCCCCCATGGCTCAGATGCTGGAGACACCGCCAGTGTGGCTGGCTCCTCCATTTGGGGAACGGAGCACACGCCCGTGAAGAAGTACTCCTTGTCGTGCCCTGGAGCGGTGAGGGGAGTGGTACCAGGAGCCATTAGGAGTAGCAGCGCAGCGACTTTATTGGGGATTAGCACGACCAGCGATTTCTGTGGAAATATCAATAGTAGGGCTGTGCTTTGCCAGGCTCCAGAGGGTAATATCAAACAGCAAGATTCGGGAATCCACGTCCCATGGTTGACACGGACTCATGCACCTCGGTCTGAGGTTCGCAGGGTCCAATTTGAGTGACTCGGCTGCGTTCATCACGGTTGTGGAAGGTGCAAGGGGTTGGAGTTGGGGTTCCGTCCAAAGGCATATGGTGTTTCCAATGCATGGGTCATACAATATTTGTCTGCAAACAACTATACTATTTACAAAGTGTGCCATACTGTATCTATACGTAGTTAGTGAATTTTGTTTGAAGAATGAACATAGTAATATAGTCTTCGTATTTGTATATATATATATACATTGAAATATGAGTATAGACAAACATATAATCAGATCATTTCGCTATGAATCTACTATTTAAACAGTATCTTTGAATGTAATTCTACCGTAAAAATGCATAAATCGAAATTAAAGCCATCCGCGCTGAGCACTCAACGGCTCCGAGACCTGTCTGAAAGCGCGCCGGACGCCGACTTGGCGCGGGAGTGTTGGCTCTTCGTCCCCAAGGACAAGTGGGTCCAGGTGCCGTGGGACGGGACCCTGGAGATGGTGTGCGATGGTGGGTGGTTTGGAGTCGTGGTGGTATTGTTGGTGGTGGGAGTAGTGGTTGGCGGTTTTATAGGGATTTATAGCCATTAATAATGGTTAATGATAGGGGATGATATGCGACAACAATGGTTGAACAACTACCTGGCTGGTGGTTTGGTTCACAAAATTTGTTTTTTCCCGGGTAATGATTAACCATTGGTTGGTTGACTTGCGCACATTTTTCATAGGGGTGGTTCAACCACCAATCGGGTACAGTCAATGCGGCACCAATGACACGCGTTACACAACTGTGGATGAGTCGTTGTTGGTTGACTTTGGCTATTACCAACTACGACTAATCACCATCTGTCAGAACTTGCCATGGTTGATCATTATCAATCCTCATTATTCACCATTCTCAGCCATCATAAATCAGTCGCGATTATCGACCATCATCATTCACTATTGTTAACTACCACTATTACTGTAACCAGTACTTGCCCTGGCTAACCATGCTTGCTGATCATTATTTGCTTGGTGGTTTTGATCATTCCTTATTTTCCCCAGTGCATTGACTTAAATGGTTGGTTGCTTGACAAGCATTCTGTTCTTTTCCTATGGGTGGTTCAACCATCAACCCATAGTGATCATTATTCACCAATACAACCCGTATTGGCCACTAGTCACTAGGTAGCCATGGGTTTCATGACGAGGTGGTTCAACCACCAAGCAGTCGACATCAACCAGATGCACCGTTGCATTGCTGCTTTCCTGAAAGAGGTCTGGCAGCAGTTCCTGAATGCAGCTGTCATCTTGAGTGGCTTCTTCGCTCCTCTGCGTTACGTCACTTGGAAAAGGCTTTTTCAAGCCGGGTGCCAAGCCCAGTATTGGTAGGTGGGGGGTATCACTATTTGCGCATATGCCTAGCTGACCAACAGTGCAAGGATGGGAAAAAATGCTCCTGTACCCTGGTCATGGTCAGTGATTTTGATAATGGTCAATGAAATTCAATGAATTAACGTGGTTATTGCTCTGGTCAATGATTTTGGTTTCAAATGGCTATAATCAAGGTCAACAACATCATAGAACGTGATTGCTAAGTCAGCCGTTGATTAATGATGGTACCCCTTGCTTCTCAACCACTCGCAATTAGCATTAGTCAAGGAAAGCGAGAATCAATAGTGATCAAAGTTAATACAATTGCAGCAAAGACGCTTGATCAAGTCTTGCAAACAGTAATAATGTAAACAGTAATAATGTAAAACAATTATTAATAATGTAAACTGTAATAATTGTAATAACTACAATTATTAATGTAAAACCGTTTGCAGCACTGATTGCTCCTGCATCATGCTTTTCTCTTCCCAGGATCCACAGGCTGGCAGGCCACAACCAACCCAACTAACCAACCCAACTAACAGACAGGTGTAATGTTAGTTGAAACCTTAACCAACCCTTAACCAACCCTTAACCAACCCTTAACTAACCCTTTCCAATACTTACCAAAATGATTGGAAATGGAAAGTATTGGTAGTTAGTCATGCTGATGACTCACGATGTAGCTGACAATGACCTGGCGGTGATTGGTGGTGCAGCTGGTGCGCAGCACTATAGGTGATACTCGTTGGTGGTTTCTCAAGCCAGTTTGGGGACCCAAAAGTTATGGTTGGTTTATTACTATAAATGACTAATAATGGATGATTTGGGGGTACCCCTATGGCTTGAGAAACACCCAGTTGATCAATGTGATGGGTCATGATATGTTTGCAACAATGGCAACTGAGGGTCAAATGCGGGTGATACTGGTTCTCAACATATTTCTAATAGTGTCACTGGGTTGGTTGATGGGAAATCCACGTTGGAAATCCTTGTTTGAACCACCAATTCTAGGGCCTTCCAAATTAGATTTTCCCAGAAGAAAACATAGCCCTTGGGAGTAATCATTGGCTGTAATGGGAGATCCAGCTGTCAATAACTCCCCCAAACTGGTGTGTTTACTATCCTTGAATCAACTATTGTTGTGATTTCCAACCATTATTAACCACTATCAACCGTTATTCACTATTGACCATTCTTAACCATTGTTGACTATTCTTAATCTTTAATTTGCAATTATCAACCATTATCAACCACTACCAACCATTCTTAACCATTTTTAACCACTAGGGAGTATTCTTAACCTTTAATTAGCCATTCTCAATCACAATCAACCATTCTCAATCATTCTCAATCACAATCAACCATTCTCAATCATTCTCAACCATTATCAACCATTCTTGATTGACCTTTAATCAACCAATAGTGACCCAGTAAGCACACCATGTTTTTGAACCACCGGTGTGATCCTCTGCCGGGCTCGAGGCACTGCTGAATTCCGAGGCCGGGGGGCGGTCTGCTTTTGGTGACCGCGAGGTGACAACCAGCTGATGAAGGATCCAGGGGATACTCATGGCCCCACACAGGAACCAGTGGAGTGGGACTCCTGCAGCTTTCCAACAGTAACCTGAAGAATTCAGATCACCGTTGTTCGATTTTGGCTTGGAGACTTTGTGAATTGCGCGTTTCTTTTGGCAATTCGCGACCCAGGGTTGATATCACTTGAGCAGGAACCAGAGACAGCCAATGCAGACACCAACAACAGCATATCATTATCAATCATCATCATCAACCATTGTCAACCCTTTACCTACAGTATCGAACATGACTATGATCAACCCGTTGCCACTTAACCTACGTTATTGACTCATGAATTCACTATCAAGAACTCATGGTTTCAAGCAGCTGCCAATCCGTGAGAGTGCGCCCCAAGCATGATTGAAGTCTCTCCACCATTAATTAAGCATTGTTATCAACCATCAGGCCTTGTCATCCACAATTCGCATATTCAATCCTGATTATGGTTTGCATGGTTGGATATTGCTCTCCAACCAGTGTCTACTCTTATTGTTGTAGTCATTATTAATTGTTGTGGACCATCGCCAAGAATCAATCAATCAATCACTATCCACACTCAGTAGTGGTACAACAATTCCAAATTAGTATCAAACATGACTGAGTACTACTAAAGAGTTTCCTACACCATCAAACAATCGAGCAAGAGCTGTTCAGTATGCAGGCATCATTAATTCCATAGCAGTTGCTCATCATCCACTTATTATTGGTATAGGTTATTCTACCTCATCATTAATTACAGTACATAGCATTACAATGCAGAATATAATTAGCTAGTTATTGCATAGCTGATCATCCCCTTCTTATCATCAGCCACCAACTAACTTCACCATGATTACCATTGTGATTTCGAGTGATTACCAGCATGATTTAACCATTAGACATGTTTTTAAAACCATTTTGCTGGCAATTTGAATGGTTCAATCATGGTGATTGTCAGAGTTTAATGGCTAATGGTGACCATCATCAGGGATAAATGCTATTTTATTTTGTGAACCACTATTATCAAGCATTATCAATCATCATCACAAACCATTATTGACGGTTTTCAGCCATTATTGGCTATATGTAAGCATGAATCAGCTACTGTGATTATAAATCATTATTAGCAATTTTTAAGATTTCCTGAACCGGCATTGATGATTGTTCAGCACTGTTGAGCCATTCTCATTGCATGCGAAGCTAGGACGTGACTGCTGTAGTTTTGGATTCAATGCTCGACGCTCGACGAAGGGTAACCTGGAGGAGACCTACGGTAATGACGGTAACGCGAAGCATGGGATGTTTTTTACGGAGTTTGCTCAATGATGCTCATTGCACTGGTTGATTGATTGTTGAATCATTTTGTTGAGTGGACACAGAGGTGGTCGATTATTTGTTGCTTTTTTGTTGAATCATTTTGCTCAATCATTTGATGCAGTTGATTAGTGTTGGTTGATTATTGTTGAATTATCTTGATGAATGATGAAGTGGATAGACCATGATTGCCATGTTGCTGTGCAGTATGATTGGGTGAGGATGAGTTCTGGAGATTTCTACGACTTACCATTTAGAAGTTCACTGCGTGATGTGAATGCCAAACAACAACTGATGTCCAGTGGCTCAGGAAGAGTTGGCACTGGCTTACAAGCTATAGGCACTTTAGGTCCAGCATGTTTTTGAGCTTGGTGCTCTGGGCACGCTCTAAGAGTTTTGTGTGACTGTCCAGGTTCACATGAACTTTCGGCGAGTAACTATCTCATGGGATATAATGGAACCTGTTTGGATCTTGCCGACTTTCATATTCTATTACACTCAAGACTGTTCATTGTATAGATACACATAGACCAATAGTTAGCTGTAGATGCAGATGTCCATCTGCGTGTGTGGATAGAATCCGGCAGCAACCTTTGCCTAATACTGGGCATAACTTGCAGCACCCCATCCTTGTGGCTTTTGGCCACCAGGAAATTTCCAGCGACACATCCAATGTCGCGTCAGGATGTTGCTGGGAATTTGGGTTTCTCCTTTCGTGATTGGTTTGTTCCCAGAAACGTCGTGCTCTTGACTAGAATCTGCTCGCTCTTCAAAAGCGATCTGCCCCAGCCTGGGGCATTGGTTGATTTCCTTAACGGTTCCCAAGAGGCATTGGTTTGATAAATGGGTTCCTTGATATGGGCATGCATCGGCTGGTTGATTATCTTATTGATGCACTTTGATCACCGAGAATGATCATAGAAATCAACTCATGCTTTTAACTGACTACGATTGTGCTCATCTAGTTATTGGTCGAACAAAAACATGATTCCTTGTTTTTGATTCCTCATGCTTTACCCATGGCTGATATTGGTCATTGGATATCAGTGTTCATCCTTGGGGCCGCTGATAGCAGCGATATCAAAGGTGCGACACCTTGACATGACATCCTGATGTTGGTCACCTGGTCATTGGATACGTTTCTCATCCTGTAGCGGCATCAACGCGGTTCCTGTGACACCACAGGTTTGACAAAGCCCGACATCTGAGGATGTGATCTTCGTAGTGGACATTCTCTTCACCTTCAACTTGACGGTCTGGACACCCCACGGCTACATCATCTCCAGGCCCCAGAATCTGCTCAGACCGATGCTGAGATGTCTCCGCGACGTGCTGGCTGCCAGGGCAAGCGATCAGCTGATCAACTTGTGGTTTGATGTTGTACGTGACGCGCTGGCTACGAATCAATGATTAACTAGAAGCCTAGGATTAGTGGGGCTATCAATGATTTCTACTACCCTATGATCAACCAGTGGGACTGATTGAAGCCTAGAGTCAGCTTGGCGAGAAAATGACAGAACATTTTGATTAAAGCTGACTAGTTAACTCAGAAATATAGATAATTGAAAAAAAAACAGCTCACTGATATTATTAGCACCAATTGTGAACATGGGTCAACAACTGCATTTTAACGCCAGAAACAAGTAATGCTGACAACCGTGTTGCTATTTGTTGGCTGGTTCTTGTGGGATGCTGATCTACTGTCTATTCTCATGCTGCTATGATGGATGTGATTCAACGTCCGCCTTGTACAGAGAGAGTCTCGATTTTTTGTTTGATATTTTCAAGCATACCCGTGGAGGATCATCACCTGGCACCCGTTGATGAATGCCCATACCTGGTTTAATCGCATGTTATTGGTCATGAATCAGGGTAACATGCAATAGCATGATCATGCTACTACAACTGATTACTGCGCAGGTTATGGGACAAGCTCCCAGGTTTTGAGCGCGACCCGCATGGCTCCCATGACGACTCGTTCCTATGCCAGAGACCTCCTAGCCACGAAGCGAAGCTCAGCCGAGCCGGCACCACTGGGCAGTTGTGGTGCTTAGCATTGAAAATGCGTGGATTAGGCAATGCTTAGGCCAGTGTTTACCAACAACATTTGGCTGTGGGTCAATATTGATTAACCAACTAATGGGGGATAATAACTAACAATAATAAGGAAAACAATGGTTTATGATAGGGAACCAGGGGTACGGGGTTTTGACCCACTGCCATTTGTGAGGCACAGGTATGCTTAGCCTTCCAGGCAATGCTTAGGCCAATTGGTGAAAGTGATAAGATGGTACTACCTTATCAAGTACCAATTGTGACAACTTTGGTTGCATTGCAATGGGTACGCATGGGTACTGGCTATTGGTATAGTTTATACCCTCTCTTACTAGCCAGTGAGTATCGACCATGAGGACAAACTTCTCCCCTGCCCATTGACCATTATTCAAGAGTCATCAAGCAGTTTTTGACCCCTCAAGCAGGTATTAACCACTTTTCACCACGATGAAACCTGCTACACCCCCCTTATTACCACATCAGCACCAAGCCGCCGTGGGAGGTTTGAAATCGCCAAGAGATATTGGTGGAGTGGCGACTGGACAGCACCGAGTTGGTGGTTTGATTGACGGTTCTGACCATGGGATTGGTTAACTATGGTCCCTAGTGGTTGATAATGGATCTTGATAGGGGATGATAAGCAACTATAGCGGGTTTAAGCATTGACAGTAGTAGGGTATAATAACCAATTAATACTGATTGTGAAACAACTATTGGTTGGTGGTCTTACCCATGTTGGGGATGGTAGGTTGGTTGACAAGCAGATTTTTCAGAGTGGTTACAACCACCAAAAATAATGAAATTATATGGGGAAGGGACTCTGGTACCCTGGCTGCTCACCCTCCCACAATGACTTTGTCACTTAGCAAAAAGATTCTACCCTGGTTTCCCTAAATGACCAATCTAGTCGAGCTGTTGGCAAATTCACCTACCTTTCGTTGGATGCTTAGATATCGGATAATGGTTGTAGTATAAGGGATGAAAGGTCAGCAAATGAGATACCGATGTATGCTGGATAATGGTTCTTGATAGCTTCACAATGGCTACTGTAAGAAAGATGGTTTGATCATGGCTGACCATGGTTTGATCATGGTTTTACTGGATGGTCTATAATGGTGTCAATCACGATGCAACCAAGTGGATGATCAGGGTTAGTAATCGTGTTACTCACAATGATTGATGATTGATGATGAACGAAACATACTTTGTAAGCACGGTGAACCATACTAAAGTCATGTTCAAAAACGATTGTAGTTATCTAACCATTTTTGGTTGGTAGTGAAAGCCTTATCTTTTTACAGCAGTTGATGACACTATACACATCGACCGATCCAACGGGGAACATCGAGCGAACCTGGCACTGCAATGCCGCTGTGGATTGATTTGTTGGGAATGGTGGATCCCAAACAGGACATGGTCAGCCTCGCCGATGCCCAAAACTGGAGGGGTTTCTCAAATGAGGGACCCCCCAATATGGTTCATATTGGATGATTTGGGGGTACCCCGGCTCCAAATGCTGGAATTTTCAGCCTCTTCATGTGGCCCATTGAATGAAGCCCACACGCATCTTGCGATGGCGCGTACCAATCTGTACATTGTTGCATAGCATGGCATTGTCAACCGAAAAGATGCGACACCTTCGCCGTCGCTGCAGTAAAGTCAATGGTGATGATGGTTTCAAGGCAATGATGAGAAGCCATTCTTGACATCGGCTGTCAATTCACAAGATTTTTTCATGTTGCTTAAAAGCACACATTTTTCAGGGTCAGTACACCCTGTGCCTCTGATGTCCCATCATTTTCCCCATTATCGTTGGCTACTATCACCCATGATTGCTGGTTCATAAACAACCAGTTGTTGATTATTATCGCAATCATGGTCATCGTCAACTCGCAATAAATTTGTTTGCTATTATCGTAATAAATGGTTTATTGTTGGTTATGCACCATTGTTTACCCAGAGAAGCGTTGGGTTAATATTCACCAAAATAAATGAACTGAACATGAGGAGTATAGTCAATGCGGGCGATCTGGGAAATCCAGATTAAGAAACCCGCTTTCTTTACAACCAGCAACACTTTCAATCCACAACCATCACTAGCTGATGACGGCTTAGAGAGAAACTGAACATGTCAGAAGCATCAGTAACTGGCACTATTGTCAAGAACCATGATGATAAGCCATCAATTGTTACCATTATCAACAATCAGTATGGATCTAACTTAATCATTATTGGCAATTTGCATCTATTATATAATCCTTATTTTCTCATATTTGATCATAATTTCATTATTCTTGTTCAACATCGATCATTCTTAAGCATGCCTGGTCATTGTTGACCTCCATTTGGCACTCGACAAACCATCTATAAACATCTAGTCACCACTATATCTAACCACCCTTCAACCATTTTTACTACCATTTGTTAACCATCATTTACCGTCAATACCATCAGCAACCGTTACGACGTTGAGGTCGCTTGGTGTTGGACATCCTCGCGACGGCACCGGTTGATTTGATCGGTGAAATCGTGGCGCGACGTATGCCGAGGGATGGCAGGGCTGGGGGTATGGAGTAGCTACACTTTGAGGGGATAGCCCCCATCATTAACCATTGTTTTGCCTACAGTTTTGCCAGTTTGTTGGGGATAATTCATACGTGCACCAACAAAACTATTGGCAAAACAATGGTTAACGATGGGGAAACCAGGGGTACAGGGTGAACTGATCCACGGCCAATTCCCTGTGGAATACTCCTGAAAATGTAACACTGGATCTAACACCAATCGTGTCTGACAGCTACAGCCAGTGCAAGCGAGCTGTTCTCTTGGTCAGCTATACCACAATCTTGAGCCATACACACATGTGGTGTTTGCAATGGTTCATACTAACAACATGGTACAAGAGTAAAAGACATTGTGAAGGCACACTTAAAAACAGTAACATGGGGTGGACTGTTGGGGGGATGATATGCAGGGCTGTTGATGGGGGATAAAGCCATCATCAGCCATCAATGATTCATATAAGTACGAATCCACCATCAAGCATAGCCATAGCCATTTTCATGAACCGATGCATTAACTAACTAGCGTCAATACGTGTGGCCAACGAAGGTTTATGGAGGTAAGAGTACCATCATTCTACGTGTGACAAAAGCAGGGCCAAATCTATCAAAGCTTGTCATTTTCACAGTTCGGCAGTCGTTTGTTGGGTCGTGTTTTTGTTGCCCCGTGTAGCTGGGGCTTTCAATACATCATCGGGTGCCAATAAAGAATACCCTTTCATAAACTAATCTGGCAATGGAGAATCCACCATGCAGAACTGCTTTCCCACGGTTTCCCTTCAGAAAATGGTGGTTTCTCAAACTAAGGGACCCCAAACTTATGGTTCGTTGATTCCTGGAGATGGTTCACAAACTGGATGAAGAACTTGGGGATCCCCGTCATGACTTGAGAAAGCACCGATGATTCTCCATTGCCAGCTTAGTGACTCCCAGAGGGCCCAGGACTCAGTTTATCGAAGCACAGGAACAACCAGATGTATCGAACTTTCATCCTGAAAATCACCCCTCAAATATGTATCCAACTTTTATCATGAAAATCAACCATCTCAACCATAAAATCATGAAAATCACCCCTCAAGTCATTTTATGTATCATGAAAATATGAAAATCAACCCATGTCAACCATCAAAGTTTCCTGGCGTTCAACTCCCATGGCGAGTTGAACGGCAGAACCACCAGCTGAAGCGGGGTCCGGTGGTGCCCACTGCTGGTGGCCCAGGCTGGTTTGCCTCCAGGGGTGACCAGCGCACTGGGCCTGCTGCGACTGGTGAGGCGCTGGAGTTGAGGATGGTGAAGCTGGTGAAGGTGGGTGGTTAATGATGAGATTAGTCGGGATTAGTAGGGGTATTAGTAGGGATTAATAGGATGATAGTAGTTGGGATTAGTAGGGATTAGTAGGAATTAGCAGGTGGTTGGATTGATAGGGATAGGGATTGAAATAGGTTAATGATGATGTTCATAGGGATTAGTAGAAACTAGTGGGGAGTAATAGGGATCATAGGGATATTAGTAGGGATTAATAGGATGATATCAGTAGGGATTAATATCATAGGGATTGAAATGATTATAGGGATTAAAATATCTACAAGGTTGGTTGATGATAATTGGTTAAGTGGTTGGTTAAGGTGCTGGTTTACAGTCATGCTGACAGGGATTAATAAGAATTAATAGGGGATAATGGTGGTTAATGAGTGATGGGTAAGTACCATAGAGGTTGGTCAGTGATGATATGAATGGTTGATACTTGGGATTGATAGGGGATAATCACCAACAATCATTCATGGTTGAAGAGCTACTATATGGTTGATGATATGGGCTATTAAAAATCAATAATGGCGATCAATTTTCAATGGATGGTTTTATGGTTCATGATGTGGTTGACCATGACTTACCATCATTCAGTAAACATGCACAGACCAGAACCAGGAAGACCATGATGAATCCATTTCATATCATTTCATCAATTTTTAATAGATAGTTCTATGGTTGATAGTGAATCCACTTCATACTGCTTAGCACTTGAGCTCCGCTGCCAGGCTCTACAGACTCCTAGTGATGTTCCGTGAGATGCAGCAGAGCCTCTTGGTGGTTGCCAAGGGCTGGATGGCCTGCGGCTGGAAGGGACCTTCGAACAATGGGGACCCCAAGGCTACAGCGGATTAGCGAACCTTTCGGAGAATCAACCTGACTGAAATTGCAACCAACTTGATGATTCAGGTGCAACTGGCCATAAACTGGCTGTACCATCATCGCTCAAATGGAATGATATCTACTACTGTCAGCCAATAGCACACACCGGGGGAGGGGGTCATTTTTGGTCATTGTCATTACGCGGTAGCCACATCTTGATCAGTGGAGCTCTCACCAAGTGCGGGATGAAGTCTTGCAAATGCCCAAAAAATTCGCAGCCAATCATGGCAGGGATCCTGCCTCCAGTGACGGCAAGGGCATGTGTTCTAACTCCTCCTTGCCGCGCTCCCAGCCCTGACATGCCCTGACATTGTCCCCAGGTGACAAGACGAACTTGATCGTCATCATGTTGGCCAAGTTCGTCACTTGCATTTTGCTGCGCCTTAGCTGCAGTCATCGTTGTGTGGCCTGCTGCCTGTTGCCAAGCTTAGCGGAGCCAAGTGCTCCGCCAATGATTTGGCAGCAGCCAACCATGATAAGCAGTGCCGTTCGTCACTTGTAAGCAATTGCAAGCCAATTTTCTTGCTTGGGGCTTGGAACTGGGTTGCTGTCCATATGGCGCCAACAATTTCCATCAATCTCTGGCACCGACGGCATGATCTCGGCAGCGACATCGATTCTGGACACCCACAATGAACTGTCGACCATCAACTCACCATTGACGCCGTTGAATTCTACAATCCACCAATCCACCAATCAACCACCAAAATCCACCACCAACATCAACCATCAAATCCACCATCAAATCATCACCAATCCACCACGAACTGAGCAACCACGAGTTGGCACAGCTCTTTTGCAGGTCGACGCACCTGTCCGCTTGTCTCTTCTGGGGCCTGGCGCGGGACGATAGTTTTGGAGCCCTTGGGCAGCATCGCAGCTGTTGTGGCGGTGGGGACAACGATGTCGATCTACATACACCAACGATGGCAGAGTCCGAGCTGGGTCAATCATATATAGTTATACGTGAAGTACATACATGGGTTTGTATTCTGGAGATTGGGCAGGCCATAGATACATCATTTCTAGTTAATTACTGATTATTAGAATTATCAGACCATCAGGAGATTGTGAATTGTGGATCAAGGATAGGCAATGTATGAAGTTCGTTAAGAACAAGTCAAACTGATATTTCTTAACAATGAAAGATTTCATTGCATTCTTTCGACACAGAGCCACAAAACCGTATCACAGACACCGGGGCCCGGACTTGCCATTCGCCTCTTCGCTCTTCCACACCCAATGCCGAAATGTCTTCATCGGGTGCCGCCGGGAAGCCCCCCATTGCTGAAGCGGTGCTAGCAGTAATGAAAGACAAGAAGAACAAGGCGCATGTCCGCATAGGAGCCTGCCAAGTTTTGGGCAACCTTCCTACTGAAGATTTACGAAACTATTCCTTTGAAGTGATAAAGCTGCTGGGACACAGCGACAATGATGTTCGTCATGCAGCCTGCGAAACGTTGAGCCGGCTTGATCCAGCCGATTTGGCCATGCATGCCTCTGAACTGGTGAAGATCCTGAAAAACAGCAGCAAGTATGTTTGCCAAGCAGTCTCCAAGACTTTGCCATTGTGTTCTCCTCACGCCTTGGCAGAGAACTCCTCTGATTTGATCCAGATGCTGCAACGCGAGGGGTCGTATGCTCAAAGAGGAGCATCCAGGGCTTTGCAAAAAATTTGCCCCAATGATTTGGAAAAGCACTCCTTTGAGCTGATGGACATATGTAAGAAGGGCAAGCAGGATGGTTGTCAATTTGCCTCTGAAATTTTGGGTCGACTGCCACCTGACAAGCTAGCCACGCACTCCTCTGAACTCGTGATGATGCTGGAACATCACAAGTGGTATACGCGAAAAGCTGCCTGCAATGTATTGGGCAAGCTTCCTCCCGATGATCTGGTACAGCATTACTGCAACCTCGTGAAGATGCTGTCAACTTGCAACAAGGATGTTTGTCCAATGATTTGCGAAACTTTGGGCCAGTTCCCACCTGAGCTGGCAAGGCACTCCTTCGAACTGGTGGGGTTACTGGAAAATGGCAAGTGGTATGTTCGAAAAGTAGCCTGTCAAGTTTTAGCAAAACTTCATCCAGGCGATTTGTCCAAGCATTCGTCCGAATTTGTGAAGACTCTGAAAGACGTCCAAATAGACATTAGTGAAGGAGAGCAAAATGCCTTGGGCAAGCTTCCTCTTGATGACTTAACAAAGCATTTGCCTAAACTAGTGGAGATGCTGGGAGACAGCAACAAGGATGTTCGGACAGGAGCCCGATGTGCATTGGTGAATTTTCCACCTGTAGTCGTGGCCGATTGCTCTGATGCACTGATGACAATGCTGAGAAACAGCAAGTGGTTCATTCGTGAAGTGGCGTGTGAAGTTTTGAGCAGCCTTCCCCCCGATGTCATAGCAATGCATGCGCCGGAACTTGTCAAGATGCTCGCAGATGTCAACAAGGACGCTCGCCAGAGAGCGCTGGAAACCTTGAGCAAAGTTGCCCCTGATGTCTTGGCCAAGCACTCCACCGAACTGGTTGATATGCTGGAACACAGCAACGGGGATGTTCGCCACAAAGCCTTGGAAATTTCGAGCAGATTTCCCCCCGATGTCTTGGCAATGCATTCGTCCAAGCTTGTCAAGATGCTCGCAGATGTCAACAAGGACGTTCGCCAGAGAGCCCTGGAAACCTTGAGCAAAGTTCCCCCCAATGTCTGGGCAATGCATTCCTCCGAGCTGGTCAAGATTCTGGAACACAGCAACGGGGATGTTCGCCATGAAGCCCTGGAAATCTTGAACAGATTTCTCCCCGGTGTCTTACAAATGCATTCCTCCGAGCTGGTTCAAAGGCTGGCAGACAGCAACGGGAATGTTCGCCACAAAGCCTTGGAAATCTTGAGCAGCCTTCCCCCCGATGTCGTAGCAATGCATGCGCCCGAACTTGTCAAGATGCTCGCAGATGTCAACAAGGACGTTCGTCACAGAGCGCTGGAAACCTTGAGCAAAGTTGCCCCTGATGTCTTGGCCAAGCACTCCACCGAACTGGTTGATATGCTGGAACACAGCAACGGGGATGTTCGCCACAAAGCCTTGGAAATTTTGAGCAGATTTCCCCCCGATGTCTTGGCAATGCATTCGTCCAAGCTTGTCAAGGTGCTCGCAGATGTCAACAAGGAAGTTCGCCAGAGAGCCCTGGAAACCTTGAGCAAAGTTCCCCCCAATGTCTGGGCAATGCATTCCTCCGAGCTGGTCAAGATTCTGGAACACAGCAACGGGGATGTTCGCCATGAAGCCCTGGAAATTTTGAGCAAAGTTGCCCAGGGAGGCCCGGAAACCTTGAGCGGAGTTGCCCCTGGTGTCTTGGCAATGCATTCCTCCGAGCTGGTTCAAATGCTGGCAGACAGCAACACGGATGTTCTTCGCAGAGCCTTGGAAACCTTGAGCAACTTCCCTGGTGATGTCCTGGCCATGCATTCTTCTGAACTGGTGAAAATTTTGGGATATGGTTCAGATGAGGTAGATGAAAGGTTGGGCGTTCGTTGCAGGATCATTGAAATTTTGAGCACGGTTCCCACGGATGCGTTGGCTGAGCACTCGGCCCAACTAGTGGAGAACGTGGAAGACGTTCGCCATCGGATTCGACTGAGAGTCTTCCAAATGTTAGCTAGGGTCCCTCCACAAGTGTTGGCAGAGCACTCCCCTGAATTGGTGAAAATGCAAGAAGACAGTGAGAAGGGTCTTCATCGCAGAGCTCGCAAAGAGGCGAAGATGCTGGGAGACATTCAGGCAGATGTTCGCCGCAGAGCTCTCGAAATCTTGGGCAAGTTCCCCCTAGATATTTTGGTTAGTTACTCCAACAAATTTGTGAAGAGACTAAAAGACAGTGACCCCGATGTTCGACGCGAAGCCTTTGAAATTTTTGCCCGATTTCCTCCACAAGTGTTGGGCGAGCACTCTTCAGCTTTTGTAAAGATGCTGCAGCACAGCTGCGAGCATGTTCGATACATGGCCCTCGACATGTTGGGCAAGGTTCCCCCTAATGCCTTGGCCCCAGAAACCTACGAAGTCCTTGAGATGGTGAGAGACACCTGTTCTAAAGTTGATCAGAAAGCCATCGAAACATTGCCCGACACAGATATTCACCTGGTTTGCAATGTACGTCCTGATGCATTGGCCCAGAACTCTCTCAAATTCGTGGAGATGTTGAAATGCGTTGGCGAGGGTATTCGCCACACTGCCCTGGAAACCTTGAGCATGCGCTGCACCGAACTGGCTACGACGCTGAAACACAGAGACAATGTTATTCGCTACAAATCCCTCGAGAACTTGAGCACACGTCCACCCGAGGTTTTAGCACTGCACTCCTCCGAGCTGGTTCACATGCTGGCAGAGGTTAATGCGGATGTTCGCCAGAGAGCCCTGGAAACCTTGAGCAAAGTTGCTCCTGATGTCTTGGCCATGCATTCCTCCAAACTGGTTAAGATGCTGGCAGATGTTGACAGGGATGTTCGCCACAGAGCCATAGAAACATTGGGCAAGGTGGTGGTTGCTGAAGGGCTTCACTACCGTAATAATGAAGAAAAAATTTGGAAAGGATGTTTGCCGCCACACTGGAATGGACAAGCTGTTGAATGAAGTGGAAGGGAAACAATTTGTATCTCAGAGTTTTGAATGAGTTTCCATGTTTCGTTGAAATATGCAGTTTGCATACTTGCCAGCAGCTGGCAAAGCCAGCTTCAAGCATCACCTGACGGAGTCAACGGTTTCAAGACATGCAGGACCACCGGCTTGAGGAAAACCTGCGGTTGATTCTTCACTGCTGTCCGGTGCCACTGGGTCAAGTGGACTTGGAGTCAGTGTTTTTTCTTCAGCTCAGGTCAGCATGAATCATGTCAAAAATCACATGGCGCATTTCAGAAATTGTTGGCTGCCGGGTGCAGAATCAATGATTGGATGCAGGATGTTTGTCGACATTTTTCCGGGTTTTTCGTCTCAATCATGAGCACGCAACAGGAACCAATAGCCGCAAAATACAGTAGTGATTGGCACATGCAAGTAGCACCAAGTAGTGGAAGAACGGTTGGCATTTGTTGGTTTGTTGATGTGTGTTCCATGGGGTTCGCTGTTTTGTGTGAAACTATTTTGCTCATAATTTTTCGATATGGTTTGTGCATCTTGTTAAGTGATTGCTCAGTGGTTTTTTTCGACTGGAACTTGGAGGTCTCCTCTCCTGCACATCTTGTGGGACCACCCTGCCTTTTCAGAGGAAACCTTCGAATTTTGCAAGCCACCGAAGTGTGGCGTACTTTCCAGACAGGTATAGCTGCAATGGCAATACACACACGCTGATATATTCAGTAGGGAGGCTTTTGAGGATCGTGGAAACCGTTGCTGAAACCTTTGCCTCACCCAGTTATATGTTCCTTTGATTTGTTTTTCCTGGTTGCCAACTGGAAATCCTGACCGCAGAGCAACTATAGTTACATACAACAAGCTGTGGTTAGACAATGGTTTGCACCACTTGTGGCGTTTCGAGTCTCCCTTGCCAACTCTCCACCCCACCAAGATCATAGTTTCACCGTGCGTGTGACCATCATGTTTTACTTCGAGTTTTTTTCTCCCCTACCATTTAGTCACATTTAGTCACCAATCATCCTTAGTTTTGCAGGTTCGAACGGCTGTGTGTTGTACATTGTTTTGTGATGTTTTGTGTGCTGTCATTCCATTGCGTTTTACATTTTGCTGGTCTTATTTCATTGTTTTTTTTTTATGTGGTTTCTTCCGGGTTTGTTGCCACATGATCTTGTTGTCAGCATTGACGTCGTCGTCATCATCAACGCACATATTTTCTATCATCGTCATCATCGTCATCATCATCGTCATCATTATCGTCATCATTATCGTCATTATTATCGTCATCATCATCATCATCATCATCATCATCATCGTCATCATCACCATCACCATCATCATCATCATCATCATCACCGTCATCATCACCATCATCGTCATCATCATCGTCATCATTATCATCATCATCATCATCATCATCATCATCACCGTCATCATCACCATCATCGTCATCATCATCGTCATCATTATCGTCATTATTATCGTCATCATCATCATCATCATCATCATCATCACCGTCATCATCACCATCATCGTCATCATCATCGTCATCATTATCGTCATTATTATCGTCATCATCATCATCATCATCATCATCATCACCGTCATCATCACCATCATCGTCATCATCATCGTCATCATTATCGTCATTATTATCGTCATCATCATCATCATCATCATCATCATCACCGTCATCATCACCATCATCGTCATCATCATCGTCATCATTATCGTCATTATTATCGTCATCATCATCATCATCATCATCATCATCACCGTCATCATCACCATCATCGTCATCATCATCGTCATCATTATCGTCATTATTATCGTCATCATCATCATCATCGTCATCATCACCATCACCATCATCACCATCATCATCATCATCATCATCATCATCATAAACAACAACATTTTCCTCCTCTTCATCATCATCATCATCATCATCATCATCATCATCATCATCATCATCATCATTTTCATTATCTTCTTCTCCGTCTTCCATTTTCATTTGTCAATCATCGTGCCATCTTGTTTCGGGCAGGGCCACAAAACCAACCAATGGACGAGCCATGCACATCCAGTTACCATTTACTGACCCTGACCTGTCGCTCCACAACCCATCCCATGCGAAGCGGGGCATACCAAGCCAGAAAAATGTTGAAGGAATATCTTTTTGGAGATATGTTTAGCCACCGTGGAAACAATATGGATGCACTCTAATTTGAATAGTCTTGCCTCCAAACTAGGCATTTAATATCACAGAAAGTGCACTCATTAGTACCATGTGAAGCCTCATGTTCTTGCATTCGCTCCAGAGAAGCCACTGGAAGAAGCCTCGCAGCTTGAAGGCTCATGCATATCAGAACAGCCCCGCAGTAGGGTAATGCGACGAGTGATTTTGTCACAGTCTTGAACATCCATTTTTGGTAATTTTAGAACCTCCGCAAGTGGTTCCATTATTGTACGAACACACAGGAATCAAATTTGCAAAGGTGGATGGGTGGATGAGACCAAGTGTTCGCACCTAGAGGCTGTAGTTCGATAGACTATGACCAGGCCTGAAGAGGTGTTCCCATGACTATGCGTTGTGAAGAGGGTTGTCCTTCTGTTGGTTGATGATCACTTACAGTAATTATGTAATGATGATCTTTTCGTAAATGTGCCAGATATTGATATTCTCAATTTTTTTGGATCAACGCGTTGGAGTCGAGAAACTACCCTTGCGATTTGTGCGCACTAATTGTTGTTCCATTGAATTCAATTGATAACATCAATCCCAGGTTTAATGGGCTCAGATGATCGGCTGGCCCGCTCCGCTGTAATTCACACAGTTCACGACCTGTTTGGTTTGGACTGGGAGGTGGCATTTGTCAACATGAGAGCACCCTACAGTTGAAAAACATGACAACATCACTAAATATCCTTACTCAGAGCTAGACTAGCCTTTGGGTCCCTGGTAGACATGTGACAGGCATGTTGCATGATTGTTCTCAGTTTCAAAAGATCGCTTTTTCGCAACAACTCGTTGCCGGTCGCAGTGGTGTGCCGCAACACCTGGTAAAGGCTGTTGAACTGGCTTCGATTTTCCCCCTTTGGTCCACCATATCCCAATTTGCCATATATTGTGCTGAAAAAATATCACCTGCGACATGGCAAATGATGTGGTTCAGCAAACTGATTCCGGTATGTTTTCGATGCAGCAGTCTCAAGGTTTGACCAACCCTGGCATTGACAGCCCCAAGAATATGATGAACCATGCGTCTTGAAATATTCTGACGGTGTTGGTGGTTTCTACTGTATTGTCTTTGATTCTTTGCAGCTAACTTCATACGAATCCCAAGATCCTACACGTGAAAGCTGCGGATGAATGTGTTGGCATGTGTTAGCACCTGCAAGACATTGCGGCAGCTCAGCAGAGTGAACAACGCGGAGAACTCTGAGAAAAAATGCGCAGACGAAAAAATAGAAGTCAATCCAGAAGGACTTTCTTGGAGCAGCTTGAGTGCTTTAGAGATGTTGAGAACGTTCGACTAGTTCAGTCATTTGGGGATTGGAATAGCTTGGGTACAGGGTTTTGACCCACAGCCAAATAAATGGGTATGTGTGCATCTAGATACTGTAGCCCCCATCACCCCATCGACGGTCGGACTGGGGAACCACTTTTGCACTCACTGGGATAATCACAAACTCTTTTGGTATGGCAAAACTGTATTGCCAGGGCAGCTTGCAAGAAAAAACGTTTTCTTTCATGCAGACTTGAGCGTGCGGGTTTGTATAGTATTTATATTATATAGATATGAATCTGTCTGTGTGGTACTTGCCATTACTTGCCTAGGTGTATACACACATGGCCATTTCTCAATAAAGGCTAAATCAACCTGTGTATATATATATATATGTATGCATATGCATATCATTATATGTGTGTGTGTGCATATAGATCTATATATCTATAATACACATATATATATATTATATTATATTATATTTGTATCCTATACATACATGTCTTAAATATGATATCGTAAAATGTCACAGAATATGATATACAATACGATGCAACACATGATAATACAAAATGATAGAACATATTTGATTTGTCTACACATGCTAAACACAAGTTGACCTGAGCGGAACATCACTTTTCGTGCCGAGGAGACCACCTGGGTGGGACAAGGAGCTCCACTGTTGCCCACCAGGCAATGGGCAGCACGTGCCTTGGCTTTTGCAGAGGTAGATGCACCTGGCAGCGATGAACATCGCCTTTTTTCATGGGTAAACATGGCTAGTTGCGCCCAAAATACTCATTTTTCATGGGCAAACGTGTGGTAAACCATCTCTACATGGTGTGGATTTTCCATTGACGGTCGTTGGTTGGTCTATGAACTGGACGAAGTATTCAAAGAACGTGTGTTTCTCGTGGACGGATCCTGCTTTTCTCGTGGTCAAATAGTTCAAGTGTCCTGTGATCAACTGGTTGGTGGTTTGATTGATATGTTTCATTTTCCCTATTCTAAACTTACATGGTCGGCTGTTGACTCAAGCATATGTTTCATGAAAGCGTGGTGACCAACCACCAACCAGTCAACCATTTTCGGGAAGAAGAACCCACCAAACCTGGAGGTTTCAACATGTTTCAACTGGTGGTTTCTCAAAATAGGGGTACCCCCAAATCATCCATTACTAACTATTGATAGCAACCATCCATTTTTGGGGCTCCCAATGGCTTGAGAAACCACCAACTGAACAGCGGGGTGGTCTTGGTCGACCGCTCCACCTACCGCTTGCAGGGTATGTGACTTCGCTCTTTTGGGCTGTGGGCACCTTCAAAGCAGGGCCCGCTTCAGGCGTGCCGTGGGGGACCTGGTCGTGGGTCATGTGGGGCATCCAACGTGTTCGCGCCTGGCCATGCTTGGATGTTTCTCAAGTCATGAAGAGGTACCAAATGGTCCATTTGTTACTAGAAATGGTCCATATGTTTCTCAAGTCATGAAGAGGTACCCTCAAATCATCCCATTTATGAAGCATTTCTAGTAACAAACCAACAATTTCATCCCATTGATTATCAATTTCTAGTAATCAACCATCCATTTTTTCTGGGGGGTTCCAAACTGGCTTAAGAAACCACCATTTGTTGGATGGTTATGACCTCGCCGTAGTCCTAAAGCTGGGTTGCAGCAGTAGTGACTTTTCCAAGTGACAGCGAGGCGGCATCCCAACAGCGAAGGAGTGGGATCCAAGGGATCGCGGGGGGAACACGGTCAGGTGATCTCGTTCCGACAAGTGACGCTGAGAAGATCTTGGCGTGTGTGGCCTGGTGAAGCAATGGTGAGTGAAGAATGGGGTTGGCTCATGGTGATTTGATGGCGAATTGAGGGCTAAGTGAGGGCTAAGTGATGGCTAAGTGATGGCAAAGTGATGGCTAAGTGATGGCTACTGGGGTAGCTTATGATTGATTGATGGTGATTTGATGGTTAATTGACTGATGATTAATTGATTGTTAAGCGACGGATGATAGATGTTCAGTTGATGGTTGCTTAATGGTTACTTGATGGTTGGTAGATGCTTACTTACTTGATAGTCAATGGTGAGTTGGACAACCGTGATTTCATGGGTTAGGTCATGGCTATTAGCTTGCTTGCAATGCTTAACTGGAGGTTAATGAGATCTGTTTGTTGCTAGCGATTCACTGTTGGTGGGTGACCACCTTATCTTTACCACAGATGCCAGTGCCACTGGGCATGACCTGCCCGATCTTGCCCCATGGCACCTTGAGGTTGTGATGATGGCGAACATTTGCCTTCAGACCTACCTGGTGTCGAACCTGTCAGCCTTGTTGACAAGGGCCGATGTTGGGATCTATACCATGAGAATCTTGGCAGCTCGTGTGGCTCCACAGCAGTTGTGATCAAAGGTCTAGGACGTCACAATGTTACAATCAGTGCATGGCGCTAATTTCTGGGTAAAACACCCACTTGTACACATATAAACCACCTCTTCATATCTTTTCTTATGATATTCCGACTACAAATTTAACAAATAATTAAGCATTCTATATGTAGATAGTCTCTACATGTTTGTATCTCCGCTTGCCCCCTGGGAATCTACCCTTTCTGAATGGAACTGTGGACCAGCAAGCCCAGCCGTGGCAACATCAGGACTGCAAATCCTCTTCAGCAAGACATTTTGCAGTTTCCACGTTGGACTTGTCCACGGAAGCTACAGCGCAAGACCTAGACCCTAAGATGGTTTTGCAAGCGGAGAATGTGAGCTTGCTCCACAATAGCTCTATGATAGACAACCAATTCTCCGAAAAAGTTCAGTCACAAGTTTCAAAATGCGGGTTTCTCTAAAACAGGGGACCCCGCAAAACAGATGGTTTATTCCAATTTAGGGTCAATCAACTGGACGATTTGGGGGTACCCCCATTGGAAGAAACCACCCAACGAGGCTCCCACAGACCATCCACCTTGGCACGTGGATAGACATCCATGCCACCTCGCCAGCGCCGTGTTCCAATCTTTCGAAGGTGGCAGATCCATCGACCTGAGCAGTCTGAACCGTTCACAGTGGCTGTTTGTCTATGATTTTTAGAGGGGGAAAGTGAAGGGAATGGGACAAATGATTGATTTAGAGTGGGAAAATGTTTTTTTTGTGAAGGGAATGGGACAAATGATTTCCCTTTGTTTTTTCGCTTTAGAATGGGATAAATGATTTCCCTTTGAAAGTTTGTCCAAAAGCTTTTTGATTAATTACACATAATTTCTACAGCGATTCAAACGGCTATACAAATACATTTTCTTTCACAGGTCGTATTATTTTAAGCGCTCAAGATCTATACGCGTCTATAAATTTCATATCTTCATCTCTACACATCATCTCCCCAGAGTCGGTATTTTCACTTCTCCTTCCCAGTGAGATTCCACGCCGTGGCTCCAGGAAAAGAGCTGCGGCAGCTTTCCGTTTTTTCCAAGACCTTCGGTTTGCCCAAGCACGTCAAGGTGAGTCGATGAGCGGCTGGGTGTGACGGCAACTGAACTGAACATCTCTTGAGCAACAGCCCGGCCAGGACTACGCCATGGCAAGCCATGATAGTTTGGTGATGATTGAGGAATTCACCAGGGAATCTTATGATAAATTGATATTACCAACATCCTCCATGGCTGGATTACAGCAATTATGATTGACCCTCCCACAATGCATATTGTTACCCCTTATATATCCCTGGTGATTGACCCTTATCATGATTGTCCATGATGACGCACAACCTTCACTAAGCCCGCAACTAGAAACCCACGGCAGAAACAACTGCCAAGAATGGCAACAAGCATGTACTAATCTAGCATGCTATTACTACAGCTATACACCAGTAAAACTATGAGTAAATACTGATATCAGATACTAGGAGCCATGAATTCCTATCATTGCTGATAGTCTTAATTAATTAACATTGACCTTAACTGGATTGATCAACCATTGTTAAACATGATCAACCTTTATTGACCATTGTTAATCATCATCAATCATTAATCATTATCACTAATCATTTCACCATGAATAATTTCACCATGTATTAACCATGTATTAACCATCATTGATTAACCATCATTAACCAGTATTAACCATCATTCATTGATCATTAACCCTTAACCTTAATTCACCATGAACCATCACTAACCATTGATCATTGACCATTGATCATTGACCATTAGCCTTAACCATTGTCATTAACCATCATTAATCATCATTAACCATCATTAACCACCATGAACCGTTAACCATTCACCTAAATTCACTATGAACCATCATTAAGCGTCAACCACTACTTCTCCTCATTCACCGCGACCTGCAGCACTCGCAACTGCTCCGGGGTCACCAGGAGCAGTTGCAAAGCTACGTTCGCTTCAAGTTTTCCACGGATCAGGTGGGGCGCCAGCGGTATGTACGAATGAACAGCTGGGTGTTGTGAGACGCAGTGGAAACACTGGATGTAATGGCTACCCAGGATGAAGCTAAACCCCTGGTGTAACCCCTAAACACTGGTGTCATGGGGTGTGCCTTAAGTGTTCAATTGTCAATGGTGGTAGTGGCTACCCAGGATGAAGCTAAACCCCTGGTTGATTAATAGGGGGTATCCCCTAAAAGCCTTGGTTTTCCATTAAAATCGGAAACGCCCTAGTTAATCAACAAGGGGTTCATTAATCCTGGGTAGCCATTATTGTGGTCGTTTATGGCTAGAATGATTTAGTAGGACCCTAATGGAAACCATTGGTGGCTTCTTCAAATGGGGGTACACCAATATGTTTGATTAGCAGCAACTGCTGATATCATTTCAATCTTCGACCAGTGATTGAACATAATTGAACCATAAAAATAAGATAAACTATAACCACCCATGGTGGTGCTTAGATTTGTCATATATATATATATATAGGTGATATATGTGAGATTCTTCAAATGGGGGTACCCCAAAAATGGTTGGTTTATGACTAGAAATTGTTGATAATTAAGGGATGATTTGCGGGGTCCCAAATTTTGAGAAGCATCCCAAATTTTGAGAAGCACCCATATGTATATTTGTCCAAATATACATACTTGCATATTTGGATGGATGGATGGATGGATGGACGGACGGACGGACGGCCGGACGGATGGATGGATACATAGATACATAGATACATAGATACATGGATACATAGGTACATAGGTACATAGATACATAGATACATAGATACATAGGTACATAGACGCATAGATGGATAGATGCATAGATGCATAGATGCATAGATGCATAGATGCATAGATACATAGATACATAGATACATAGATGCATATTCATTGGTCATGGTGAATCACTGTGACTGTTGGTTAATGATGCCAAATATGGCGAGTTTTGGCTAGTAACATTATGGTTGATGATGGTCAAGGATGGTGTTAACAGTCACTTCGCCCTTGGATCAACATATAGCGCATATAGCTGGCTGGAACCCCCGCCATCTCCAAAAGGCCAATCATCAGGACTGATAGTGGATTTTCGGTTGCCACCTTACGTTACCAATACTCCATCATTGTTTGCCGCTTGTGTGGTAAGAGGGGGTTATCACGGCTAGTCAGTCATGAGGATATACCATTATTTTTCTGGAAATCTAGCATTTTCCTCGGAGCTGCTTGTGAGTATCTCCGATTTTCTTGGTAGATCCTCAGTCAATGCATCATTATTGCTGCAGCCTACAGGGGGGGCCATCGAAGCCCAAAGAATCTTAAAGGTAGACATCATTTTGAAGGCTACCCCATTCACACGCTGACATTCCCATGTGGGTCTCCCCCCAAAAAAACTGTTGATCCAAATTTGTGGCTACATTGGTGGCAACTGTTTGCAGTCGCAAATGGATCGCACCTGTTGGCATGCGAAGGATCTCTGATGAGATTGGTGTTTGATCAAACTTCGTAGAGATTATCTCATCAAGGCTTTAATCCTTAACTAGAATGTCAAACTTGATCTGAATCAGAAATGATCCGGATCTATCCGGATTCAACTCCAATCAGAGTGGCATTTCCGGATTCAACTCCAATCAGAGTGGCATTGACTATTGGCATTGACTATTGGTTGTTGTCATCACATCACCATCCCCAAAAAATCTTGCGATCCCACTGTGGCTGTGCCGCCAAGCAACTACCAAGCGGTCACCGCAGGAGCTGGAGTCCAGTGTCATGTCATTGCTGCCGGAGCTTTACAGGTGCACCGTTGTGGTTGGGGTAGGTGCCTTTGCTTCCAGCTGGGTCATGGATGGAAGACTGAGTTACTGGTGGTTAATGATGATTAATGGTTGATAATACAGGATGATACCCAACAATAATAGGGGAAATATAGCACAAATGGCTATGGGCCAATATTAATCAACCAATCATGGTGGAGAATATCCAACAAACTATAGGGAAAATAATGGTTAATAATGGGGATCCAGGGGGGCAGGGTTTTGACCCACAGCCATATGTGCCAAGCCATGACGGGTCACCAATGGGCCCCACCAAAGCGAATGATGATTCGGCGAATGCAAACCTTTGGTTGACATCATTTTCTTCACCCCTGAGTATCATCAAGTATCATGCCACGTTCGATTAGCAGCAACTGATGATTTTAATTTTCGACCAGCAATTGAACCATATAAATAAGACCAGCCATTGCGGTGGTTAATCGACTCGTTATATATATATATATACACAGATATATATATATATATATATATATATGTATATATAAATGTTTTTCAAAATAGGAAGCCCCCCAAAATGGTTGGTTTATTGTTTATTTCTACAAATGGTTAATAAAGGATGACTTGGGTGGTCCCCTATGACTTGAGAAACCACCATATGGTAGTTGTTTAGCCATTGTTGTTGGTGATTATCCCCTAGTATTCACCATTAAAGTCACCAAGAAAACCATTCAGAAACCACCATCATTGGTTCATCCACTATTCTTGGTGCTTATCCCCTATAAACAGCCATTATTATAATGCTTATTCACCCTATAAGACCCTAGGGGTACCCCCATGGTTCCCACACTACCATCACGGCTTTCCGAACACCAACCGCCGCTCCTGATGCGATGCCTTCAAGGCAGCGCGTCAGTTCCCTTCTCTACTCAAAGCTCGTCAGAGATGTGGAGCTCTTTTCAGGATGCGCCAAGCGTTTCTCGCCAAGCAGGGTTGATGGATGGTTGGTGGATGGTTGGTGAATGGTTGATGGTTGATTTGTGGTAGTAGTCAGTGGTTGGTGGTTGATTAATCTTGATTAAACAATGGTGAAATAATGGTTTTAATCTTGATTCAAACCATGAACTTGATCAAACAATCGTTAAATCATGCTGAAACAACTGTGAAATCATGGTTGATGGTTGGTGAATGGTTGATTTATGGTAGTCAATGGTTGAGTAAAACCATGGCTTGGAAATGAAAACTGCGTGCTCCCCAGCATGTTGATTGCTCGCCAGCGTTCAGCCGTCCGCCGTACCAAAGCTCCCACACCGCCACTGCGCACACGCTCCTAGGCTTTTTGTCCCAGTTGCATGGCAGTCTCAGATCCAATCTGCAACTGGGAGACAGCAACCATGGGATGTTGGGGGATGTTGCAGCCATGTGGTGAATTATGAATGGTTATGATGAATGGTTTTTGATAATGCTAGGGTTAATGGTTAACAACAATGCTATGAACATGTTGAAATCATAACAATGCTATGATTAATGGCGAATGCTATGGTTAGATATGATTATGATCGTGATCAATGGTTGATGGTTAATTGATTGGAATAATTGACATATCATCCGATGGTTCGGTCTGAACTATGTGAATGGTTATCAGAATGATCAGCGTGGATGAAATCATGGCCAGATTGTGGGATCGGGGGTTATAGGCACTATAGCCGATGGTAACGATTCTGACTGTTTGCCTTTGATGGTGATTGTGTGGATTGTGAGTATCAGGGGTATGTTCCAGGATTACCCACCCAGGTTGTGATGTGTAAATCATGGTGCTTACAAGGGGCGAATTGTGATTGAATGTAGGCTAATAGTGGTGGTTTCTGGTTGATTACAACGGAGTATTCATGTAAACTTCGATTCTAATCATGTGAGTCTTTTGATTAATGAAGGTCACCCCTCTGCAAAAAATGGGTCCGCTCTGGTATTATTCGGAAAATCCACCATTTATAGCTGGTTTTACCTATGCACATGGTGATTTTTCGCTTCCAGGTTTATTTACAAGAGGGTAGATGGCTTATAATAACTCAGTTTCTCCATTACAAAACGGTGCTTTTCCATTGCCAGGTCAGTTCACCCAAGGGTAAAAAACATCATCAAACTGATGTGAAAGCGTTCCGTGCTGCCCGATGAATCCTGGGTGGTGAATTGGTGATGACATTGGAAGCACTGTGAAGGTGGTGGTTGGTTGGTTTTCCAATCCTTCAAAAACCTTTATCAGCCACTAAAGATGGCCACATAGCTTTTTTTGTTAATAATCACTGTAATTATAAGAGCTGATGTCGTAGAAAGTTTATGCTCATATGAGGGGGGTTCAATGGCATTTGGAACCCCAAAAAATGGTTGGTTTATCACCTATAAATGGTTAAGATTGGATGATTTGAAGTACCCTGATTTTGAGAAACACCTAATACATGTATAGTGGCTATCAACCTTTCATACCACAATATACTTCACCATCACGATTTTTTCCTTAGCGATCGTAATCATGAAGTCATTGACAGTCACTATTAAGCATATATAATCAGTCACTGACTCCGAGAATCTTCACCATATTTCAGCCCTCACCATTTTGGTTCCCTCTATTGTTACATATTCATTCTCAACCGAAATGCTACAGCATTGAGCATGATAAAACCAGACGAACCATCAGTTATCATCCTTGGCCACGATAAATCCATGATTGTAGCCACGCGTAGCCATTGTTCACAAGGATACAAACCACTATTATTAAATTCTAATCCTGATTACAACCATGATTTTTTTACACCCTTTGGTAAACTAACCTAACAATGGAAAATCATCGTTTTTTATGGACAATCCTAGGAATCAGCCATGATTAAAACCGCCATACTGTAGCCATGACCATCCCCGGGTATTCTCTGCCGAGGTATATGGCAGGGCATCACCTGGTTGCTGGACAGCAATGATAAAGGATGGCCATGGTTAAGGATGTTCAGCAATGATGGTTAGCGATGATGTGTTTTTTCAATGATGGTTAGCAATGATGACACACACAATAATGGTAAACAATGATATTTAATGATAATGTCTAATAATGATGGTTAATGGTCAACTGATATAGCCCTGGTGAAAGATCATTGATAAAGCATTCATAAACAAGCTTAGTAATGGTTCCCGATGATTGTCACTCAAGCCTGTCTATCATTGATTGGTTAACAACACCAATCATTCGTTCATGATGGTTGATGATTTTTTTCGTGAAGTTTAGCACTGGTTATCAGTGGTTGTGAAAATTGTTGATATCAGCCAACAACATAGGTAGTAACATCAGCGACGGTTCACACGGATTGCGATGGTAAACTAACTACTGGTTGATAATATGGTTAGGAATTGTTCATGTTCATGTTGGTCAATAATGGTTCTTAACAAGGGTTATGATTCATGGTTGCCAACGGCTAGTCATGTTGATACAATATGCTCGAGAAATGGCGAGGAGCGGTTGACAGCCATCAGCCAACAATACCCAAGCAAAAGACGTAAACCGCGAATAACAATCAACAACCACTCTGAATTTCACGAGGATCTTGGGTATTTGGGATCTCCACATGTTGGAACAGGAGCAACTGAAGGGGTCCTTTTGATGCTGGTGGAAGTTTTTTGATGGGTGTCCACTTTCTCAATTGAAGGATTCAGGAGTAGCCAGGATCGATGCAAATATGTTTTCGCCCTGAATTCATCTCTGAAACCCCAACAATGCGCTTCCGCGCTGCGCTGGTGATGGGCAGAAATGGCACGAGCTGATGGTGTGTCGATGCAACCCTACAAAGCAGGATTGGGGAAGAGTAGTGCAGAATGAACTCCATCACCTTGCGCAAAAATTCTTCAACAGTAGGACGTTGGTGGATGATGTTCACCCCGATCTATATCACGGAAATCCCTTTTTTGGAGAACTCCGCAGCGGAACGCGCCATTGAGGATTGTGGTTTAAGATCTTGGGAGGAACAGTTTCAGGAGCATCCACGTTTGCAACAATGCCCATTCACCGAGGTTCAATTTACTCTTGTCAACTTTGTGAAACAATCAATGAACGCATATTTGTCATTGTATATCATGTTTTTCACTGTGCAACAATCAATCAAGAGTTGTCCAGCAGTTCTGACGCATTTCATGATATGATTCAATGATCATCCTGAAGTAGATGTGGAATATCGCTTTCCTCTTGTTCATATGCGTGTATTGTTATTGTTTGCTTCACCATGCTTCAACCATATCCATGGTCAGTGGTATCCAACACTCAAGCGTCAATAATTCCAATAATTCACCACCAGTTGACAAAGCCTATGAGTGCTTCTCGAAATAGGGGACCCCCAAATCGTCCGGTATGTGTAATACACCGTCCATTGTACGGATCCCAATTTGTTCAAAAGAAACCACCACACTGGATCATATTATTGGTCTTATTGTCGATTCTTATCCCCTACTATCAACCACAAGTCAATTCCCTTCAATTAAGAGCATTCTTTACCCTTATAAACCTCCATATACTGAATACGGTGAACCCCTCTATTAACCCAATAGCAACCACAAGTCAATCCCCCTATAAGAGGATTATTCACCCTTAAAAACCTGCAAATACCGATTATCGTCGACCCTCATATGAACCCATTATCAACCACAAGGTAATCCCCAAATATCCCCAATCAAACCACCATTAGCCCCATATAACAAGCGTGATCTCGGCATATCATGCCATATCCTCTCGAGCGAATGTCCCAGGTCTATGTAGAAGAATCCAGCGCCTATTTGTATATCATCTCAGAGGGCGAGGCAGGGAATTTCCGGTGCTTTCCCGGTAGTTTCCTGGTGAAGTGGTTAACATTTGGAGATGGGCCAAGCAGTTCACCAACCAATGTCATAGCTGGTTGAGCTGGTCATAATAGGGGATGATAAGTAACAGTAACAATTATAGGGGATCTACCAGCTATAAATGGCTATGGGTCAATATTAACCAACCAATTTCATGGGGGATAATGACCAACAAGAATAAGGGAAACAATGGTTAGTGATGGAGGAACCAGGGGTACGGGGTGAACTGACCCACAGCCATTCGGATATGTGCCAAACTAGCGTAACCAATAACCTACCAAAAGCACGATCATTTGACGACTGGAAACCATTTTTGGGGGTACAACTATTGTGGCACATACGCATTCGGTTGACATGCTGCTTTGTGCTTGGCTTTCTAATGCTTCCAAAAATCGAAAAGGTGTGAATTGCCACAAGAGATTTACACAGTTGATCGCAGAATTGTCACACAATTGATCGCAGAATTGTCAATCGCAGCTGAATGAGGACAAATATGTTGCCCTTAAACCATGTTTAAACATGATTCGACATCAGGCGGGGCAAATTACGCAGAAGAATGTGGAAAAGGGATCACTTTGCCTCCGAAGAGAAATTGAAAGAAAAGAACAAGTAATGATTTGAACTGCCAGGAAATGGTTCTGGCTAAAACGATTCTGGTGAAATGAATGGTTAATAATCAGTAATTAATGATAGTGCGTGGGTAGCGATGTTTTGTAGTTGGTGAATATTGAGTCAACACGCGCAATGGATTACCAACTGCGAGCCAGTCTTCGTCAAGTACTCAATATTCACCAGTTTTGCTTGATCGCAAACCATTCAATGATCAACATGGACAATAATTTTATGACTAACCTAATCGATTCATGTGATCATATAACCTCAACTGATATGATTAGCCGTTGTGGATAACAATTAATGACTAGTCACCAACGTTTCACCAGTCCATGGTTCACTTATCTTCACCAAGAGGCATTTGTCACCAATCTTGTACCAACTCTTCAAGGTATGCCGACGACTGCTGCCATTGATCAGTCCATGCCGTGTAGCTGCCGTTGGGAATCTCTCTGAAGGAGGTATGGTTCTCAGGATAACCACGAATATCGTAGCAAAAAATGATGGTGCTTCCAGGGTATTGTTGACCCCGGATTAGTGAACCCCAGATTGATTAATTGGGAGGGTATCCCGGTATCCGCCTTGGTTCCCCATGGCAAACCCCTCAATCAACCTGGGGTTTAGCTTCATCCTGGGTAAACATTGAGCAGGACAAGACGTGCTTGTGATAGTGTTCCTTGTTGATCGGTAGCTTGATGAGGCGCCTCCTGGAACCACTGGTAGATTTGGATGGGTTCACTGGAAGCTAACCAAAAAAAACCATAGGTAAACCATAGGTAAAACATAGGTAAACCATCAAAATTCCATAGGTAACCCATCATCAACGACGGATTTCCCACGCAACGAACTTCGCGACCGGTCGAGTGTAAAGTAACTGCTGGCAAAGCCGTTCGCAGGTTCCAAGAGTTGGGTGGCCAGTTGATCGCTGAATGATGCGCATGGTGCGAATGTATTGAACAACTCAACCACGGTTATAGCTGTTGCTTATTGCTGGTCCAACAAAGCTGTTGACAGCTATAACATTTTATGATGATTGATCTATAATGATGTTATAACATCATAATGACAATCATCAACAGCTATAACATCAACATTTTGCTGGTGCTATAGAATGACAATTGTCATCAATCCTCCAACAAAAATGACAATCATCATCAATCATCAATCATCATGCTCAATCAAAGTTGGACTCAACAAGCATCAACCATGCTCATGAGCTGGTCTTTGTGGTTGTTGCGTCATGCCACGAACGTGGTTGCCTGGAACGCCAATCAACCGAGGGAGGGATAAAAGACTCATGGACCTTGAAACACCTGGGTTTCTGATGGAGTTCAATGAATTCACTTGGTTCCAAACGAAAATCATTTATTACTCATTAACCAACCATTAACCAACCATGAACCTGGCATCATCACTAACTCACCAACCAATCACAATCAACTAGTGGCTTCACCAACAGCACTGGCTTCAGCACCGCGTCGTGTTTCACGACCTCCGAGTGGCGGGTGCTCGACCGCAGGTGATGCTGTCCTCTCAGGGCATTGCCGTTGAAACCCGACGGAGCCTCGAGACCTTTTCGGAGTTCGCATTTCTGTGTCCCTGGGCGACGGCTCGCAGTCCGGTTGGGTCGGCTGCGCTAATGATTCGTTGAGGCTGAATCATGAGTCGTTGTAATGGTGGATGGGTGTTAGCGATGGTGGATGGGCGTGGATGGGATCCATAGATGTTATTAGATGTTGATGGATGCTAATATAGATGTTAATAGATGTTAATAGAAATTAATAGATGTTAATAGATGTTAGTTATTGGAGTTAGCAATCTTTCATGTTAATTATAGCCATCTAATGTTGATGGATGTTCATAGCGATGGTCCATGAGAGTTTGGAATGGTTGTTGGTCATGGTTGATGCTTGTGATGTTGAAGGATGGTTAAGAACGAAAGCGGTGACTGAAACCGTTACAAACTTCAAATTAAGCAAAAACATCAATGACTTACCGTCAACAATCGGTAACTAGACCTGGCCATTCACACTAAGCATTGTTGAGCATGATTTGTCAACATTGCTTGACTATATATTATTTATGAACAACCATTCGCTATGAATCATCCTGCTTGTTAATCATTGTAACGTTAATCTGTTGTTAATCATAAAGCCGTTGATATAGATTAACAACACGCCACCTGTCATCATCAGTCCATGGTTCACCATTGACATTAAGCACCAACGTCAACACCTACGTTAACAATCATCAGCAATCATTTGTACTAATTCCAGTACAGTAATCAATACCGCCAAACATCATCAAACACCACTAGCCATGCAGCATCATAACCATAACTATCAATTAGCATCAACATTATGCATCAACACACCAGGTATCGCTATTCATCATCAACAATCAGCCACCATCAAGAATACATCAACCATCCATCAACCAAACATCCACCACCATCATCCAACCAACCATCATCGTCATCCAACCAACCATCATCCAACCAACCATCTACCAACCAACCCCCCCACCAACCAACCATCCACCCACCCATCCCCATCCGCATCCGCTTCTCCTGGTCCATCCCCAGGGACCGCGACGCCTTTCAGGTCGCTTGCCCGAGCCCTTCGACGTGAGCAGCAAGACGCTGTGCCGCATCCTGGCGCTGAGCGGTGCCTCGGATCGCGTTTTTCGATGGTTGATCATTGTTTGGAGGAATGATCGATGGTTGACAGAGGACTCAGAATTAGGTAATTGATGTCAATGACGGTTGATGATGATTGATCACCACTTAACCACTACTTTACCACTTCATCATTGGATTCTTAATAATGAGGCATGAATCATCCAATTAACCACTACTTAAGCACTGCTTGAATCATCAGGCACTGTGACCCTTCTGGATTTTCCCGTAGACCCTCCCAGATCCGGATTGCAAGATGGGATTCCCGTTGAGATGCTTCCCATATCCTTCACACGATTCCCATGAGAACCACTATGATGCCATGATTGTAGTTTAGAAGGTCAACATAGTGGCTATCATGGGAATACCATGTCATTGTTGACCATCATTCATTGTTATCCTAATCCTTCACTTTAGAAGGGTTAATCAACGATGATGGTCAACAATTGCATCACTATCATGAATGGCGGCGCAAAACGCTTCGAAGAGTGAAATTCGTCCCAGTAGAATGAGTGAAACAATAACAACCAACGAACCAATGCACCAACAAACCAAGGCAAAATAAAAGTAATGAGTATTCCCACTAACAATCCCCACCAGTGATGAAAATTAATGTAACCAACGAACCAATGCACCACCAGTATTCTCATTGGTGATCATCATTAATCTAAGTCACCACCAGTTGAATGATGATCACCAATGTGCATTACACTATTAGCTCACCAGTGATGTTTATTACTTCCAGCAGTTGGCCATTCTCCAGGGCGTTCCGATTTCTTCATCATGAAATTGGTACAACCAATAGCTGATACTAATGAACCAATCAGTACTAAATTGATGTTACAGTACAAACGGTTCTACTGCTTCTTCAAGAACAGCCAACTGCTCCTAGTAGTAGATGTGATAGGATTGTTCGGATCACCACCGAACTCACTACTAGTAGACCCAACCCACAGCCCAAAGTGGTCATTCGTCTTGATGGGCAGGGCCAGCCGGTGAGGCTATGATCAGCGACAACATGAGCATCAACAGCTGGTGTTAATCCCTCTGAAGCATCATCAAAGATCATGAACCAGCATGAGGCCATCAAATATCATTTGGTTGGTGGTATGATTGGCATTTATTCATTTTCCCTGGGAGTTATTAACAAATGGTTGGTGGACTTGCGCATATGTTTCATGACGGGGTGGTTCAACCACCAACCAGCCATGGGGTGATGATTAGCATTGAAACATCACCTGTATTGAGCTACTGGCCATGGTGAATCCCAAGTAATTGTCCATCAACCATGGTTGATCCTAATAGATTATTGTTGCTAATCATCAACCATGATAAATCAGTCATCACCCGTATAGCCTTTGCCATAGCCATGACTAGCCATCCTGAATCAACCTGTATCAACAATCAGGCATATACTGTAAACATTCATCATTATCTATCATTACCATCCCATCCATCCAACCGACCACTACGCAACCATTACCACTTCTTAAGCACGACTTAACCATTACCTAACCATTACCCAACCATTACCCCACCATTACGTAACCATTACCCCACCATTACCCAACCATTACCCCACCATTACGTAACCATTACCCCACCATTACCCCACCATTACCCCACCATTACCTAACCATTACCCCACCATTACCCCACCATTACGTAACCATTACCCCACCATTACCCCACCATTACGTAACCATTACCCCACCATTACCCCACCATTACCTAACCATTCCTTAACCACTACTTACCCATTCCTTCATCATCAACCCTTGCTTCACCACGGACCAACCATTCGACCCACCACTTGGCCCCGCGACACCGTGACCAGTTTCGGCCTGGGAGTCCGCCATCGCGACCTTCCCCGCGGACGGCGTGCAGGCGGATTGGGTCGTCAACGCAGCCTTGGTGCGGTGTCGACCTAGCCGTTTGGAAGCCTCCAAGTTATAGTGGGTTTGTTAATGTTGGTTTCTGATTAGTATCTACCTGTTGGTTTCATCTATTTTCATTACTTTAGGGGGGGTTACACTACTCAGAAACCAACATTAAGTTTATTGTTGGAAAATGTTGGAAATATATGGTTTGTTACTATGAATTGCTTTTGATATCGGATGATTTGGCTTAATCAACTGATTTGTACAAACTGGTTGGTTTATCATTAAAACTGGTTAAACTCTTGGATGATGACTGGGGGCGGCCCTATGACTTGAGAAACCACCAATTGATGGTCTGTTGGTGAATATGTTCATGATCTTCAGCCAGTTGGATATGACCAGTTGTTGTTTTCATGGCGAAGCAATGATGGCTTATCAACGGTGGTAAACCAATTTCATGTATCAAGTTAACAATTTAACAGATCTAAATTCACCAAGTTGATTGACACGGACCAATATCAGTTAACCAATATCAATAACCAATATGAGTAATGGTCACTGACAATGATCAATTCAGTGATGGGTTGCCCTATATGAGTGATGATATCAATTCACCAACATCAACTTACAAAGAACTTCCAGTTAATGATATTCAAGACAAATTAATGTATCAAGTTCACCAGTCAGCCAAAATCATTTCACCAAGTTGACTATCATTCAAGATGGTTAACTGGTCAACCTGATAATCGGTCAACCAATGATGGTGGATTAACTTTATCAGTTATCAAGCTGAACTAACAATATTCAACCAATCAATCAATTTATCCAACCAATAATGGTCAATAACAAATTAAATTGGTTGAACTCTATCAACCAAGTTCCATGGATCAACATCCATCACCTCAAAGCGGTCACCAGCCGACCGGTGGAACCAACTCACCACCCCGTATGCGTTGGAACTCCAGCTGCTCGCCGACTGAGTCAGGTCATGGAGAACCTGATTCGAATCTCCAAAGGGCGGCGCTTGGAATTTACCAAGAACACCATCGGTAGCAGGACACGCGAACGCGAGGGGGGTCTCGTCATGGAGAGATGTTGACAGGTGGTTCTTACAATGGGGGACCCTAAAAAGGGCTGATCTATTGCTAGAAATGGTTTATATGAATATATATATATATATACATATATAAAAATATAAAGGATGATTTGACGGCGCCCCTATTTTGAGAAACCTCCATATGTGTGGTGTATTGTGTGTTTAGATGAGACAATTAACATACTTAAGAGGACAGATGGATAATGATGGATACTTAAGATGAAGAGTTCACATATAATTAAAGCACACACAAAATGAACATACTGGATTGAACATATTTGAAGACCAAGATGGGACAACACTTGTTCATTTCCCGGTATTACAGTAGCTATCCTGAACCAATTTCTGCATCATAGAGCATGCCATTCAAAAGGCTGATCACTTGCGACCATGAAGGCACACATTTGTTACTTTGGCACATGTTCCGTATCAACATGGTTTGCTGGTTGGCTAGGAATGATTGAAACAAAAACAAAACCAGAACCACGATGTGCGATCCAGCATTGGTAAATGCGTTATGTAAGCATCATACTCGTCATAAACAACGGTTGACAATCATTACCCATCATCACCATTCCCCCAAGTGGGCAACATCATCACCTGGGGTCCAATCATGTAGCAACGAAGCGGCAACAGCTAAGTTGATTATCTGAAACAATCATGACTGTTGGCTTACCCTTGCCCTGAAAGATTCACACAGCTCAATTGAAACTGGCAAAGGCAAGTGTTAAAGAGAATTACCGCCGACTGTTGGTAAGCTATCAACCCCCTATGAACAATGGCCAAAGTCGAATGCTGGTAATGGTTGATTGTTAGGCTCATTGGCACATATTGTCAACCTAAGCCTGCCAATCGCAATATCAGCAAGAATAGCAATAGTGGGTGACACTTGCTCGTAGTGCAGGTATCAGTTCTCAGGCCCTATCCGCAAACACTAAAACAGGGTTGGATGTTGGTTATTGCCATTGTCAACCAGTATCAGCAATCAGTAGCCACTATCAGCTCATCATAGACCATCCATTACCGACGAGCATCAATCATTGTAACCCATGGTCACCAACTATATGCAACAGGAGTCAATAGCATTAACCTTTAGATTAAGCATGTTCCCATTGTCAGCTATCAACAACACCACATTGATCCGTATTCACCGCTAGCTGAATCATCCTGAGCCCTTTGCAATCATCACCAACACTTTTCCGCTATCCAGCACGAACCATTGTTCAACAATCATGAACCATCATCAACCATCAACATAGCAATCCTCAACCTTCATTAAACCATCATATTTCACCATCATTAAGCTGCGATTACCCTACGCTTCACCTATGAAGCACCATCACCAGCCATCACCAGCCATCATCAGCCATTTCCAGCCATCATCAGCCATCACCAGCTATCACCAGCCGTCATTCATCATTTGATGCACCATGGCTGCCTGACTGTCACGCTCTCCAGGCTCTACAAGTCAATCATCCGCGATGCGCAGACGCATATCGTCCACAGGAGGCGGCCAATCTCTGGTAGTCATAGCTGGCTTGAAAATGCAACACGACCTTGGGATCCCAAAGCGATGGCCATGGTGTTGTCCCCCACCGGTCGCGTCAGCCATGGCCCAGGGATATGACCACCGCGGCGTTGTGTTTCGCTTCGGCCAGTGGGGATGTGGCAGAGGTGCGGCCAGATCAGTGGGTGATCATGGGATGGTGGATCCAGCCGTGCCATGGAACGCCCTGGAGACGACCTGTGGGAGCCATCAGTGCCTCGAGCCCTTGTGGGGCTCAACAGTTGGACGATCTTTACTCAGCAAATTGCCGACATTTGACAGTTTCACCAGCAATTCAACAGCAATTCGTCAGCACTTCCCCAGCTCTCCTCCCATGATTTCCCCCTCAAATCCACCAGTGATTCACGTCCTTCCCCAGTGATGCCCCGTGCCAGGTGAAGAAGTTGGTCGTTGGGCAAAGCCCCAACTGCGCGGACTACGACCGGCGGACGCCGCTTCATGTGGCCGCCTCCAAAGGCGCGCCGGTCGTTCGGCTCGCTGCAACGGTGGCTGCAACGGTGGCTGGTGGCTGGTTGTTGCTTGTAGTGCTTGGTAGTGACTAATTAACCACTTTTGTATCGCCTAGTTTCGCTGGGACATAGGCACAAAATCGGACAGTGATAACCACGTTGGTGGGTGGTGCACGCGAATGCTGGCGACACACACAAAACGAGGGTTCACCCTTGTACTCAGCCGCAAAGCCACAAAGCCAGTGATAACCACTATCATAACCACTGATAATCGCTGTTAGTCACTGGCAAAATCATTATTAAACACTATTACTCACCATATCAACCGCAAATAACCACTCTTAATCATTATTAACAACTAGTAACTGATCACAATGCACCACTAGTGCCACTAGTAACCACTACTACAAAGCCTTGGAACTGGCTCCCATATTGCTGGCGTTTTCACACACCGCTGCCAGGACAAGTGGAGGTGATCAAGATCCTGCTCGCAGCTTGGCGAAGCGCATGGCTGCGAAGCAAGAAACCTGCGGGGATAAATGGTGGTTGGTAATGGTTGCTAACGGTTAGGATAGGTCCTAGCAATGGTTAGTAATGGGTTGGTAATGGTTACTAATGGTGGTTAGTAATGGTTAGTAGTGGTTGCTTAGGAATGGTTAGTAAATGGTGGTTGGTAATGCTAGGATTACTATTACTACCCATTGCCAAGCTAGTGGTTCGGATAGGTCTTAGCAATGGTCAGCAATAGTTAGTACAAGTCTTCGGAATGGTTTGTAAAAGTCTTAGCAATGGTGAGTATAATGCTTAGTCATGGATAGAAATGGTTGTAATGAATGGTTCAGACCAACTAATACTATCCATGACTAAGATTACAATGTGAACCATTACAATGGTTCATTACAACCATTACAACCATTACTATCCAATATGAACCATCTCAATAGTGTTACAAGATTCATGGTTCAGACTCCAACGAGTGAAGGTCTCGGAGCGTCGACTTTGCTGCGCATTGATTCAGCTCACAGGGATCCCCTTGGAAAGGTGACAGCCTCTAGGGGCCAGGGCGGCGGTCAGTTCCTGCTGTACGACTGTTGCAGCTTCTTACCCACATGTTGACACATGGTATCCATTACTGGCACGTATCTGATAGGATGTTTACCCATGTTTACCTGCCCCATTTTGGTGATAGCTTGTTCATGACCTATGCTTTGCACGCTTGGTATTGACGTATATGGATGATATCAGCACTGGGAAGGCTCCAGAGTCATCCAACACTCAGCCAAGTTTTGCTCACCAGACACCTATTTCAACAAAACAACCTATCAACATCAAGAAGTGATTCACCAGCTTATCGACCTTCATCAACCATCATCAACCATCATTCAACCATCATTTGACCATCATAACATCCACCAGTAGCCATCATTGTTAGCCATCATCAACCATCATAACCCAAAACCAGCTACCATCATCCGCATCTCGACTTGTGCTCTTGAGGATTCCAAAGCCCAGCAACTTGGAATCTGCAGCGTTGAATGGCTTGCTGGTGGTTGGGGACCGATTCGGAGCCCAGGGGATACCCCTCTGAAGGGCCACGAGTCGTCTAAGCAAATGGTAGCTGGAGTGGTGAAGAGCTTGTTAATCATGGATCACCGGGATCTGGTTAAAAATGGTTCATCAATAAATCAGGCTTTCCTTGACGCTTCAATGGGCTTGGTGTTTCCCGTTGTGTTTCCGTTTGGGCATTGTTGGCTGTTCCATTTGCGGTCGAGACTTGTTGCTGGCGCGTAACCCCAAGTGACGAAAGATGAACACAGACAGACAACAGTTGAGACCGGTTTATCAAAACTGATAGCTGGTTGACAATGATTCATAGCTGGTGAATAATTGCTAATTTTTGAGTCTTTCTGGTCGGCCGCATGGTGCATGATGAGTTGAGCGAGCTCGTCATTTGATCATCTACCGTGCATCATCTACATGATGAGTTTCGGTCCCACTCTGTGCACATTGTGACTGCCAAATGACTGGGGCAGCTTTGTGCACGGTGGTGATTCGAACCGGTTTTCTTCTATTGGTAATGGTTGGTTGGTTGGTTGGTACTTGGGGCAAGAGCTTGGTAGGCAGGCAGGTAGGGAGGTAGGTAGGGAGGTAGGTGGGTAGGTGGTTGGCAATATGCGCATGTTGGGGGGGGCCGGTATGGTCTAGTGGAAATTACGTCTTCCCTCAAGCGTCGGACCTGGGGTTCAATCCCCAGCTGCAACACTAGGCGGACAGGCGGGCAGCTACTCCACCCCTGCAGTTAAGGGGATGAGCTAGGGTGATGCCCGACAAACCTATTAATTACTACTAAGAAGCGCATATTGCGTTCCACAGATCGAGTTGATAGCATCAAAACCAGGGCTTCCAAGCTGTACTGCAGCCAGTGGAGCCGTCAAATCACCATCTAGGTCGGCACTCAACTTTTGGATCATCCCAATGTCCGCCTTTCAACGTATCTTTCAACGACCATGACTCAGCCTGGCGGTTTCTGAATTCACAGGGGTACCCCCAGTTATCATCCAGTTTGGTAACTGTTCATGTTGATAAATCAACCATGTTTTTGGAGGTCATCCATTGGTCATCCCCTGGAAAGGTCATCCACTGCCCCATGGCTTAACAAACCCCGGCGCCATGGTCATCCACGGGTCATCCCCGTGGGCCACATCGCTCAGCATCAACGCCATGGACAACTTCGCGCGGACGCCCTTGATGGAAGCCTGTGACTTGGCGGTTCTGCAATGATGGGGGTGGTTTCGAGCAATGGTTTTTTATAGGGTTTCAAAGGGTTAACCATGGTTTCTAGTGGTCAATAGTGGATTATATTGTTTATAGGGTTTTAAAGGTTAAGGTTTCTAGTGGTTAATAGTGGATTATATTCAACCATGGTTTCTATAGTTAACCATGGGTTTGATCGGGTTCACAACCATTATACAATGATATCAATAATGGCCCTTAATAGGGGATGATCGACAGTGGATGAACCAATGATGGTTTCTGAATGGTTTCTTTATGGTGATTAAGGAATCACGACAATCACCAAGAATGGGTTTTAACCCAGATAATAGTTTTACCTAGTTTTATTAATGGTGTGATTTGGTGATTTTCATGAGTAAGAACAGGGAAGAATCGCCGAGAATACTGGTTAAACAACCAATGATAACCATATGGTGACTTCTCAATTCAAAGAGGGGAGCCCAAAAGTGGATGTTTTACTATAAATGAAGAACAAGCTAGATGATTTGGGGGGTCCCCTATATTGAGAAACAGTCATATGAATGGACCCTATGAATGGGTGACCTGATGATTTTTTTTGGATCCGGGTCAGCGATCGAAAACTTCCAGCATTTTTGGACATGCTGTATTTATGATAGGGAGTTCCCAAGCCAACTTGGTCTCGTAGAAGCATCAGTGAACGCACATGCCCACATTGTTTCTGTTGGTATACCAGCACCTGTGCTCAATTTTGAGTATTTCCCACTCCGGGACCGTTCCGAAGGTGTCGGAACGTGAGACGGTCCCCAGTTTTTGTTGCCATCACGAAACTCGTTTTATGGGTGGCAGCATCTTTGGAACAAACGAGCGCAATTTTCTTGGTGGCATCGAGGCTGTTGCAGGTCAGACACCAATCATGTGCCCAGTTTTTTCACGCAAAATCCTTGGTCGATTTCTTGGTCTGACAACTACTGGACCGCCTGTTTTCGGGTTCTGCATCTCTCAGGGTGAATCAGCCAGACGCTGCCCCCAGTTAGATCATGGCCTTTTCCTGCTGTCGCAAACAATTATTGGGCTATGAAACGGTTACCAAGGTGGTGTAAAACGTTGGTGATTGTAGTCTTCTGGTTGGTTAGTGTTATCGGTTAATCAACGTTACTGTAATCACTGTCATCAGCCATTGCCAAAAGCAGCACCATTGTATTATTGGTGCTCATCCAACCAGGCCATGATTGTATTGTTGCTTAATCATTGTCATCAGCCAGCAAACAGCGCCATTTGATCACCATGCCTGTTACGGTTGGCTACTGTGAATTGTTATGTTCCAGTTGTTGGTGAATTGATAACAATTCTTACAATTCTAATTGTTATAGTTGGCTATTTTGTGTTGCTTAATGGCCAATAAGCAATCAAAAGCACCACCATCGGCTGCTCATTTCCAGCATGTCCACCACGTAGCGTACGTATTCGGCAAGCATCGGATTGAACGAAGGTCGGCAACGGCAGATGGGTGCGGCCCGAGCGTCCCTGGGTGAAGCATTGAGATCGCCGAAGTGGAGAAACGTGAGAAACGCTGGTGAGTGGTTGACGCTGGTTTATTACTATCAAATATGGTTGGAAACATGAGAAACAGCTGGTTTATTACTATCAAATACAGTGCATGTGCTATACAAGAATTCCATTTTTTTTGCCCAGGGTCCCTCAGATTCTTAAATTCAATAGCGCTGGATTTTGCAACATCATGTGTTGAGGGTCCCTTAAATTCTTAGCAGATTCTTGTTTATGTAAACGGCGGTGACCATCATGAAAATCCATTGGTTCTGGGACCTGGGACGGCTTTTTGGGGCTAGTTAATTTTTGAAGGGTGGAAAATCAAAAAAAAACTTTTCGCGGCCTGAAAAGTTTTTTTTTGATTTTCTGGTGGTTGGGGGGTCAACTCCCCCCAGGTACCCTGAGGCCTGCCTGTGTTGTTTAAGCCTTATTTCATGCTCGAGGGCTTGCCAGGTGCAAAATCCATTGGTTCTGGGACCTGGGACGGCTTTTTGGGGCTAGTTAATTTTTGAAGGGTGGAAAATCAAAAAAAAACTTTTCGCGGCCTGAAAAGTTTTTTTTTGATTTTCTGGTGGTTGGGGGCTCAACTCCCCCCAGGTACCCTGAGGCCTGCCTGTGTTGTTTAAGCCTTATTTCATGCTCGAGGGCTTGCCAGGTGCAAAATCCACGGGTTCTGGGACCTGGGACGGCTTTTTGGGGCTAGTTAATTTTTGAAGGGTGGAAAATTAAAAAATCGCGGCCTGAAAAGTTTTTTTTTGATTTTCTGGTGGTTGGGGGCTCAACTCCCCCCAGGTACCCTGAGGCCTGCCTGTGTCGTTTAAGCCTTATTTCATGCTCGAGGGCTTGCCAGGTGCAAAATCCATTGGTTCTGGGACCTGGGACGGCTTTTTGGGGCTAGTTAATTTTTGAAGGGTGGAAAATCAAAAAAAACAATTCGCGGCCTGAACAGTTTTTTTTTGATTTTCTGGTGGTTGGGGGCTCAACTCCCCCCAGGTACCCTGAGGCCTGCCTGTGTTGTTTAAGCCTTATTTCATGCTCGAGGGCTTGCCAGGTGCAAAATCCATTGGTTCTGGGACCTGGGACAGCTTTTTGGGGCTAGTTAATTTTTGAAGGGTGGAAAATCAAAAAAAAACTTTTCGCGGCCTGAAAAGTTTTTTTTTGATTTTCTGGTGGTTGACCCTGAGGCCTGCCTGTGTTGTTTAAGCCTTATTTCACGCTCGAGGGCTTGCCAGGTGCAAAATCCATTGGTTCTGGGACCAACTGCACCGCCAGTAATAACTAGACCATTGTTTTTAAGAATTTAATCCCCGAAATGAGGGTCCCTCAAATTCTTAATTGAGCAGGGGGAAGATGCATACACACATATAAGGACGGAAACATATCGAGCCCCTCAAATTCTTGTACAATAGATTCTTTTACAGTATATGGACTGTATGGTTAGAAACATGAGAACCATGAAAACATGAAAAACGTTGGATCAAGTCGTATGTCGGTTTCTGGAAACCCCAGAATGGCGGTTGGTTTATTACTATCAATGGTTCCTACCGGATGATTTGGGGGCCCTATGAATTGAGAAGCACCCATATTATTGAGACACTGTCAGCTGGATATTGGTCTTGTTAGTACGATCCAGTTGTAGAGTCGTATCGTTTTGGGGGTACCAGAAATGGCACTGCATTCAGGAGATATGTAAGATGGCATGAGACAAGACGTAACTCGTTGGTTGGGATGTCCATGCGAATCCCACTCGTAACACATGCGAACACCAGCCTGAGAAGAAGTCTCTTTGGTAGACGAGGATTGTCCACAAGAATTGTGGTTTCTTTATTAGCACCTCATGTTTGACTACCTGGTGGTACCCAGCTGATTGACTTCGCACAGATCGTCTGCACACCAAGCAACATTCCCAAGCAACTTACCCAATGAACCCTGCACACCACGGGTGCCCGTTGTCATCTGTGTGGAGAACCTGCTCAGCAACTTGCCACAAGAAGCTCCCGATCTCAATGATATGGTCATTGGAACGGCGAAAAGATCGGTCGTTGAGTTGTCCTGAAGCCATAGCATCAGTTGGGAATCTTTCACCCCCATCATCATCATCATCATCATCATCATCATCATCATCATCATCATCATCATCACTATCAAGATCAAGCACCGTTTCACCTTTCAATGGTTTGGAAAGTTCACCCACTACCAACCACTATGAACCACTAATCAACTGCTATTAGTCACTAATCAACAATTTTGAACTACTGTGAACCATTACCATTCTCAACCATCATTGACTAATATCGACCACTATGTTGGTTGGACAATCCACCATTTAATAGCTGCTTTACGTATGAGAACTGCAATCTTTTCTTACTAAGATCAATCATTCTTAGAAATTCATATGGTAACCAACAGATGAAAACCATGATTAAACAGCTAATTTCATCCATTTCATCCATGATTGACCCTGCTTAGTCATTGATCACCCATGCTTCTCCAGCGGCCAACATCTCCACCCCAGCAGGGGCAGCAGCCCGCTGAGGCTCCACGATGCTGGGGCCCAGCTGGGTTTCGGCGAAGATCTCTCAGCGAAGGTCCGGCACACCAAGCCCCTCGGCTCTGCGGTCCCACGCCGGGGCCCGGGGATCCGAGGCCCCTTGGAATGGTGGGGTTTATGACTGGCAACCAGCAGTCAAACTGGTGGGATTCTCCCATCGAAATTCCTTGGAAGTCCCCCTTGGAATGGTGGGGGTTTTATGTTGGGGATCACGACTCTACTGGAAAAACCAGCGTTTTTGGTGGGGATCGCTACTCTAAATGACTGGAAAAAATGGTGGGACCCAGCGTTTTAATGGTTAAATTGCTAAACTGGAAACTGGGGGAATGGATGATTGTTTTAAGGATTGGGGAAGTGATAGTATCACTATTCAGGCATGCTTTAGGCATGCTTTCTTTGAATCAGCATTCACATTGTGATTTACAGCAACAAATGATCGAGGCATGCTTTAGGCATGAGATGGTCGGGTACTTGTACACATGAAAAGACCAGCCAAGCTGTTTCTGCATCTAGTTCTGCATCCAACGGGCTGCTTACCGGACATGGCCAAACTACTGTTCCCCGCCATCTATTTCTGATGACGACAAGTTTTCTGACCAAATGCTTATCTTAGACACGAACGATAACCCACCAAAACAAGCCAGTTCTAGACATAGCCGTCCCACATCAGGTTTGCATGATTCCAAATTCTTTTCTCCGCTTCGTGACCAGGTTTTCGATGTCCATCATATATAGATAATTGATGTAGATGGGTTTTATTAAGGATTGAACAAGTGAATTTATGAGGGTATGATTGTAGGGTAGATAACTTGTTGCGCTTACAGTGCTGAATGATAGTAATCGTGCTTACCGCATAATTTGCCAATTACACCAATCATCACTTTTCGGCATAACAATTTGTACGAATCACAACTTGACTTGCTCTCTTCATTTAAGGGAGGTGTGAATAATGGCTGACCTGATACTTCAATCACATGTTTTGTTTCTTAAAATAGGAGGCCCCGAAGTTATGGTTGGCTTGTTACTACAAATGGTTCATGAACTGGATGATGACTGGAGGGTACCCCTATGACTTGATAAACCAACATCTTGTAGTTGCTTGACCATTATTCTTGGTGATTATCCCCACTATTAACCATTAAAGTCACTTCTAAAACCATTCATCACCTTCCCCTGGAAGCCAGCTGGAACCAGCCTCCAGCCTCCCCCCCTTGGCCTCCGCAGCTTCCAAGCCTCCACGAGCACCAAGGAGCCAGGAATCGGAGGATTCCAACGATGCGCCGCCGGCCGACAGCGACGAAGGGTCGGATGTGCCGCAGGATGGGCGGAGGGCACAGGATCGGATGGTGGTTTTGAATGGTTGGTTGGTGATGCTTAGTGGTCAATGACTTGCTTGGTTAGTGGTCAATTGCTTTCCGATGAGTGATAAATGATGGTAAATGATGATTGATGGTTGGCGATGCTCAATGGTAAGGGATTTTCACCAAGAATGGTGGATGAACCAATCTTAGGGGTTTCTTAATGACCTTGTCTTTGATTTTAACGGTTAGTGGGTTGGTTGGTGATGGTTAGTGGCTTGGTTGGTGATGGTTGGTGGTCAATTGCTTTCCGATGAGTGATAAATGATGGGAAATGATGATTCATGGTTGGGACCTTTGCTGTGTTAATGATCTTACTGGTTGAATTTGTGGTTAACTACTTGTTGTGGTACTGGTGAATGAGTGGTTGGTTCAAGTGGTTATTGCTACATGATGGTGAATTCATGGTTGACGCTGAGAATGTTGAAGTAATGCTGACATTTGTGTTCAACGAAGGTGCTTCACACTTGTAAAGATGGCGTGAATGGTGCTTACCATTTAGTCATGGTCGATAGTCAACAATGGTCACTGATGGCTGAGAACAATGGAACCGATTACATTTTTTCATGATCACTGGCCATGTAAAAATCATAAATCATATAAATCATCCATCTCAATCCACTATATAAATCATTCATCCATTCGAAAAAAAATCCGAATAAATCCATCTCAAGCCATATAAATCATCAAGTCTCAACCACGGCACGGTGGCACTTCCACCGGTGCGCCGGGGCGATGCCGCCCTGGCGCCATTCCTGTGCGTCAGGAAGTCTTTGACAAGTTCGCGGAGGCCGCGGAACTGTGTGCGGCCGCGGCGGATCCGCAACAGCTCTGGCGACTCGGCGCCCGTGGGATGACCGTGGGTGGGTTGGTTGGTTGGTTAGTAAATGATGACCGTGGTTGAATGGTTGATTAGGGTAATGGAATGGTTGGTGAAGGGTTTTTGATGGTTGGTTGGTTAGTTGATCGTGGTTTGTTAGTGGATGGTTGCTAAGGTTCCCCACCAAACCTATCAGGAAATGGTACCAGTAGGATCCATGTTGGTGGATGGGTTGGGTGGTAGGGTTGGTTGGTAGGATTCTTCCAAGAAATGGTTGGTGAGTTGGTTAGTTGGTAGGTGGATAGGTTGGCAGATGATTAATTGATATTGATTAGGTTCATAAGTACTGGTAGAGTTGGTAGATGGATTGGTTGGTATTGGTAGATGGCTGTGTTGGCTGGTCAATATTAACTAGGCAATGATTGGATATAGAAGCAATGAAGAGAGGTAGCCACAAGGTTGGTTCTTTGATGTTGCTTAGGCTTGGCTTGGTTCGGGGTTGGAGGATGTTGCTCCAAAACAGCTGGGTGTCTTGGGAAATGTCAGCGGAAACACTGTGGTAGATCCAGCCATCTCAGTTTTGGAACTTGCTGTAGCCCCATGGTGATTTGCTGGTTGTGTTGCTGTGGAACCTGCTGTGGCAATGTTTGCCGCTGTCAGTTGGGGATCTGGGGGTCAAAATCCGGTGGAGAACAGCCTACAAATGACCAGAATAGGCCAAGTGTTGGGAGCGTCACCTACCTTCTTTTGGATGATTAATATTGACCCAGCTTGCCATGCCCTTTTCAACACGGTGAAGCAAGCCGCAAACGAAGAGGGGTTTCAAGCTGCATCAACCAGTGGCCCAACGGCTCCAGGTTCTTGACCAGCTTGCTGAAGTTCCGTTGCTCGGCAGATGTGTCGTTCCGTTGCTTTGAATGCCGCCGTTGGAGCCTTACTGTTGCTGGTTCTGTTGTTGTTGTTGTTGTTGTTGTTGTTGTTGTTGTTGTTGTTGTTGTTGTTGTTGTTGTTGTTGTTGTTGTTGTTGTTGTTGTTCAGGTGTTCAATAGGACGCCATTTGATGTTACTTGGACCCTCTTGTTGCTCAACCACTAAATCTGCAAGACCACTCACCGGAGACTGATCCGCTGCTCCAACCAATAGGAATCCCAAGCTCAACATTTTTTCATTGACGCCTCGTGGAAGCGTGGTGGAATAGCCTACCTCTCCGGACAGTGAGGTAAGTTTGCGACAACTAAGGACAGCCATGATGACTGGTTGGTGGTATTTTACACATTTTCTATTTTCCCTAGTAATCATTGACAAATGGTTGTTTGACTAATGTTTTTCATAGGGGTTGAAACCACCAACCAGATGAGTTTCTTCTCATTATTGGATTGTTAGGAACTGCCAGTCTATCTACAACCGGGGTGATCTCGTTCCGCGGATCGCCACTTCCATCATTTCCTACAATGGCCATATCCAACACCACATGCCATCAAGGTTAAGAACCCTTTAGTTGAACCAAAGGAGTCGCCATCAGCGAAAGAAGTGTTACACTGTGAAGCGGGTGCGCCACCCACACAGCTGGTTTTTGCTGATCGCTCAGGAGCGGATGCCAATGCAGGACTGGATGCAGACCATGGCCGGCCAGCAGTGGTGCCAACCAAATATTTGGTTGCTGGTTTTGGCATTTGAAATCTATTCAACAAGCCACCAACACATTTGGTTGATGCTAAACTGATCCTACATTGAAAATGAGTCCCAAGATGTGTTTATTTATATACATCATAACTCATCCTACATTTGAAACATTTCAGACGTAGAAATTCTTACATGTTTGATGAACTCCAGGTGGGGAACAGGGGCTGCAACACAGGGCCCCGTTCAGCAATGGATACATGGATTCCATGGCGGATGGGTTTATGGGCTCATCTCCCTATTGAATCTGTTGAATATCCCATGAAATCTGGTGAATGTATTGGGCATATTGATAACTAATCCTATCTCAACATGCCAGGGCATTCAACATTCAATGTGTATGGGTGAATGTATTGAGTCTTGTGGCTTCCCCATTCGCTCTGGGATATCCCCAGCATCAAAGCCGCTTGCGCCTGCACAGCAGTGCCGCTCCAGCCACACTCCAGGAGATTACGATCGACGGACACCCTTGCACTTAGCATGTGCATCTGGCAATCATGGGGCTGTCGAGGCGCAAATCCCAGCTGAATGGGGATGATCTCAGCTGGTGAGAATGGATACCTAGGAAGCCATCCAGGATTTCATGTATCCCATGGCAGATACCTAGGAGGCCATCCAGGATTTCAATGGATTTCATGTCTTAGGCATCCCACAACTGGTGATATCACCAAGTCGAGTCAGGGGCTTAGAAGCCATTGGACTGTCCATTCCCAACTGCGAGCCAAGCATTTGCCTTGGCGGACTGGCGAGTGGGTAGCTGCGAAGACGGGGAGACACCATGAGACCCTCAGATTGCCCAAAAAGGCATGATTATTTGGAATGGGAATCTGGGATTCTTCTTTGAAGCTGGAGATACCTCTCGTTGGCATATCCTATTGGTAAGCCAGAAGCATGAACCCAAGCTAGGATGATCGCATGGACTTACTCTCGTTTCTTCCCACTGCGGGAGCTTAAAACTACATACATCATATTGGAATAAGGCAACAATCATGATCTGGGGTATCCCCACTGCATCTCTTTTATTGTTGCTTGTTGTTGGCTATATTACCTACATACATTTATGTGTATGTGCACATTTTTGCACACAACAGATCGATGTGCATATACTAATATGTATTATACATTCTGGGCAGCCAAATCTAGTTCTAGGTAGCCTTTCCATATATATATATATTCATTTGTTTATTTTTATATTTATATGCATGCACATATGCGCATTATGTAGGTGATATTATGCGATCAACCTTGAGTTTTTGGGTAGCAATGATAGCCACCAATCTCGTATCGCCGACGACCTGCTGGGAGGTGCTGCTGCATGAAGATGGAATCAACATGGACTGTCGTCACCTCAAAGCCGCGGCGCTTCGTGTTGACAGCGCGCTGGTGGTGAAATGGTCGTTAAACAGTGGTTGAAGTGGTTGGGTAGGTGGTTAATGGTGGTTCAAGGCGATTAAATGGTGATTAAATGGTGATGAAATGCTCTCGCCGTTCTGCTTAGCAGTGAACCCAGTTCACATGGATCAGGAATTGATCGCTTGCAGGGTAGGTTTATTGGGACCCCCAAAGTTGTGGTTTGTTTAGTTGTATAAACGACTCTATAGATATGATGGTTCGATATGGTCCCTATAAAAAGGATAGGTCATATCAAGTTAAAAGGATGATATTTGGTCTTTAAAAGGATATAGGGACTACTAATAAACAAATAGATGGTTTATACGGTAGGTTTATCCAGATTGATTGGTTACAGGGACCCCCAAAGTCACGGCTGGTTTATAAATGTATAAATGACCCATGTAAAGGATATTTTTTTGGGGGGGTTTTGAGACCCAAATGGAGCTTGTGATGATTGTTCCTGATCTGAAAAGCTTCGTATCCTTCAGTATTGCTTGAATAATCTTGATTTGCTGATGTATTTATACCTTACATTGATTTATTGACGTGTGATTTATTGACCACTCGTATCCTTCCATGCAGCTTGGTATCCTCCAATCTGGATGATCTTGCCCGTCATCTTGCTTTAGCCAGACATTGAAGACGAGGTGTATAGGGCTTTACCCCTCGACACTTGGCTCTTCGGGATGGGACCCGCCACCGATGATTCGCTCGTGACGCAGGGTTATGGATTCAGTGATGCAAAATCACCTGCACCCAACTGATTTCGGTTCTTGTGGATGGTTCATCTCGTGATTTCGAGGGGTTCGACATCACCATTATGAACCATTCGTGATGGATAAAGCATCTCCACCAGTATCAACCATTTCTACTTGCAATTCATTATTAATCATTATGAATGGTTGATCGACATGAATAAACGGCAAGGTACTTCCAGCTGTTGATTTGCTCCCGGTATGGCTGGTTTCCCGCGTTAGCCCATAGATGATCCCTTACTGCTTAGCACTGCTTTTTCTGGTTAGAATCCCTGTTGTTATTGATGGTTGATTGTTGCCGTTCACTATTGCTGTGAATAGTAGATCGCCAGCATTATCTCCCAATGGTGAGTATTACTTGTCATTGCAGCAACAATCAACCACCAATCATCCACACAAATATTCCCATGGTTGATGTTTATAGATGATTCGCAACAACTACCATTCTTGTTGATGATTGTCCACTCTGAGCCATGATGAACCATCGCACGGGTTAGTATCCACCCAAAATCATATGCATGTTTAACATCTCACATCCACTCTACCAGGCACCCACAACTCCCCGTTGTGGTCCCTCGTGTTGTCACGACGCACCTCATCTTCCGACAAGGCCCCTCCTCCCTTAGGTCGGGACAATTTCGGCCGCACGCCCTTGATGGAGGCGAAAACTGTTCGTTGTGGCCACTGGCCACTGGCACCGTGGTGATGAATGGCTGTGAATGTTTGATAGCGGTTCATTGATGGTCACGAATCGTTGCTAGTGTTTCATGGATATAAATGCTTGATGGTTTTGGAACGGTTCCGAATGTTTGTGTGGTTAATGGTCATCATGTGCTTCATGGTGTATCTGTGGTTAATTTTCGTTCGTAACGTCAGTGGTCCATCAGGCGCTAATCATGGCAACTGTGAATCGTTGATCTGCCAAGCTGATCTGCTCGCTGGTGGAGTTTACGATGTCAACGGTGCTTCTTCGATTGGACCAGCATGGTCCAACGATGCCCGCAAGAAAATTGGCAGTTTTCCCAATGTCAGTGGGTCCACGAAGCCTTGCACTAACGATGGGCAGTTCATGATTCGCTAACCAAAAGTGTTGAAGACCAGAACTTTTTCAAGATCAGAAAATTGACAAATTTTCTGGGCTAGAGAACTTCGGTGGATCTTGGGATGCCCCCCTTGGGATGCCCCCTTTAGGATGCCCCTCCTTGGGATGCCGAAATCTTGGGCCAGCTCCAGGCCGTCAGACATGGCAACGAGTCGGGGTGACCCAGCAGCTGCTACCGGGGACCGCAGCAAGATGGGCAGCCAAGAGTGCATCAGGAACCCTGCAATGAAGTAGCATATACTTAGAATATCTTAGGATCAATAGTAGCTATAGGATCAATGGTAGCTATAGGATCAATAGTTACCAGTACTTATACAGTTAACAGTAGTTTTGATGGTCAATAGTTAGTGGCTTTTTTTATACATTTGAATCATCAACGAACTATGAATCAACCTTAATTCGGAGCAACGAAGCATCATTCCCCCAATCATTCACTGAGTGACTAACATTAACTAGGGTCGTCACGATGGATTATGACTCTCGTGTCACGATCATGAAATTCAATTAGGGGCAATCCCTCCTGAGTGGGGATTGTTAACCACCATTCGCGTTGGGTGCGTTTTAAAGGTCTCTTGCTGGAATTTGACATGGTTCCACTTAATCAGGAACCATTGTTGACAGTTGTTACACATCATCTATATATTGTGGTGTCTCAATATATCTGTAACCCCAAATCGTCCTTATTATCAATCTGTTTTGTAGTAATAAACCAACCATTTTTCGAGGTCCTCTACTTTTTTCGAAACCACCATGGTAAGAATGCTAAATATGGTTGTGAACATGAATTTGATGTGGTCACTGCAACGTTTTGTTGTTTCATTGCTCCCCAGCTGATTACGTCGCTTCGTCTAATAGTCTCAACGTGCCTGGTTGAATGCCAGCAGTTACTCGGCGTGGTGAACTATGACTGATGGGGGAACCATACCCAAGGATGCTTAAGTGGCAGTGGGTCAATATCAACCATCAATATGAAGTAAGCAACCATTTCATAGGGAAAACTTGCTGGTTAATGATGGGCACCAGGGGTACAGGGTGTACTGACCCATAGCCAAATATACTGTGAATTCCACTACTGGCGAACTATCCATGGATTACGTAAGAAGATTGCATATCATCATTGGTCAAACATTCCCCTTAAGAACACGATCTCAGATAACCTGCTGAAGCATACCCAAGAAGATTGCGAATACCACTAATCATTGATGACCCAAGAAGAATCTTCTAACAACTATGACCCGTAATGATTACTGTTTCAAAAACACCATAGCCAGGAAGAACCAGTAACTGGCGAACTCGACCAAGTAATGATTGCTAATCAGTTACAGTTGTTAAGAACTGATTACCTGTAGTAGAAGTTGATCTAATGACCAAGTTATAGAACCAGTTACTGGCTATAATTTATAATCATGATTAAGCAGTGCAATCAGTTCCTTAAGCAGCTGTAGCCATTGAGAACTAATCAATAACAATCAGTAGCTCTTGCTTATATACCAGTAATCATAACCGTGATTAACCAGCAACTATAATAATTCATAAGTATATAATCAATACTAATCAATGAGTTATCAATAACCATTGCTATTGAATGATGGTTATCATTGAATGGTTTCAATAGCTATTTCAATAATAATTATTGATATACCATTGCTAGCTGATCAATGATTAGCTATTCAGTAAGTATAACCATCGATGACCGAGGAGTTGTGCTCGGAAGTTGATGCGCCGTGGCGCCCATCATGGCTTCTGCATCGATGGTGACACCGTGCCTTGTCGTTGCGGATGGATGAGCAGCGTCCGCCCCTGGATGCCCCTGGGAAGTCAGGTGGTTCTATGGATCTGGTTGTGGTGGTTGTTATTATGTTCAATGTCACGATGAACCAGCATCAACTTGGGAAATGCCACTGGTATCAATGATGGTTGATGATGGCGAATGCAATTCGTGCGAGATAGAAGATATTCAAGCTTTTTTTCAAACAGAAGATGGCACGAGGAGTTCCATTTTTTTACGTGTATGTTCTAAAGCCTCTAAGGCAACCATGGTTACTTACCAGTATCCCCAAACTGACCATGTTTACTCTAAAGCAGGTGATACTGGTAGGTGTTCACCTGGAGAGCTGGACGATGTTGTTGAAACCCTAGTGATGACTTTCCGGTACTGGAAGAGAAACAAATATCATTTGCAATAAAGATAATATAAGAGTGATGGTATGCTGAGAAACAAATACTCAAATATCATTTATTTGTAATACGGAAATAACCAGGTTGTGATGATGGTTGAGAATGGACAACCAATAATCATGAACAACGTGAAGACATGGATGTTGATGTGATTTTCGTGCTTGCTTACCATATGGTAGATATGCCCATATGTAGTAAGATGAGATTACATGCCTTTGTCCAAGCATGACAATGGATGACCTGGATAAACCAGAGGAATCATGCGGGGAATCTACGTAATCGGTTGGGGATTGCTGGATGATCCATGCCAGTGCTCCCCTTGGACTCTCCAAACGTTGGTGAAAGGGACCATTTCAACGAAAAATGGAGCCGCCACCCACCACCAACGGGGAATGCAGGTGATCATGGCAAATCATGGCTTCTTCAACTGGGCTATTCACCATGTCTTGCGGTATTATATACAACCACTAAAACCAATACTACACGAGCCATAAGCACCAAAAAAATCGCCAGAAAATCACCAGCTGTGCAGCACTAGTTTCACGATTGCATGCCGTGGAAAACGTTTCCCTGGAAGGGTGGATCCAGGTTCACCGCTCGCCACGTCGCTGGATACCAAGCGATACCAAGCGATACCATGCGCAGCTGAGGATGATGCCAACGCGACCCATGCGGGCCAGGAGCTGCATGGGAGCCAAGCATTTTTTCAAGTCGGCAGCAGCAGTTGTGCGGAGGCGGCTGTTGGATGCGAAAGGTGAAATGGTGAAGGTTTTTCCCTATTGGTGAATATTAAAGTGACCGTTAATATTGGTTAATATTGACCATCACCCAATATCACTTTGATATACTTTGATTATGCAACCAAGGTGAATGGTGGATCAGTGGTTGGTTCATATTGGGTGATGGTCAATATTAACCGTCAATAATGATGGATAAGAACCAACACAACTATGGGGAAAACAATGAATAATGATGGGGGAACCAGCTGTGCAGGGTTTTGACCCAAGGCCATATTGGGTGATGGTTAATTAGGGTAATTGCATGGTAATAGGTAACTAATGGCTTTACTTAATCTTTAATCGGTGGTTAATGTTTTATAATTGGCTCACTGCTGATTAACTGATGGTTAAGCAGTGGTTAGTTGGTGATTAAGTGTTGGTTGGTAAGGGGTAATAATCAACAATGATGATGGCTAGTGCATGCTTAGTGAATGCTTAGTTCATGGGTAGTCAATGGTTGGGCAATGGTTGATGATATTGGAAACATTGAACAGTTCTCAATCATTGATTGCGTTCACAAAGTTTACTGGTCACCATTATAATGATTCCTGATTGCTGATTATCACCATTAACTAAGGAGGATGCTTATCAGGTTGGCTGTTGTGAATGGAAAAATCATTATCCGTTATTACACATGATTATCAGCCATTCAGTTGTGATATTCAGTAACTCTCATTAATTCATGATTGGTTGATGATTAGCAATCACTCAATTGCCAGCATTCATGTGTGACAGTGGACGTTGCAACCATAGTGGATCAACAAGATTGGTAACCATTATCGATCATCACTACTACAGCATTAGTCAGAACTAATCAAATATGAATCATGAGTGACATGTAATCATTGACGAACACCAATTGGCACACCAGAAAAAGTACTGCTCGGAGACCAAATCAGGTATGCGCGTAGCAATCATGCAGACAGACAAATGCTCGAATCGTGCTGGCCGGTGGTTTACTGGTGATACTGAGCAATATTGATCGAATCACCACACTCATGTTTGTGTTTTTATTTTGATCCACTTGAATCCTCGCGATACCAGGGAATGCAGACAGTGAGGTACACGAAGCCCTAAACTCATATCAGTGCGTAGTGAATTCAGAACAATGGTTCAGAGCCAAGACAGCCATTCCTATGAATTCATTACACACATAATCACCAAAAGCAGAAAAAAGCACATAATTACCAAATAAGTTCCTATTATTACTGTAGATTCAGAATTGTCAAGGATAATTTTCCAATTCCTTGCCTTTGAAAAATCACATCTAAACTAATGGTTTAGATGGAGGGCTCTTCAACCGAACTACGGTTTCGTTTCCTTGTTGGTCAGGATTTCCTCATATCAAGCAACCCTGAAACAAGAGCCACATGGCTTATTAGCCAGGAAGATTACCATTGCGTTTCCCAGGATTATTGCTTCTTGACCATTGCTCCAAGCATGATTTACCCTCTGGTAAACCAACATGGCCTTTTGAACATCCACAAAAAGTATCGTTATGGTTTCTCAAGTCATGACACCCCCAGTTGACATCCAGTTTAGCAATTTAGAGTAGTAAACCAACCATTTCAGTTGGTATAGGTCTCATTATTGCTTAGTATCCCCTTGTGAATAACCATTATTAACCACTATAAACCAAGCATAAACCCACCACAACCTGGGGGACCTGGCTTGGAACGAACCCCCCTGCTGCTTGGACGTCCAGGTGCCAAGCGGCCTTTTCGGCACAGAACAAGTACCTCAACAACTTGTCCCTTGGTGGCTGGTGACGGTTGTGGGGCTTCGGAACAACATCCGAATGGCGCTGGTGACCATCAAGACATTTTGGGGCGGGAAATTTGTGGTGAGTCTTCGGGGTTCGAAATTGGATATACGAAAATATGTGCATATACATTTATACATATCACATATCACATATCTAAACATATGTATATAGCTTAACTATATTACACACATAGGTGTTTCGGCATGAGCCACAAGGGAAGGGTTGCGTCAACCTCTGTGACCAACCCAATGCAGCACATGCAGAGGCAAAGCGGTGGTGGAAATGGGAAATCAGCAGTAAATCTACGGGACAACGTGGGCTGCCACTTGGGGCCGGAGTGTGAAGCAGTTGAGAGGTTCTGCAGCACATGGGAAAGAAGATGCAGAGCTTGGACTTGATTCGCTTGGATGATCATCTGCCAGCAGAAGGGAGCACTGAACACCTCCCTATGGATCAGCTAGTTTTATAAATATGTATAAATATACTCGTATCCATGGGGACATCCTGAGTTGATGCTGAAATTTGATCAACCCACATTTTTATAGATGACTCCCGTGAAATTCATCAAAATAGATTCGTTGCATTGGATGGTCGAAACACATCCCTCACTGATCGAACAGGCAACACAAATGTTGAGATCTTCATAAGCATATCACTACTGGCTATCAAGGCGTACAATTGTCCAGCATGAAGCACTATGAATCCCATCTCTGAATCCAATGCTGGGTGCCATTCTTAACCGGTGATGACAACCAGCAGCAAACTGAGCCTTGCACATTTCCCAGGATCTCACTTTGTGGTCTCAGTCCTGATTGCCACATGGCATAGCCGGGGCAGGGTCTTGGGAGCTGAGCGAACTGGGAATCGCGAGAACCCATTCGTTACAAGCCTATGGCTGGGATCCCAAAGAAAAAGTCGCAAACTTGACCTAGACTAATAGCTGGGATTTATCCCATTTTGTTGTGCTCTGGGGGTCGTGTTGTGTGCTGCTGCTATAGCTGTAATGCCTCTTCCAACCGGAGATGTGCCATTCCATCGTCAAAAATGTGCTTATCCATAAGCCACCTGCATCGGTGATTTTGCAGTAGCGTAGGCGCATGCACACTCCCATACTTCTTATCTTGCGATTCTAATGCCTAATTAACCATCACAAATAGGGTTCCAACAGAATCAACCAAATCCTTAGCCGCACACATTCTCATGTTGTCCAACATGTTTAAACCCACCTTAATCATCAATTTACCACAGTCATCCATCTCGACCATCAATTCACAGCCGTCATCCATCTGAACCATTAATTCGCCACAGTCATCCATCACAAATGATGCGTTGCGTATTCACCGCAAGGAAAAGGTCGGTTTCCTGCAACTGTTGGGCTTAGCTAATGGCCATTGAATTGGTTGACGAAGTGGGTATTTCACATACCCAAAAAATGGTTGGTTTATTACCATAACTTGTTACAGTAATAAAGGATGATTTAGGGGTACCCCTATGACTGAGAAACCACCATATTCCGCATTGGCAGTTTCCAAGTCACTATGAGACGATTAGATTGATTAGCCATCTCAACCTGCATGAAGCATCAGTATCAAAACCCAGATCACTCAACCATGATCAACCAAGATCCCTTTAACCATTTCATTGTGAGCTGGTCAGGTTGCCATCAGTAGTAGTTGTCATCCGTAGTATGTTTTTTTTTCAGTGTTCTGATGGCAACTTATACGCCGTGACTAACCATCCTTGGCTCTTTGGCCATTCACTATGCCTAGCCACAACTAGCTTTTATGAAATATCATCAACATTCATTCGCAATTGTTTTTGTCATTGTTGATAATTACATGTCAACATATCCTTCATATTTGTATCATCAATTTCATTTTATGAAATATCATGTCAACATTCAGTGCTATTCACTAGCCAATTGTGTCATCATCAAGTATCATCAATCGAAGATATCAATATCCCCAATTTTCATGGTCGATTCCAAGCTATTTTTAAGGTGTAACCGTGGATGCTTTATTGATATGGAGATTTCTCCCCTACTAGGCATTAGTAGACATTGCATGCCAGTACCATGGTTAATGAACTGCCAACTACCATTAGCCACCATCAACCATCGTCATCAACTATCACTAACCACCATTGACCATCACTAAGTATATCTAAGTATCACTAACCATCATGAAACCATGGTCAGCCATCATGGACCATCAGTCGCCATCATTGATAGTCACGCAAGTCATGGACTGACCATGACTAGATCAGTGAACCACCAACCATCAGTTTGCCACCACTTAAGCATCAGTTAAGCACCAGTAAATCATCAAGTAGAGTAACCATCAATGAACCACTAAGAAAGCACTTGGAAATCATTATTTAATCATGATGCTGGTGCATCATCAACCACCATGCTGATCTAACTAGGTTCCCGTCCTATAGACGGCCGTGTACTTTTCTTATGAGTCTCATCTGTGGATGTAACAAATCTCTAACGTTTTACATATGTTTCTGGTTTTACTCATGGACAGACCCAAAAAATGCCTCTTCCGAAACTACTTTTTTCAGTGCACATTTGGCCAACGTGCCAGAACGTCTTTCAGAGCGTCCATGAACCGAACAGGTGTCAGAGGTGGCAGAGTTTGGCGCCGCACCACGACATGTCATGAACGTCATGCTCCGAACGCAGTAGACACCGAACGTTATCACAGGTGCCCACACGCAGGCAAAAAAAACAACACCACGACATGTCACGAACGTCATGCTCCGAACGCAGTCGACACCGAACGTTATCACAGGTGCCCACACGCACGCAAAAAAACAACACCACGAGATGTCACGAACGTCATGCTCCGAACGCAGTAGACACCGAATGTTATCACAGGTGCCCACACGCACGAAAAAAAACAACACCACGACATGTCATGAACGTCATGCTCCGAACGCAGTAGACACCGAACGTTATCACAGGTGCCCACACGCACGCAAAAAAACAACACCACGACATGTCATGAACGTCATGCTCCGAACGCAGTCGACACCGAACGTTATCACAGGTGCCCACACGCACGCACGTAGCATCCACTTCATGAAGCAAGTGCAAGCGAACGTTAACATGACCCCACCCCCCCACCCCAGACCCAATACCCTGGACGTGACGCAGCATCCACTTTATAAAGCATGCAAAACCCCGAGAAAATGCACATGTGAAGAAAGTTACGCGTCCGTCTGTGGGACGGGCACCAACTACATGATTATCCAATCAATCAACCGCTAATTGACCCACTACTCAACCGCTAATCTATGAATTACTAATTAATTAGCTACCGTGCTTATCTAATCATTTCAACAACTAATTAAGCACTCACTAATTCCCCACTACCTACGAATCATCCACCATCACCAGCCGTCATCCTCAAGGTTGTGACTACGACAAGCGCACAGCGCTGATGTTGGCGTGCGCCGAAGGTGCAGTGCCCATGGATCGATCACCAGCAATCAAAGGTGGTAGAATGGTTCATGGTGAACTATGGTTAATTAATAAATATGGTTTCTAACGCTTAACCTTCACCTATGGTTAATAATGGTTAAAAACTATGGTTAATAACTATGGTTATCCCCTGTTGGATTCATGGTTCACCCGTAGGGGATGAGAACCAACAAGGTCAATGACTGACTATGATTCATAAAGGTTGACTAAGGTCAATAACTATGGTTAATGGTTAATAACTCTGGTGATAATCAATAGCATGATACATGGTGAACTATGGTTCATAACGGTTAATCACAAGGGATGACAAGCAACAATCGTTGAACAACTACTATATAGTTGATGATGTGGGAAATGAAAAATGCTTTGGATCAATCATCAATAGCCAACAGTAGGGAACATCCTGTTTCAGTACATGGCTATTCTATAGGGGATGATAGCCACCAATAGAAGGGGATACTTGCTGGTTAATGATGGTTCTTTAATTTTTTAAATGATCAACTGGCCAGCAGTCAATTCAACAACAAAGCGCATTACCAGACACTTTGCCGTCGCTTCGCCAGACAATGCTCGCCTCCTGTCATGATCCTTGATAAACCCACATGAATATGCCGCAAGCAACCCGAATTGATGGTAAAACATAACACGCTTGTGTATTGGAGAGTGGTTGTGCCCTTTCCTTTTCTTCCGGATGCTTGTCACCTTATATCTCCGACTGCATTCAACCATCATCAAGTCATTAGCCATTCTGGGGGACATTAATTTATCATTATTCTAAGTGTGTTGATGATTGACCCATCAAAATTGACTCACCAATGATTTATCATATTAAACATCAGAAGCCACAAGTGACGCATCATCAACCATGGTAGAAACCATTCTGAAACATCATTTTAGCTCACATGATCCATCATTGAACACCATAAAACAATCATTCAACCATCATTTGACCATTGTTGCTGGATCATTCGCCAGCAGATTTTGCTCCGTAACTTTGTTCCAGGCAACATGGATGCTGCCGTCACTTTGATTCAGGCTCTGCCGGAGGGTTGGGTACGAGTTTGCTTCAAGATGGCAGTTGCAGCTCAGCCTGGTTGACGAATCTCCCTGGAGATCAAACATCCGAACTTTCCCATTAATGATGCACCTCCTAAGGCTGGCTGGTTTCTCTAATGATGATTATTTGGGGGATTATTTGGGGATGCTTGGGGACACCAAGGGCGTTTCACACCCAGATCAACCATGACAGCTGTTTGGGGTCGGACTGGGGGGGGGGTTCTGAGATTCGCTGGATCTCCGATGTCTTGCCCAGTTACCACCATCGCAAGCCAGCGAATGGGCGAAAGGTGGATGCGTGTGGTCATCATCAACAGCCGTCATCATCCATCCTCATCATCAACAACAACATCAACAACAACATCATCAACAACAACAACCGTCATAATCTATCATCATCATCATCATCATCATCATCATCATCATCATCATCATCATTATCATCATCATCATCATCATCATCATCATCATCATCATCATCATCATCATCATGATCAGCCAGTGGCCATGCTGACTCTGTGATGCTGGCAGAAAGTCAGGAAATGACTGATCTCTTGACGCCGGCGCAGGTGCATGCAGATCCTCATCTCAAGGATCGTTGGGGTCACACTGCGCTCATGGAGGCGGATCGGAGCGATTTTCCAAGGTGAAGATGGTGGGTTTTCTAAGCCACGACTTGGGACCCTCCAAATTATGGTTGGTTTATTGCTGTAAAAAAGGTTGAACAAGATTGATATGGGAGTACCCCCAAGACTTGAGCAGGGCCCATGTCATGCTGATCCCCATCAAACTGCTAGTTGAATTCAGGATCATTTGTTGACAATCTGTGCTCAAGCCACCAACCATCCCAAAAGATGTCCCAGAAGAACTTACTGTTGGACTGGGGGTTGGGATTGCAATGGGGCAGCCATTTCTGGATGGCTACGGGAATGGCTTGATGGCTTCCATCTATGTTTGACCACTTCCAGCGTCTTGACCATAGCTCAGATCAGGTCTGAATGGTGATCGTGCGGATGTGAAAGCGATCGGAAAACCCCTTCGAGCTTCGCAAATGCTGCGAAAGCACCTGGAACACTACAAAACAGAGTTTGTAGCCACCAATTTCGTTGTTCAAACCATGGTGTGATTTCTCTCATGACTCGGGGTCCATGGATTTGTAGTTTGTCAGGCTGGTTGGTTCCTCTGGCTGGCTGGTTGGATGGTTGGCTGATATAGGCTAGGTTGGTTGATGTTGCTTGATGTTGGTTGATGTTGGTTGATGTCGGTTGATGTTGATAGCTTGTCAAGTTATCATGACTCGTTTTGGTTCTGTTCACCTTACTGGTCATCGTCCAAGATTAAACGGTGATCATGAGTTACGTCACACATTTATTAGCCAAAATTGAACATCATTAGACAACACGAATTGCTGCGGACATTTTTCAAGCAATATTGGCGGATATTAATTGAACCCCTGCTAACTAGTAGCCATTCATCCGTCAATCTCAAACGAACCTGCACCAATCAATCCATCATCAGCAACTATGCACCCGCAAACGCTTTCAACCTTTATGAACCAATTTCAAAACCAGCTTATTCACTAGCTTCTTATGACCGTAAGTTCAACGTTAATTCACCATGACCATCTAGCATGTGTGCTTACATGCGTGCAAAGTCACCAAAATTTCTTTACCATCAATTCACCCCATGATTTAGCATCAACCATGATGATCAACCATCCTTTAGCTTGACCACTAATCATCACTACTCCAATGATTCACCTCTCCCACAACGAGTTCGTTGCGTCAGGCAAAGGACAATGGGCACTACGACCTCGTTCAGGTCATGGAGAGGCTCTGGAAGTCTCATCAGAAGCGTCTCGATGGCGATGTGGAGCACTGGTGGTGAAGGGGGATGTTAGGAAGGCCCTACTGTCAGGACGGGAGTTATGGATAATGATGGTTGAGGATTGATTGTTCAATGATTGTTCAATGATGGTTCCATGGCTTCATGATGGTTTAAGGATGGTTTGATGATGGTTAATCGAGGTGAATGATGTTCGACAACGGAGATGACACCAAAAGAGGTTTTTATAATGCACAACTTTTGGTGTCAACAATCAATTCAATATCATGATATACTATGTTATCATGTCATGCATAGTTCATATCAATCACTATAATGCTAATATGCAAGGGATATCAGATCGTGGCTAACAATGTTTGATGTCGGCCTACGCATGTAGCTGGAGACCTGCAAGAGATGTGAGTATTGAGCTAGCATCACTGGCATTTCAGAGCTGAAGATAGAGGCAAGCAATGCTGGGCAAAGAAGCTGGTAGATGATGGGGAGACGTAGAATGATGACGCAGGAAAAAGCTGCAGATGCAGTCAACCAACCATGAACACAAGAAATTTGACCAAACAACATGAGAAATGATGATCAATGATGATGGTTGACGGTGGTTTTTGATGGTTCATACCAATTGTAAATGATGGGCACTATGGGTTTGGGAATAATGATCAAAAAACAATTCATTTGCCAATTGACTATTTGTTGCGCGATTTGATAGTTTCCTTGGCGCTACAATCCTTCATTGTTTGGGGCACATGGTTCCTTGATGGGAGTTCCATATTTCAGCTTCCAGGTTAGTTTGCCAGAGGGTAGTGGTCAAAATAGGGGGACACCCAAATCATCGATTTTGAGTCATTTTTGATAAGAAATCAACCATTTTTGGGTACCCCCATTTCGAGAAACATCCAAATGGGGGTTTCTCAAAATAGGGAAACCCGCAAACCATCTTCTTATCAACATAGTAGTCTAATATGAACCAATGTGAACCATATAATCTCCAAACTAATATGAACCATATCAGCAACCCCCATATAAACCCTATAATCGACCCCCCCATATAAACCCTCTGATCAACCCCTATATAAACCATATGATCGACCCCTCCATATAAACCCATAGTATCCACCATCAAAACCATCGAATCAACGGCAGTCGTCACATTTCATCGCTCACACCAAGGCGCAAGAAGGAGCTGGAAGAAAGCGCCCTGACAGTGTAGGCGTGGCGCCCAGCGGCTGCGTTGCCAGTGATGGTCGTTTGACCATGGCCATAGTGGTTGTGTAATGGTTGATTGATATGGTGGTAGGGTGGTTCTATAAGGTAACTATCGGATTTTCCATGATTAGCTATGTTTAGTAGTGCCTGATGGTTAATCATGGTTGATATATGTGGATTTCATATGGTTTATAGGGGCTAATAGTGGTTAAACGACCAGAATAACAGATGCGGTCATGTTGGCCCAAACACATACTGTTTGAATATATTTTGTTGTGACTGCCACCCGTCACCCCCGGTTCTGAATGTTGACCTGTTTAGCCATTGTGCGCCATGGGATTTTGGGCTGGATGATTAGCAGCAAATATAGCGATGATATGCTGGCTTCTCAAAATAGGGGGACCCCCCGAAACTGGCTGTTTTATTTACTATAAATTGTTAATCTGGGATGATCTGGGGTACCCCTGTTTTGAGAAACCACCATATAAGCAAGAAATAGCCGACCAATTTCAGACACACCAAAAATGTATGAAGGGAAAACATGAACCAATCACACTGGGGCAACGTGTTGCAAACTCTGTAGCTTTGGACCCAGCAGCTGCAGCAGAATAACGTCAACAAGTGATCTAAAGGTGGGGCCCCCAAGATAGCTATAGATATAACGTGATATAGCTATAGGTAACTACTGGTGATTATGTTGAGAATGCAGTTATACCTACCATTTAGCTATATATAGAGTTATACCTACCATTAACCAATTAGGGGAACTACTAGTTGTGGTAGATATAACTATAGGTAGGTTACCAACAACCGCAACTAGTAGTTACCCTCCTAATTACCACCAATGGTTGGGGGGCCCACCTGTAAGTTAGATTGGCTTATAAACCAACTTATAAGTAGGGGGCCCATCTTGCACAGCATCATTGGGTATCACATGCGCAACATTTTGCCATCCACATGTACGTCATGTTTGCCGTTACATACCCAAAATCATTTTTGCCATGCCAGGTCGTATCACGACTATCATGCACAGTAGCCAATCGACATACGCACTTGTCACGCGTGGCTAAACATCTCCGCACACAGGCAGCCCCATGTTCCGATATTCTTTGAGCTGCTGATTCTTGGGGCCTCCCATGGCCTCCCCTAATCCATCTCCATTCTCCAGGATTTCAACATGCTCATATTCAAAGCTGTCGCAGCTCACAGTCCAACTGGTTTCCTTCTGCAAACTCCTTAGGTGCACAATGACTTATCACATCTTGTCACCTGGACCGGGAGTTGACCCAGGCTTGCACTTCAAGATGGTTCGTTTTCCCATCAAAATTAGTTGAATGACATGATTAGCTGGTAAATGTTTGAGAATATGGAGATAGAAATAGCCGACAAGAATGGGGGATATACCGACCATATCATCCAGTTCATTGATCTTAATATGTACAGTGGCCATTCGAAAGTTGCGCCCAAGTGCAGGAATGATCCATGCCATCATCCCAGGTCGTGGCATGCCATCCGAATGTGTTGTAGTGAGTGCCGCTGAAAAATTTTCCGTAGATTTCTGATGCCCTGAACCCGCTGGGGAGAGTGAGCAAGTACCGAAAGACCTATAAGTGTTCAACAGTTTTCGCAAAAGACCAGGAGTTGGAAACAAGAAGTGGGGTGAGTCAATGGCGAGTGATGGCTGACTAGTTGGCTGCCAATCAGTTGCAAGTAGTGACCAAGAGTCTGTCGCTAGCTCAAGAAACATGGCACCATCATCGAAGCTCAAATCTGTTGTTACCTTTAAGTTAGACACATTTTGACCCCTTTGGGTCGTCATTGCCCGGGCCGGGCTGTTTCACAACTTCGGAGGAGGCGGCTGGCAAAGACAGAAGGCAGGAATTAGTTTCGTCATCATATGCCGTGTAGCAAAAGACAAGACATAAACTGATACCAAACGGACACATCTTACGAAGTACTTCGGTAGCTTATAACTGGGATATCACCATGGTAAATAACTCTATGGGGTTGGTTACAACCCCTATGATTCACCATGATACCTCGTTGGTTATCTCAATGAGAACCGTCATCGGAGATCCACAATGAGAACTGGCATGCGAGATCCATGTGAAGCTAACCCTTGAGCGCAAGCGTTTCTGGTGAGAAGTGGTGGACCTGATTGAAATGGTGAAAGATCGCATCTTGGAACGATTTGTCGTTTCTGTCTTTGGAGCTGCCAGAAATTAGCAGCAGATTGTGGGGTGGAGCTTCACAACACGGACCTTTCTGAATCAGAGCTTCGGCTTTTGCAAAAGGATGATGCTTCCGTCCTCATGTTGATGGCCAAGAGGTTCCCATGATGTTTCCTTTACATATTAGAAACATACAAGAAAAACCATATTTGAAAAAACCGGATCATTTGCACCGACAAGAGCTTCATCTATTGATGTTTGTTGTTGACCAATCCACCGTCAGTCCATCATATTGGCTGGTGATTTAAGCAGATCTACCGATCTACCATCAGCTGGGAACGGCTGGGAAAACATGGGAAAGCCCGACAGATCCCAACCCACAGAGCAGCGACATGAAAACTAGGCTGCGAGGCTCCTTTTGCAGCGCCTACCAACATGAGCACATCATGCCAATTTCTAGGCGGCAAAGCCATATCTTTCTTGCACATCCCAATACAAAGTGCGACTTTAACAAAGTTATTCCCATCAATAGCCACCCAGTTGGGATTTGAGATGGATTGGCTGGATTGATTCCAAATAGCTTGTGCTTGTAACCATCATTAATGAACCATGAACCAACCTTTGGAGTCAGCATTAATCAAACATCAATTAACTATTCATAGACCAGTAACTCACCATTCATGAGCCATTAATCAACCACGATTTGGCACAATGAGCCATGATCAACCACTGATTTATAATCATTTCAAGCAAATCGCGAAGGCCGTAGCACGAATGGGTGGGCGATTAGCATAATGCGTGGCGGAAGGTGAGCGAGGTGACTCATGGAGAGGCTTGTGCCGAACGACACAGCCGAACGAGCTGCAAATTCGCGACACAAGTTTGTTTTGTTATGTGATTTGTTTTGGGTGCTTTTTGATCTACTGTTCCACCATTTTTCTCAGTTTCCCTCAATTAATTCAAAACCCACAAGAAACAAACAGTTTGATATTTTGTATACCATCCAAGGACCAAGTTGTTTCTAGATTTTTCTGGTTGTTAATGCTGACTGATGGTCATAAGCATTGATCGATGGTTAATGCTTACTAAAGATGCTTTTTCACGATGGTTGTAAGCAGTGGATCCTTCTTATAACCCTTAGAGTAGTTAATAACAAAGGCTTGATGATACCATTGAGCAGCGGTTAATGATCAATGATGATCAATGATTAATGCTTATCATTGTCTCTTAATGTTTGTCAGTGCTTGTTCATTGATGTTTTATTAATGCCTCTGAAATAATTACACAGTACCAGTGTTTACACTTAATGGTGCCAATGAATCGACCAATTGATGGTGATACCATTGTTCAAGAAGTGATTGTTAGTGATTATTGATTGAACAAGGATGATCAATGGTTAATGCGTATTGATGATGTTTGTCAATGGTAACAAAGAACATGATTATGCAATCAATCATGGTTATACTATATATCATACTTATCAATCATTGTGTTTTAATCAACCACTGATGGTTATCAATCATGGTTATCAATCATATTAATAATACCATTGACATTGATACACCACTATGGTTATTAGTGACTTACAAGACTATGATATTTACTATATATATATATATACTCATGACGATTCGTATCAAGCAGTGGTTCATGATGATTATAACATTGATCAGTAATTCATGTCAATGCTTCTTAATCAATCAGGGTTTTACTATTGATGATTAATTATGCATATTAGTCATGGTCATTGATTATATTATATGATTGATCAATGCTTTTTAATCACGGTTATACGTTATACTATTAATGATGCTTGTAAGTCATTGATATTGATTATATTATATAATGATAAATGCTTAATAAGCATTATATACCATGGTTAATAAGCATTAATCAATCATTGTTTGACCATTTCTCATTGACCATTACTATCATAAACGTGGTCATGGTTATTAATCGACATATGATCTTAATAAGCATCTCATTGTTTCTGAACCATGTACTGATTATAATACTAGTTGGTATAATACAATGTTGTTGTAATTAATTGTTTATGAATCATATTATTTACAATATTATCAACCATTGTTTCTTCTCCTTTGCCCTTTCGTCCCTAGCAGTTGGATGCTCAGGTTGTTGGTCACCGCGTTCGTGCTGTTGGGCGCTTGTAATGGGACATTGAAGCATCCTCAACCACCAGTGATGCGTACCAGGTAAGGATGGTTAAGCATGGTTAATATCCTGGACCACCGGTTAATCTGTGAAATTCCGGTCAATGAATGGTTAATGTGATTAGATACTGCTGACAGTTCTTCACAGCTTATTGTAGTCGAACAGCCAACAAGAATGATGGTCAGTCATGCTTGCGAACCTTCGAAGCTACAGCCCAAGCTATGATCAAGTTCTTGGCCCGTGCACTGTATTGCACGATCAATTGGTGAAGTTGTTTACACTTCCTTTATTTTCCCCAATGGTTTGGGAAGGTTGTTCAAATGACTGTTGAGCTTAGGTTGAACCACACATTGTTCAAATCATATGAAAAAATAGTCAGAAACCATCAGAAACCCATATCGATGCCTTTTAAAAAGATGGGGGTGGTTCAACCAGCAACTAGGTATAGCTTCCTATCCTTTCGGAGTTGGTTCTTGGAAATTTACAATTGTGACAAGCAAACCGATGGCTACGTGTTGCAGGATTTTAGCAACCGTTCTTGCTGGTAGTATTATTTTATGTTGCTGGATTTTGTGTGATTTGTTGGGTCCGAAATTGTTCGCTGATTAACCGTTATCGTTGGTAGTCTTGGCTATCATTGACGATTCTTTGGCTATGAACCGACAGGAATGGCAATCAAAATCAAAATCCACCATACTTTGCTATCGTCAACCACTATTAACCTGTAACTGGCTACAAACCTATGACTGGTCTCCCATGAGTAAACAAGCCATTGACCACTATTACCCAGCCTATGGCCTCTAATCTCTGAGTTGAAACTCGCCACTGTCTCCGCGTCTGCCCACGGAGACACGAAAACTGAAGGTGTTTGGACAGCAAAACGCGCAGCCCGTCTCTGCCTTCAACAGCCTATCGCACATGAGACTATTTCACCAACTCGTGACCAGCTATTTTATCCAGCTGTTTCATGAGCTATTGACCAAGCATATACCAACCAGTACCAATAGTTCGGTACTCTTTACGGCACAAGAGGAGAAATATCATCTTCAAGACACTGGGGCCCCATGGAATTATTGAAGTCTCACTTGTCAGTGGGGTCGATGTTGGTTGTGAGCGGCTGGTATCCTGGTGAACCTCAGAGCCTTCCCCTTCTCAGGTATTTTTTTGTACTGTCGATTTTTGGTTCACACTGGTTAATGGCGGATTGGTAGTTGGCTAATTGAATTCTTGCAGATGATCACTGTGGTTGGTTTTGTCACGGTTGCTCGTTAATAGTTGGTTTGTAATTAGCAGTTGGTTTGCAGTTGGTCAATAGCTGGTTAATTGTCATTTACTAACCAGCATTATTAATCACTACTAACAAACTACTAGTCGCGTTGTAGCTCCCAGCGATCAGTTGTCATTACAGCCAGCACTAGTTCACCAAGTACAACCAGCTGGACCATTATGACCATGTTGGACTCTAGGAAGAGTTATTATTAAGCGTCATTATTCTGCATTCTTAGCTCGCGTTGAGCGTGGGCTTACAAAAGGCCCTACTAAGAGGAGTGATAGATGAGATCGCACGAAATGGTCAACCCAGCTCAGGAATG
>VSDK01006288.1:65731-135076 GCA_009767595.1 Symbiodinium kawagutii | reverse complement strand
GAATGCCGGGAGGTTGAGAGAGTTCAAAAAGATTCTCTGCCATGTTTTTGGATCATTATTCATCATTCAAAAGATGGCAGTTTTATCATTCAAAACATGGCATCTTATTCAGGCACAACAATGTCATCGATTTACCTGGCAATATGCTCCTTTTCGAGCGGAAGACCCATACAAAAGGCTTGACGTGGCACGTTGCTGCCAACACATTGCGTCGCGTCCTGCTGCGAGTTGCACGTCTGTAAAAAGGAAAGGCGAGGCCATGAGAAAAAACATGGGCGAACACCCAGAAGTTCATTTTGAGTTTTGGTAATTAGATTCATTTTGAAAGAAAATTATTGGTAATGGCCAGGGATTGGAGAAGGATGATGTAGTCGTGGAACGGTGACGAACTTCATAGAACTACATTTAACAGTGGCGAAGATAAGCTTCATGATGGTTCAGTCACCTTCCATGGTTACTTGACCACTGTTCAACACTGGTGAATGGTAAAGGCCAATAAATTCATATTGGTATATACAGATACTCAAATTTGAACTGGTGAGTTGTCATCACATCACCAGTTCTTAACCACTACTTGGATGTTCATCTAAGCTCTGTTCATTGATTTGGGGTGCAAATTAGAGTGAAGCATTAGTCATGGGGTTTGGCAATGAAATTCCACTGCTAGATGTAGGACTTGTAGATGATTTGAGACAGGCATGTGCCATCATATCTCCTCCCGTGGTTGGTTGTTGCTCAACTGCACCATGAGTTGTTCACAATGGAAATCCCAAAGGCTATGCACCGCAGCTATCGACGGCCTTAGCGTTGTATTTCAGCCGGCCTATAACGACACCTCTCAAAGAGGCATCGTTGGCCACTTGTGATCGTCACCTCAAGGTGAATCAGTCGTAGCCCTTCCGAGCAAGCCGTTTCGGGATTCCTGTTGTCAGTGGGGTAGTTGCAATAGGACTAGGAGTAGCAGCAGTGGTGGACTGGAGCTGCGTTTGGTGTTGATTGCCTGGCTGTTGATCCCTCAGTGCAACCTTTCATTGGATATTGGTGGTTTACTGACGGGTGGTTTGAGTATGGGTCAGAACATCATGTGATAGCCACAAGTGAACAATCGGGAATGATAACCAACAACAATAGTTGACCAACTATTGGTTGGTGGTTCGAGTGACATGTTTTATTTTCCCTGGTTGATTGGTTGACTCGCGTTTATTTTTCATGGGGGTGGTCCAACCAGCAACCAGTCTAGATGCACTTGAACAACCTCCAGAACATTCAGACGAGAAACATGTTAGTTTGTTCATCCGCGACGCATAGTTTTGACAACGTTCATGGTGTGTTTCTTGGGTGGTTTTGGTGTGGCACGGACGTGTTGACTTGCCGACTTCGTCTCAGAAAGGGTCGGTGCGTGGGGAGCCAAGCAATAGATGAATGAACCTCCCAAGATTTGGCTGAGTGACACCGGTCAACCCAGGGCTGCAGGGACCCACATCCTTCCCGAAGTCTCGTGGGGGGTCGCAAGTTTATTGGGGCAACCTTCCAGTTGCAGTCGGTAAATCTTGCAACTTTGGTGATTACCCGTTAAGATTGTAAAGCCTACCCTTGTTCTTCCCCCATCCTCGGGAGATCCATCGTAATTTTCTGGCGAGCACCAATCGAATGGCTGGCTGATGCTTTCAATGTGGGTAGATTGGTAGATCGTTTCTTTTTTTGCCACAGACTGGCTGGTTTATTTCTCCTCCTCCAAACTGAAGCGTTTGTTTGTTCATTGCCCTTCCATTGTTTCTCTGGAAAATGTTTGTTTAGGTTCAAAGTTGATTCATCGGCATTATAGTCTAACCAATAATGAGAATGATTCGTCATAGTCCAACCACCATTTTGTGTTGTTACAATAGTTGTTTCTTGGTCCTTTCCCCATACGCTTTGAAGTTGGACCTTTCAAAGCATCTCCAGCTAGTATGGATCTATCAGCTATTGATTGTTCTGGATTTGTCGTACTTTGTCTAAAGATTACCGAACCATGATTGAGCATCAATGAACCGTTCTTCAGCATCAACTCTCCATCATCAACTAAGTTCTGGTAGGTTGAAGTTCAACTCACCATCTGAGTTCAATCATTAACTTTAGGTTGAACTCAGATTCTTCCGCCCAAATTGCTGTGATAACAACACCCGTGACCCGTTGCTTCGCTCGGACCTGCGACTGCCCTGCGCCGGTTTGGAAAGTCAGGGCGTGTTCATCTCCCCGAATCGATGCGAGGGGTCATGGTGCTCGGTAGGGATGGGCGCAATACTTGCGAAGAGTTGGGTGCCCTTCATAAGCCAATACCGTTGTGATGGTGAATTGATGGTTCATTGATGATGAATTGATGGTTCATTGATGGTTACTCTGGAATTAGTTAATGCCTGGTAATTGATGGTTGATGATAGTTAGTAAGCTAAATGACGGTTCATCATGGCTAAAACCCATGGTTCAATAATGGTTTTCATAAGCGAAGAACAAATGGTTAATGCAAGTAAACAATTTCATAATCATGGTCAATGACGGTGAATGATGGCTTAAATCGTGGTGAATCACAGCTAGTGATGTTTAAACACGGTTAACGATGGTTGGCATAAACTGATAATGGTCGCCAATGATGGTTGTGGATGCTGACCATGGCGGCCAATCATGGTCAATTCAATAATGGTGATTATGGTAGTACCATTCAAATTTGACCATGAGGGAACCTTTCAATTGCCTCAATCATGGTAAACCTCATCAATTCAATCATGGTCAAGATGAGCTGCAAAATGATGGTTTCTTAAAATGCAGGTATCCCTAAATCATCCTTCCAAAACAATCGATTTAGTAATAAACCAACTACTGTTTGGCTTCCCAATGTTGAGGAATCCGCAAATCATGGTATATGATAGCTACTCATGGGTCAACATGGTAGCGAGGAATGACCTCTTTCGGTTCAAAAAGGGGCGCCATAGGCTCCACTGGACTGCGGATGATTTGTGGGATCTCAATGGAAAAACAACCCAATAATGGAAGAACAATTGTAGATCTACAATAAATTATCCAAACACTAGTGGAACAACAGTGAAAAAGACTCACCAAACGCCATATCAGTGGATCGGGGGATCTATACTAGTGGAAATACTTTTGAGTTTCTTGTGGGTCTTCGGGGAGTTGTGAAACATTTCAGTTAGCACAACGCGAATCTTTTCTCGCATCACCGCGCTCGCGACTTTGGATGAAAGAAGTGCACAAAGGGTCGGGCTACAGAGTCACCACTGATGGGAGACCATCACGAGCCAACCAGCATCCAAGTCATTTGATTTCGACACGGACAATGATCGGTCAATGGGGCATCATTCGCCAGTAACCACAACTTGCCTGCTTGATCATCAGTAGAACCAGCCATTGCTCACACCTGGCAAGCAACAGCAGCACTGCCTGTTGGCATTTTGGTTGGCTGCGGTGAATTAATCGTTGATGCCTATATTTCTTGATGATTGTATTATTTGAAGCATTTTTTGCTGATTGATTTTAGTTGATTATATCCATGTTATCGTAGATATCATTCTGCTTGAACAGTTGATATTATATATATTATATTCAATCCAGACCCGGTCAGAAGCAACATTTATCAATCATATCAGAGAAACATTGCAACCAATCTGGAAGTCAGAGTAGCCTTCCCTTGGAAATGGTCTGGATGATTCTTGGCCAGTCGAGCAGCTGGAATGTTCACCTACTGCAATTACGCCTGTTTTTGATGGTTGGTCATGAGCCAGCTCGCCATAGATAGTTGGTATATGGGGGGTTCTCAAATTGGGAAGCCCTGAAAAACGGATAGTTAATTAACTTATTACCTTTCAATGATTAAGATTGGATGATTTGGGGGTACCCCAAACTGGCTTGAAACCACCATATATCCTCTACTATCATCGTTGATCATTCACCTAGGTGGGCGGCTTGGCCCAGCCCATCAACGGTAGCAGCCAGGCCCTCTTCAAAATCCAGCGGCTTGGCCCCAGCTTGTCTTCATGGTGGTAATCACCCTCCAGCTGTTCACCGTAACAGGGAAACCCCAACAGTCAGGACTGGGGATAGGGGACAAAGCCATGGGGGTTCATAGATTGAAATGGGATGTTGCGGGATGTTGTGGGTACCAACAAAGATTTTGGATGTGAACAGCTGCGGTACCCCGGGTCCAGCCATGTTGGAGCCTCATAGCTCATGAGAATCCGCTGGTAGCCTGTGAACCATGCGAACTTGCTACCCTCCGGCAATCAAAAATCGACCAATTTGTGGCTGATACTATACCTATTCGGAGATGTTTTTTTCTGTCAGCTCTGTTTGATTTGCTGGGTGTGACCATCAGTCGTTAAACATTGTTGGCCATCATTTAGCCATCATGAACACTTGAGTGTGCATCAAATACTAAGCATGAGTAAGCAGTGCTAATGATAGAGAACCATAAAAAATGACCATCATGAGCCAGAGATTAACCATCATCAACCATTAAGTGTCAAACATTGTTAACCACCATTTACCATCATTTACCATGCGTTAAACATCATTAAACGTTGCTAATCAATATTTGTTACTCTCTGGCAAACTCACTTGTGAAGGGAGAACATATGCCATCTTAGCTGGTTTCCAAGCAGGTTTGCTTACAAAATAATTATGGTGCCCACCATTGGACACCATTTCCAGGTTAGGGACTGGGAAACATCATTAACCATTGATTAACCATCATTAATAGACTTTTTATTTGGTGGTCACGTTTTGTCCCGACTTTGACTCAAATACCAAGGAATGTGGAGGTGACCTACATGGACGAATGCAGGGATTCTCAGTGCGACGCTACGGCGCAGGGGTTTGTTGCATGGTGTGGCTGCCTGGCCCTTGAGGCCGTGCCATCACTTTTTCCAGTCTGCCCATTGGGTTCGGCGATCACATCCCCATCATCGCTTCTTAGTGTTGATCCATGATATTCGAAGCAGCCGGAATGACTGGTTGAAATGACGACTGATGTTTTGCAGCCGGGTCGTTGGTTAAGGGGATGGAGGGTGAAGTGACGGGTTGGCTCATAGGTTAATGAAAGCATCGCGGTGCTGGGATTTTTTGCGGCGATTGCAGCTGGGGGCGGGCGCTCTTTTTCCATTCAGCCTTTGTTTGTCATCTTAGCCAATTTGGCTTCTTTGCCCTTGTTCTTTGTCCCGGTCAAAGTCTTGCGAAACCTGAGTTAGAACAAGCTTCCAGCGGCACCTGCCTTTGCTGTTGCCGAACTACTGCAGCCTCCGCTTCGGTGGAGCCTGCTGACTCGGAGATGAGGGACCAGGAAGACGTGTCGCATAAAACAAGCGCTTTGATCTACAGCTTGAAAGCGAACTGAACACCGTTGCTCTCACACCTGAGGAATCTAATCTTTTTGGTCAGCTGGCACAGCCTTTCAGCAGCCTTTCAGCAGCCTTTCAGCAGCCTTTCAGCAGCCTTTCAGCTTTTGCTTCATCTGAAGGGCGCTGCAGCGGGGAAGTTCCGGGCAGAGACATGTTGCTGGAAGAAGCCCCGGGCTTGCAGATGGCCTACGGATGGCCGCCCTGTGCCGGTGATGGTGGCAGGTTGGTCGGAGTTCGGCGCTTGGTTTTTGGCGCGCGCATGAGACCAGAAGCACCGATAATCAATGTCCAGATGCTGCATGCATCCTATACCTACAAACACTGGGTGAAATATAACATCTGGTTGGTGGTTTTAAACATGTTTTATTTTCTCTAGTAATGATTAACACATGGTTGGTTGAATGGTTGACAAATATATTTTTCATAGGGGTGGTTCAACCACCAACCAGACATCCATGGAGTATCTGAGATAGCATTCATCAGCAGTGCGTCACTCAGGTCGAGAGACCAGGCAGCCGTTGTGGAGGGGGCACGGGTTTCAGCTGGTGCTGAAGCAGTCAGTGGCTGGTGGTTGGGAGCAAGGCCAGGAGCCAGGGGTATCCCGGCCACTGGCCCTTTAAAGGGGGAGCTGCCCTCAGGAGTGGCCGTTCACCAAATGGTAGTTCAGATACCTGAAGCATAAGGTGAGTGTAGCTGGGTACTTGTAAGGTGGTTCGTGCTGGCGATGAACTTCTTGGTATCCTATCTTACCACCATGACTTTGGCAATACTTAATGCTGAGTAATATGTTGTCATGATTGGCAGCCAGCACTCAGAAAGATTTGGCCTTGATAGTGATGACAATAGTGATAATTAGAATGGTGATGACAATGGTGATGATGATAATGGTGATGATGATGGTGATGATGATGGTGATGATGATGGTGATGATGATGGTGGTGATGATGATGGTGATGATGATAATGATGATGTTTCTGGCATGTAACTATTGCTAGTGTTTGTGAAGCCAGGGGTATGAACAATGATAATGAGGACCAATGGCCAATCATGGATATTATCAGCCAATGAAGGGCTAGCCAGCGCTTAAACATGGAATTGCCAATGGTCAAAGATGGTGGATTAACAAGTAATAGACAATTGCAAATTGCAAAGTAGCAGCAGGCCTTTACGTGCCAATCACCAAGGCAAACCTGCTGCTTCGATATGAATATATAGACTGAACATCCTGTGAAAAAGTAAACGGTTGCTATTTTCACATGGATGACTACCACAATCATTGAACTATAATCATTGAGCTATGGTCAACACTGTCCTACGGTCAACACTGTCTCAACTATTCAGTAGTCATTCATGATGAATCAAAAACCGAGTGGCAGCTAGATCCGGCTCTCTGTGCGTTTATTTCCCTGGGGCACAAACGGAGCTGGCTGTATCCATGTTTTCAAAAATGCTGCTGGACGAGCGATTAAACAAATATTTCGACTGTGAACATTATCGTGGCACCAACAGTAACAGTTTAGAAGTACAAAGTGCTGCAATCATTAATATTTGATACCACACAGGTTAGTTTTAATTGTTGAAAGGGTCCCGATTTGAATTCCCAGGAACTCATACCTGTGGTTTCTCAAAATAGGGGTGCCCTCAAAATCATCCAGTATCAGCCATTTACAGGTAATAAACCAAACATTTTTGGGGGTTACCTATTCTGAGAACCCCCCATATGTAGTTGTCAAACCATTACTGTCGGTTCTCATCCTCTATAAATTCTCTATTTATGAGTCATTATCAGCCATGACCGTCAAGACCATTCTTAACTAAACCTGTTGTTTCCCTTTTTTCTATAGCTTGATAGGCCATAAATATGGCTGTGCGACAAAACCCTGTACCCCTGGTTCCCCTACTATTAACAATTGTTTTCCTTATTTTGTTGGTTGGTCATCATCCCCCATGAGTTGGTTGATTAATATTGACCCAGCTCGCCATAACTTTGATCATTGTTTTCCCTATAGAATGGTTGGTTATTATCCCCCATGAAATGTCAATATCGACCCATACCCAAATAGCTTTTGCCAACCTCATACAGCCTCCGTGGTCACTAACTCTTGGGACTATTTCTATAGCTTTACCAACTCTTGGAATATCCCTTAGTATTGTTGGTGATTATCCCCTATTATTTACGATTAGCCATTGCTTGGTTGGTTAATATTGGCCCATAGCCATATCTTTGATCATTCCCATGGTTCTAAGCACCGTGCCCCACCTGTGGATGACCTCCCCGGCACGTGGTGCGACCTTCGGCAGGGTGCTCCAGCGCATGGTCCAAGGGCAAGGATCGATCTCGGCCAGTGGGACGCCTGGGGGGATCGGACGCCCCCGGACTGGGAAGGACCAGCTGGATAGCCATGGGTGACCAGGATTCAAGTGGGAGGCTGGTGGTTTTTTTGGGGATCTTTTCTGGGCAACCACGAAGCTGCCAGGGATTTCTAACATATCCAAAAATCACGAAGCTGGGCATCAATATTGGCCTGGGCTTCGTTTCTGGGCAACCAGGGATTGCGAACACAATCACGAAGCTGCTTGGACCAATATTCATGCCCTAGTAGTGAGGCACCCGCCAACCGCTCTCTGTGACTCAGCCAATATTGAGCACCAGAAAGTACCAAGACCGGTCCCCCCGCGAGCTGACGCAATCGCTTCAGCTAACAGAAGTTGGCAGCAGGTGATTCAGCATATTTCAGCATCACGCTTCTGGATCCATATCCGAAGACCTGTGGATGTTGGGCTGATGACCTGTTCGAAGGTAGCAATTGGAGATTGACATCAATTCATCTCCCCATATTTGATGGCGAACTACTAGGTATTTATTCGTGAAGGGGTGGGGGCTCAGGAAGAGGATTTCCAATTTGGCAATCAGTCCTGGGCTGTGATATGCGAGTCGTCAGCTGCAGCCTACCACTGCATAGCATAACTCCTATTATACGCATGGGTATGAGGATGACATACACCTGAAATTGATACAATTTGAACGCCTGCAGTTGTTGCCAGTTCCGAAGGTTTTTGCTTACCACGTCGGTGCGTTCTGATGCGTTCTGCGCAAGGGGAGCTATCATCATTCACCGCGGTTGGTTTATACACGTGTTAATTGTTCATTTGTGTTCATTATCTTGTTGTGTTGTGTTGTTCTTGTTGGTTTATCACCCCACACCACATTTCACACTAAGTTGTTGATCCTTTTGTTATTGATAACCCTCCAACACTTCATACTGAAGTAGAGTTGTCAATATATACCGGGTAGATCCGGGTAGTACAGACTCGTTAGTGAAATGGCTGTGGGTCAAAACCGTGTACCCCTGTGTCGGAATGACACTGGTAGCGGGCCTCCAGTGGTATGAAGATACTGGTCTACAAACACAGTAGAGCAAAGGATCTAGTTTCACACTAGATGGTAATCTCCGTTGAACAGGTGATGGTAGGCAGTATGCAGTATGTCCACCGACCGCACACTTCGGATCACCTGTTTTCCATTGCACCGCACCGCGAAAAGGATCAGTCAAAATGACTTAAGCCACAGCACATGCACACTCACACTGGACCGACAAAGCTGGAAGGCTAACTGTACTCTGGTCAAACTTCACTGACCAGTTTTCTTTTTAGCTTCCAGTTTGTTTGAAAGTAATTGGAATTTGCCTATGTAGAGATCTATCTCCATCCATCGAGGGTGTTATAGCTGTCAATCATACGGTGTCTCTCCTGCCGTCTCTTTTTCGCCGACGTGAAGGTACTGTCAAACATAATAGTGCACCGTTTACGTTTCAACAGCATGAGCATTTTATCAACCATGAACATTTTCGTCATATCATCCGCAATCTGTTGATCAGAGTTCACCCATCTAAGAACACAGTTGGTACTCTCACACCTCTCCCGAATAGACAAAACTTCCAAACAAAGTCGTCTTTCTTCAAGTTGAAGACCTGAAGATATGATCCGAGTTACTGCATCGTACATGTTCTTCGCATCGCATATCACTGCAGCTCGAAGGTTTGACACACAGTCATCGGAGTTTGCATGTGTTATGCCGTGTACATGAGTAAACTCATAGAACACTTGTCTCACAAACTCGGAATCATCTTGTGCATTTGTGCAAGCTTGTACTTCAGCACATGTGGAACTACGTGACACCCGTTTCAGTTTTCGTGAATGCCATGACAAAACAGAAAACGGAACATTGTGACCATCCATGATACTTTCATCAGCCAAGATAGTGAAGGAACCACCTTGAGAAGAACCATCACTCCTACAAGCATGACTAGCATCAGTGTAAGTGATCACCATGGGTTTCCGAATTTTCGAAGTAAACTCTAACCCGACATCCGCATGGGCTCTTTGAAGTCTACAAAGTTTGTTGGCACTCAAGAGATCCTTCACCTTTGCATTTTGCATGGTACCTTGGAGAATGGAGTTGCTAGCACATAACCAAGGGGCAGTTTGATTTGCACGCCAAGCAATCCCTCCGAGCAATCCTTTCATTTGTCGTTTCTCCTCATCAGTGGCCTCCTGTTCCTCTTGTTCCTTCCTTTCACGACTCAAGGGAATCTCATTCAATCCTAGGGCATACCTTTCCTGATTCATACTGATTTCTCCGTTTTGGTTCTGACTGATTTCAGCCCCGCAGAAAACAACACTCTGTTCCGCAGCACATTTCCATGACCCGAAAGGAAACGTTTGTTGGAGTTGTTGAATCTTTTCATCATAATAGGAACCAGAACCAGCAACCACAACATCATCAACATGAACACCAATAAGTCCCACTAAATTTTCCGCATCATCGTAAAGCCTCCAAACGCATGGTTCCAACTTCGACCGAATCCAACCGCTGTTACCCAACTCTTTAGTGATTTTATCAAACCATTTCCGAGGAGCATTCAACAGTCCGTATATCGCTTTTCGAATCCGAAACAGTTGTTGTTCAGTCATCCCTAGGTACTGCTTCACATCATCCGGAGGTTCACCGTAGATACATCGTTCCAACTCAGTATCATCCCCATTGAGAAAAGCCGTCTTGATATCTCCTAGCCACAACCGCCAACCCTTCATGCTGATCAAAGAGAACAACAGATTGCGTCCCAAAGTAGACAAGGTAGGGCTATCCCGTTGTATCCGAAGCAGGTCAGGATCCTGGAATCCTTTGATGATCAACCGTGCCTTCGCCTTCCTTCCTATCTCATGTCCTTCCTCATCCATTTGGGGTTTCCAGGTAAGAATCCATCTCATCCCCATCACCCGAGACATGTCAATACCATGTTTGGTAGCAATGTCAACCGCAGCATGATCAATGTAGGAATCAATCTCCTTCTCCTTTGCCTTCCTAAATTCCTCAACATCATCGTGGTTCAGATTCCGAATGTTCACCTCAGCACCTTTCTTGGCCTTGTTGTTGACAACCCAACATCCGTGGTTTTCTTTCCTTTGAAAATGAACATCCTTCGGTCCTACATTTAACACAATCTCACACACTTGATCATGTTCAACAAAACCAACTTTTGGTCTTTTGTCACGGTGTCCTGCATCGGTCTCTGGTGGTGAGCTTGTCCGCTTTGGATTTAGTTCGAGCGGTTGCCATTCTCCAGATAGCCTCTGAGTTGAGACGTGACCGTCTCGAGATCCTGAAGCCGTCCCATGACCTGGTTCATGGCCATCATCATGTTCTCCATCATGGCGTCGCGCTGATTCTCCTTCACCTTTTCCTCCTCGCTCTTCTCGGCCTGCTCGATAAGGCTGATAGCCTTCCAGTCCGTGTCCAGCTCCTCGTCGCTGATTTCGAATGGGGTGGTAGGAGGAGAGATCATCTTCTTTGCCGCCGCCTTGGACTTCATCTTGGGAGGTGTCTTCTCGACCTTGTCTGTCTTTGTCTGCTTCTCGAGGCTCTCTGTCTTCACGTTCAGGTAGTGGAGGAACGCCGCCCAATTTGGACCCCATGTCTTCTGCACATGCCCCGCGCACCATACGCAGTATCCTGGATCCGTGTTCCAGATCTCCTCGAAGGTCATCCCGGGATACTTGTTGCCCACCTTCAGCTCCATGGCTTCGAGTTCGGACAGGCTCATTCCCAGGTACTCCTTCTTGTCCTGGTCCTTGGGGGTCTCCTTGCTCAACTTCTTGATTCGAGCGGAGAGGTCGGCCATCACTACTTGGTTGTCCGGCAACGCGATCCAAACCCAACTGGTCAGGTGCTGTTTTGAAATTGAGCCGAGGTCTCAACCGTGGTTCATCAGGAACATGCTCACTGACATCATCAAAAATGGGCATTTCATCAGGATCATGGTGCCAAGCTAAGTCATCACTAGCCGTTACCTCTTCTTCAAGCCTTTCCCGTTCCTCAATGAGATCTTGATACGTGTGTTTCCCTTTCAACATTTCACTCGGAGAAAAAGGTCCATTCATCTCAGAATCAATCATGCCTAGATCTCTTCCTACAGGATGCAACTGTTCTGGCGCACATCGAAGAAGCACAAGTCCATGTGAGATCCATATGATTGACCCTTGGTTTCCCCGTTCAACATTCGACGTCTTCTCAACGAACAAAACCCGAGCTGGTCCATGCCATTGTCCCCTCATCTTGGCAGCCTTACTTCTCCCCTTACGATAGTAGTACACCAACATTCCCGGAACATACTCAACCATCTTCCTACTCTTGAGATTCGCAGCCCTGGCAATCTTCCGCTCACTGTCAACCCTGATAAACAGTTCTCTAGCCCGAGCCATTCGTTGTATGTTTTCATGAAAGGAAGGGTCCTCCTGAGACATGTTCGGAAGGTGTTCATAGCAGTTCAAGGTAGAGAAGATTCTATCCGAGTTTTGCCCAAAAGCCCGCTGATTCGGACTGTACCCCTTGATCGCATGCATTTCATTTTTCGCCGAAAGGCATAAAGCAAGAACTTCTTTGCATGACACCTTGGATCCTACCTCATGAGCCAACTTCCACATTTGTTCCTTCAGGGTGTGGAGATGTCTGCTGTGACGTCCTACTTGCCAATAAGCCTCACCCGCGATAGGAGCAATCTGAATCATCTGGGACTCCAACCAATCCGCCAAATCACCACCCCGAAAACACCCCTCCGTATCAAACCGAATCTTTTGGGGTTTGGGGAGACATCTCAGCCAATCCTTGTTGAACCTCTTCTTGAATTCCTCCCCATTGACGGACCCGGGCACTTTGGTGTCTTCTCTCACGATGCCAGCGACATGAAGGTCTGTTGCCTCATCCATGTAGCTGATGCCTATTGCATACTTGTATGTGCCATCTTCATTTGGCACCGGGTGTTTCCACCAAAACGTGTCAACATTGACCACTTCCCACTTGGCCTGTGGTGCGTTGGTGGTTGCAGGCAACACTGGTTTTTTCTGTGTTGCTCTAATGCAACTTTCACATGTCAAAGTTTCTGCCGCCTTCGCAAAACGTTCATGGACCTGAGCTTGCTTCAACATTCGAACCAACACAGGATTACTAGGATGAACCAGATTTCTATGAATCAACCTCAGCTTGGTCCAATCAGCAGCTGACATCTCATTTGGGTCAGCTTGCTCTGCCTCTGGAGCGTTTTCTGCATTCTCTGGATTCACAGCTGGCGCTACCTCACCTTCCGGAGGTTCCTCCTGATTCTCAGGAGCAGCAACAGCTTCCCCTTCATTGACATGAATCTCATGACAGTCCTTGGGACTGTCTTCCCTGCGATTCATGTGACACTGTTGCGCAAGGAAACATGAGTGACTCAGCTTAGCAAAATCACAGCTACGGTTCAAAAGTGCAGCAGCAAACGCTTCACAGAGCTTGATGGGATACACTGCGCTCTGAGCAGTGGCCTCCCCTTCGATCACATCATGCATGGCGGCAGGATGATTGCATGTCTTTGCCAAAACGGAATGGAGTGAGGTTAAACTGGCAAAAAATCCCCACCCCTTCTGAATTAAACGGTTGCTCTTAGGGTGTTTCATCCCAAAACGACAACCATCCACACGAAATCTACCCCCTGCCATCTTGGTCATTTTGGCCCAAGTCTTCTCCTTCCACGTGCTAGCACGCCACGGTTGCTCACCACCAAAATCATTGCCCAGTTCATCGTGCTGAATTTCTGCGATCTTGAGCAAGTTCTTCAACATTTTCCTGCTATGTTCTCGTTTTGCATGTAGTTCAGCACACTGCTCTGGGGTTCGCTGATTGAGGTTTTGCATTTGTGACCACGGAAAGCAAGGTGGACTGAAGTGTATGTACCTGGGTTTCATCTCTCTTATTAACCTGGTCGCTTTGAGAAAACCCTCCCGAGTAGTTAAATCGTAGCCATTGTGGGGTCCTATTCTCATAGCTCTACCCCCCAACCGTTCAACACATTCACTCAAAGGGCTATCCCAAGGTGCACACACTTCCAACAAGTCCAACCGTTTCCCCCTGATCTCATCAAACGCAACCATGGTCTCACAGCTATGTTGAACATCTAATCGGGACAGACATTCCTTCTGAGGCTTGGAGAACGGCTTCGGATTGACTCCGTGAACAGCGTGAACATCAACCGAAAAGCAACCACCGATGTCATCACCAACCACACCATAGCTACATAGATCATCCCTCGATGGTGTCTCATTCTGTACATGGGTTCCTTGTGTTTCACTACCACTCTGGGAACTTTCACATTGTCCATTGGTCCCCAGGTGGAGCTGTCCCTAATGTGTTGACTGACCCTTTTCAGAGCCGGTGCCGACACAAGGTTGCCCCTCAGTACCCGTTGTCCTCCGTGTAGTTCCGTCTTTCCGTCCGGGAAAAGCAACGATGGACACCAAAAGATGGTAGCTAGCTGCTCGTTCCAGTTCAACTTGCTGTTCATTGTCATGTCCAAACACCGCCATGCCTTTCTTGAAATCAATGGTCACCGAGTGTTGATAAAGAAACCTTGATGACAGCAGCAATGGTGCACTTCCCTCCACCACGTGAGCTTCGATCTCGTACTCCTTGCCGAAGATCCCAACGGCAATCGTGGCAAGTCCCAGTGCTTCACTCACCTCGCTGTTGCCAAACACAAAGTTCTTGCGCAAGCTTCGGTCCACCTTGATCTCCTGACGTGGATTGAAGCCAAGTTCTTGATACACTCCATAAAGATCCTGAAGTGTCTCCACACCGATGATGGTCTCAGATGCGCCTGAGTCCACAATGGCCTTGAACTCCTGGCCATTCTGCAGAGTTGCGTAGATGGGCTCATAGGTTTCCTGTGCCGTCAAGCACATGTACACCGAAGATTCATCACACTTCTCACATGCCATCGCGAAGTTGGCACTAGATGGCTTTGCATTGCTCTTCTTCTTGTCCCCTTTGTCGAATCTCTGAGGACAATTCCTTGCTTTGTGGCCATATTTGCCACATCTCATGCAATCGCCATCGAAGGTCTGGTTCTCATTGGCCTTGGTTCCTCGCTCTCGTCGCTCACTCTTCTTCTGGTTCATGTAGAAGTCCCGATTGGTTCGAGACTTGGCGAGAACTTTCCTGGCCTCCTGATAGTTGATCTTTCGTTTTGCGTTCTGAAACGCAATCATGGCATGCTCATCGTCAGGATCTTCGCCAACTGCGGCTGCGAGGTCCTCGAACTCTTCTCGTTCTGTCTCGCACTCATCGCTTTCTTCTTCATCACCATTGGCTTCATAGATTCCTGGTACTTGGCTTTCTTCCTGAACTCCATAGTTCTTTCCGACTGCCTTCCAACGTTTTCGATCAGCATCCTTCTGGGAGAGGCCACCACCGCTCCACATGATCTTCAACGCTGACTCCACGTCCTTGAGGGCGTAGGATGAAGCTTTTCCCTTGAGCACTGCGATGTCAGAGGGTTCCAATCGCATGCCAATGTTCAAGATGAACCATCCATAGAACTCAGCAGGCATCTTCTTACCCTCCTCAATCTCCGACAAAGCTTCGTCAATGGCCTTGACATAGATCTTAAATCGGGGGTAGTACTCAGCAAACTCTTCTCCATCCTTTCTCACACAGTCTTGTTTCATCAGGAGCTCTCTCATTGCGTCGCCAAGCATGTCGACTTTGTCACGGCCTCGTTGTTCCTGAAGAAAAGCCATGAGGTACTCGGCCCCCTCCTTCTTCTTCAGTTTGGTTCGGTCGATGTCACTGATCATTTCCCAAGCTTTCTGGGTAAGGTTTTTCGCTAACCTGGGTCCCAACAGTGGTAAGTCATCAGCCTTCGTTGAATCGATTTCCAAACTCACCCGCTGTTGATAGGATTTGAATGTCAGCCAATCACCTCCCCAAGTCGGCAGCTTTGGATTGATCTCTTCCGCCGTCCCTGTCATTCCGTATCGTCACCCAGTAGGTCCCGTTTCGAACAGGCTCCGCTACCAGTGTCGGAATGACACTGGTAGCGGGCCTCCAGTGGTATGAAGATACTGGTCTACAAACACAGTAGAGCAAAGGATCTAGTTTCACACTAGATGGTAATCTCCGTTGAACAGGTGATGGTAGGCAGTATGCAGTATGTCCACCGACCGCACACTTCGGATCACCTGTTTTCCATTGCACCGCACCGCGAAAAGGATCAGTCAAAATGACTTAAGCCACAGCACATGCACACTCACACTGGACCGACAAAGCTGGAAGGCTAACTGTACTCTGGTCAAACTTCACCCTGGTTCCCCCGCTATTAACCATTGATTTCCCTATATTGTTGGTGGAAATCCCCCATTAGTTGGTAGGTTAATAATATTGACCCAGCTCGCCATATCTTTGATCATTGTTTTCCCTATAGAATGGTTGGTTATTATCCCCCATGAAATGTCAATATCGACCCATACCCAAATAGCTTTTGCCAACAGCCTCCGTGGTCACTAACTCTTGGGACCACCGCATGGTTCTTCGTTTCGAAGCTCGGCGCCGGCCACGACTCAGGTCTCTTTGATCTCCGAAACCCAAAGGAGGGGCGGGCTGCGCCTCGTTGACTTTGTGTTCTTGTGTATTTGTTCAAGGTTTTTGGGATGATTGTGTTTTTACTATAGGTTTTTCAATACTATTCTATTGTGCTTTGACATTCTCTTAGGGATGATTTCTGCAGTTTTGCGACGTATTGGCGTTTGGTGCATAATCGTCAACTTGGTTCTGTCGTTGCTGTTGCTGAACCCTTGGCTTGCCATCGGTTTTCTCCGTCCAGATTTTGTTTCCGACAATGTTCCCATTGCTGTCGTTACCTTGGAGATAGGTCCCAGTACCTTGTGATCCTATTAATGCCTACTTAACGTACAGGTATTTCTTGAAACCCGGTAGTTTTTGAGGCCTACATTTCGTCATCGTTGTCCTGATGTGAACAACTAGCACAACTAGCCAGCATCCCCACATCACAATGATAGAACCATCACCTGAACCATCAGCTGATTCCCTTCAGCTCCCGCACACCAGCGAATGATCCCCGTGCAGCTGCGGTTTCAGGACGTGGAAGTCATACGCGACGAAGTGTGGACCATCGATCGGTGTGGACAAGGACAGCCTGGCGACACCAAGATGTGTCTCCTGCTCCATGTTTGTGGGGGGAGATATCAGCACTGAGAATAGAAGACAATAGGTGAGTAAATTTAACGATGGGGTTGTAGTGTATTGTACAGTAGTCACCATATGGCATAATTAAAGTGATGATGATTGCCATTATCACTCTAGCTATGATGATGATGATGATGATGATGATGATGATGATGATGATGATGATGATGATATTGGTATCTCCCAGATGCTCCAAGCACCCAGACTCACAGCATCCTGAGCTGGATCTTCGCCCTCACTGGTGGTCCTTCTGAGAAGCAGACTTCGCTGCCATCCCGTTGACCCATGGCTCACCGCAAGCCAATGGCTGCTGGTTCATGAAGGGCTGGATCTACCATTTCCATCCATCTCCGTGGGTTTCTGTTGGGCCCAGGAGCCAACTACGAAGTTCGCTTCTACAAAGAAGGCCTGGCGCTGCGAGCCAAGCTACCCAAGGCATCATGGCTTAACGGAAGCACACCTGCCATGGGGTGCCATGGCAGGTGGCGATGAATTCTGGGTTCGGGCCTTGCTACTCCAGGTTGTAGCTCAGGTTTTTGTGGAAGTGGCCAAGCACACTGGGTAAACTTTGTGTGGAACCAAAGATCACAAGCTGTTCACAGAGAGAACATCACCTTCAACTATGCTGAACCACAAAAAATCATGTGAATGCATGCCATTTTACCATCATTCACCAGGCGTTTTGGCCGCTGCCAACCATAGGGTATCAACCGTTGCTGTTCACCATGAGTTTTAGCATCCAGCTGTCACTCCAGGACCCCTGGTGCAGCTTCCCTGTCAGACCTGAAGAACTTCGAAAGCAAATGCGCAAGCAATGATACTTATTGTCTAAAATAGTTCAACCAATAGTGGGGGTTATATATTTGCTGTTTAATCGGTGGTAGATTCACCTCCTTGAATGATGGGGAATGATTATAGAGATCATCCATGAAGAATGTTTGAGTATAGTTCAACAAACAACAGTTGAGGTGTCCTTTCTCTTGTTAGAGTGAACGGGATTTCGCCCCTGTTGCTGTTTAGAGTTCGGCCCAGCGCGACCATCACTGACTGCGACTACTGTTACCAATGTCCGTGCAGGTTACAAGCTATGGTTGATCACCACCATATGTCATTATGCATGTCGATTGCCCACCATCAGCCATTGTCATTGACCAGATTGTTTTACTTTGACCTTGATGAACCAGGATTGCCCGCCTTTTTCTATGGTCAAGGAGCACACATGTTAATCACTAGCACCATTCCAATCCATGCTCAATCATGGGATATTGATTATTACCCAAACTTTCCAAACAACAGTGTCAATCACAGTCAAACCTCATGAATCAATTGAGCACATTGTCTAAGCATCCATGGTTGATTACAGTGAAACCTCATGAATCAACGCTTATGGCAATCATCCATGGTCAATCATCGTTCACCTTATCAACTACCCAAATGATGGTTTCTCGAAATCGGGGATGCCCCCCTTATCATCCTGCAATAAACCATCCAAAACTTCACGGTCCCCAAACAGGCTCGAGAAATCCCCAAACTATGCTTAAACCATGAACATCATGGTTCATCCTCCACGGGTCACCTCATCATTATCCACTTCATCATGCTTCACCATCCATGGTCAACCCCCATGGTTAGCCCATGCTCCACCTATGGTTTACCTATGGTTAACCCATGGTCAACCCATGGTCAACCCATGGTGAACCCCTGGTGAACCCCTGGTGAACCCCTGGTGAACCCCTGTGAACCCTGGTCAACCCCTGGTGACCCCCCCGCTTCCCCCGTGGCATCCTCTAGGCGGGGACGGCTTCTCAGCCCTGGCCCTGGCACAGTCCTGGCGCGACAAACTGCGGGCGTTGAGGCGCAGCGACACACGAGGGCGACCACCGGGCCACGTGGAGCGCGCAGGTGATGACAAGGTTTTGTTGGTGAAGAAATGGGTTGAGCAACCAACAACCATTAATATTTCAACCACTATCTATGATGAATAGATAAACCAACAATAGATATTTGATGATGGTTTTGACAATGGTTGATAATGGGCTCATAATAGATGATAATAGAGAGTAACAACCAATGAGAATGATGTGTAACAACTACAAATGGTGTTTTTTGGGATGGGAAGCCCAAAAATGGTTGGCCTAAAACAGCCATATGATTGATCAACAAGAAATAATCACCAAAACATGGTTGCCAAAGCAGTGCTAGCTTAAATTCATAGTTGATAAGCAACAATGCCCTTGTTAAATAACACAGGTTGGTTTGCGTGCTATTTGACCAGCTTGTTCATCTACCGTAAGTGGTAAGTATCCTATGTTTGCCAACTCAGCTAACTGCTGGGGTACACCCCACAACTTGTCTCCGTAAGTGGTAAGTACCCTATGTTTGCCAACTCAGCTAACGGCGGGGGTACCACAACATGTCACCATAAGTGGTACAGTAAGTAGTCTATGTTTGCCAACTCCGCCAACTGCAGGGGTACCACAACTTGTGATGTTTCCTTAAGTTGTTGACGCAGCAGAGCTTCGAATTGTAACACACCCATCCAATAAATCTAACTTTTTTTTGGCTGGTGGATGGGTGCTTCTCAAGTCACATGGGACCTCTAAATCATCCTTTACATCAGTCATTCATAGTAATAAACTCCAACCATTACTTCGGGGGGCTCTCTATGGCTTGAGAACCCCCCATGTTTTGATCCTTCTGGAAGTTTCCATGAGTCAACCACGTGGGGCCCAGAATGTCTCCACAATCCCGGCATCTTCAAGTGTAGATAGCACCCCAATGATGTTGGGTCTACATCATCACAAGCAGGACATGGCCAGCCAGCCGCGCGCTGATTTGCGCTGGCAGGTACTACCTGTCAGGCGACTAGCTGGAAGTCACCGGAGTCGCGACAAAAAGACGCAGCATTGGCGGTGCGGCTGCATGGGGGAATGCGGATCTTGATGAACGTGAGGAAGATCGAAGTGGTTCTCATCAACCAGCATGAACCATGATGGGATTGTCGTCTAGTTATCATCTATCAACATTAGTAATTAACCATCAATGACATAGATATAGTTGGTATTATTTCTTATCAGGAACCATCAACAATCGTCATGAATCGTGAGCAAAGGACGCCCAGCGAGGGATCATGATGATGCGAACAGGGATGGTGATGATTACCGGGCTACTTACTGGAGATAAAGATTATCTGAATGGTGATAAGCCCAGAATTACCCATACTTGAGGTTGAGAAGTTCAGTATCTGGATCATGAACCCCTATTTTATTATTCAATCGATGATGGTTGGTGATGAGATGGTTGCAACTGCTGATAGGGTGGTTAAAATGCTCGGTTAGAATGCTCCAAAAATGACAATGTTGTTTAATCTTGTTAACTATTGGTTATCAATCATTTTAATCAACCTATCAGTCATTATCAAACATCAGTCATCATCAGCCATGAAGTACGACACAAGATCGTAATTCACCATTATCATCCAATCCTAATGTTAATCCTGAGGTAGTATCAAAGACTACCACCGTCAGTCATTGCAAAAACCATCAAAAACTCCTAAAAGACTGTGACGAAGCATTTTCACACATTGTTGTCAATCATTCTACACTTAGTACAGTCAACTGCTGTACACCATGCCAATGAAGCGTGCAGGGTGGATGCTGGACATTTAACCATTCTGAGCCCCAAATGAGCAAGGCCAACAAGAAGAACCATGCCAGAAAAAACAGCAGCAATCCATCAACGATGCTTATGATGGATGATGATGGTTGATGATGCAATTTTTGTGGATGGTCCTTGGGGATGATAAGCATAAACTAACAGCAAGGACCAAGCTTCCGGGTGTCCGTTTCCATGTCTGAAAGATTGGCCCAAGGAGACATGCAATGCCAAACAGACTGCCTTGGAGAATCATGCACCTTAGCCAGCATGGATGGTATGGTTACCGCCACCAATGGGCTCGCACCTAGGTCATAGCAAATCATAGCTCATGTCCACTCTGCAAAGATCGATCTGTCAAAATTCCTCTGAGTTTCTGAGCGATGTATCATGCCAACTGCCATTCACAAGCAGACAACAGCGACCCCTGCGTGACATCGAGCCTCGTTGCGCCGCCCGTGAATTTGTTGCATGCAATGGCCCCGACCAAAGCCTTGAGTGTGCGTCACTCAGAGTGCAGCTCTTGGGAGGCAACCCGTGGCTTGTTACATGAAGGGTGTAGCAACCTCTAAGGAGCTGTTGTTTTTTAGCAAGTAACATGGTGGTCTCTCAAGCCATAGGGGATCTGAAAGTTATGGTTTAGTTTAGTTTATAGCTACTATGACTATAACTGATAAAACAAGGGATGACAACTGGGGGTACCCCCATAACTTGAGAAACCACCGCAGGGGATGGTACCCCCAAAGCCATCCCCGAGTTGTATCAATGGATCTGCTGCAAAGGCACTTATGACTTGGGGCATTGGCTTCGACATACGACCTCCGCGAGTGACAGCATGGGAAGCCCTACAAGTCCACGGGAGAGGGTCCAATTTGTGATCGATACTCACTACTGTGATCATCGAGCATTTTAGTATTTCAATACTGGTCTGATTATGCTAAATGATCCCAGTAGGCTTGTGATGATATGTCATTTGATTATATATGCTGAATGATCCCCATAGGCTTGTGATGATATTTCATTTTCATTCGTTGGGTCATGTAGCTGTGGGTCAAGGGATTCTGTACCCCAGCATTTCACATCGCTCGCTATGACAAGATACCAGTTATTGTTCGTCCTTTTGGGATGTCCATCCATTCATGTTGGCTATGACCCGCCACCATATGGGGTTTTCTCAAAATAGGGAGCCCCAAAAATGGCTAGTTTATTAGTATAAATGGTTACTAGTGGATGATTTGGGGGTTCCCTATTTTGAGAAACCACCATATCTATTTCTACATCTGGCTGCTTCTCAAGTCGTAGTACGGGTCCCCCAGTGATCATCCCAGAGTTGAACCATTTATCACATGTTTTACAAGCCAACAGTTTTTTCTGGGGTTCCCTATCTTTTTTAAGGAACTCCCTATTTTTTTGAGAAACTCCCAAAGAAACTCCCAAATCTTTGCACCACCCAGAAATGGGGCGTTCTCACCGGCTGGATGCTTCGTAAGTGATGCCTCCCCCCGGATGGACGTTGGGTAACCAACCGACCAAGCGTTGGTTCCGGCTGACCGGCTCAACCTTGGCGCCAGGAGATCAAGCTCGAGGACATCGACTTCGAGTCCATTCAGGACAGCTTAGTGCGCTGCAGGGCGCGGACGCAGTGCGCTGGAGCTCCTGTGGGGTGAACTGGGTCAGAACTGACTGACTGACCACGTGTATTTTTTTTCAGTTGATGACTGGTCGAAGAGTGATGAAATCCTCCTGATTCGGTCAATTTGATGTACCAAAGATTCCACGGTGATGGCTCTTTCTATTGGGGCTTTGCGCCATCCCTTTGTGGTGCTATATCTACTGAAGTAGTTCAGGGGGATCCTCATCGGTTGGCTCATTGACTTGGCTAATGACCTGCGCTGCATCGCTGGTTGAGGAGTGTACAGATGCCAAAGTCCTGAAACGCTACTTGAAGCTGCTGCAGGATGATGGTCCGGTGTCTCAGCAATGGAGGTGACTTGTGGATGGGCACTGGTGGGGGATGATATCATGGGGTGGCAAATGGGGGGTGCATTGGTGCTACCAAGAAATAATGATGAGAGCCAAGGGATACCCCAGGAGGATGAGCCATGAACAACCAGCGACTACGACTAGTTGAGGATGGTCAAACTACATGCTGCACCCCCATTGATGTGGGATGATCAGATCCACAGCATGAGCCCATAGCTCAAGGACGGACGCCATGATGAAATCGCATCCAGAGTGGATGCCGTCACCAACTCTCAACAGAAGGGTGCACAGACAATGTTAGATGACAATAGCCCTAGAAATGGCTGATAGGTTGAAGGGTTCTTGATTCATGCGTCCATGCCATGCTTTTACAATTGGTTATTGATAGACGTATCCGTTTGCCGTGGATTTCTAGGACACTTCATTGAAAGTTCCGTTGATACGACAAAAAGTGCTGCCTCGTGATGGAATAACATGTGCAGGAAACTCGCGGATGCGGTCCTGGTCAAACTCAAGGTTTCCTGTAGCTTTTGAACTTCTGAGCCCATGCCCATCTATCAGGGCTCCAAATCCAGGATTTCGTTGCACCGCCCTAGGATTTCGAGCTGGATTTTGCCAATGGATCTACCATGCTGAACGCTTCATCCAGCTCCAGGGTTCACCTCCACTGGGACCCTACGCTGCAGACCTGATCTCGGCACAGGAAACTACTTCGTGGACCTCATCCGGGCCTGCAAGGACAAGCTGTTGGAGGTACAGCTGCGGTGGATGCTGCACCGGAAGTCGGGGATTATGGTGGTTAAGCACCGGATATGGATGGTTGAAGATGGTGGTTGACGGTGGTTGATGATGGTTGATGATGATGGTTGAAGATGATTGTTGGAGATGATGGTTGATGATGATGTTTGAAGATGATGGTTGATGATGGTTGATGCAGCTGGGCGCTGGCAGGTGGGAAGTTGGGAGAGAGATGATGGTTGATGATGGTTGATGATGATGGTTGATGATACTTCCCATTGGTGGATACTGATGATGGTTATGAAACAATGGTGGTCCATGATGATGAATGATGATGGTTGATGGTTGCAACCAACCAAAACGTTGAATGACAAGGGAGAACTAGCTCTGATAAAATCAACCAACCCTCACCTGGCAGGTCAGCCATTCAGGTGCGGATGGGTCTAGCGCCACCCAGTTTTCCGTGTTTTCCCAACCTCTAAGTCCCCATCAGCCGGGGTACAGGCTATCCGTAGCCACAGTTGAACATGCTCCTCCACAGCGGAGAATGATGCTTCACCTTTCACACTGGTGGTAAATCATGTGTTTCATTACAGACAATAGATTTGAGTGGTTAAACTGGTTACTTCATCTGACAGTGGTTAACAGTGGTTAATGACCGATATTAGACAACAGTGTTTGAACACGGTCGTTAGGTCTTGTATGTAATGACACTGTCAACAATTATAGGTTGATTATCTTGGTTTAATCACTGACCATGTTTGCTCATCAATGACATCCACCCGGTTGGGCAGCGTCGTTGCGACCGATGATCCGGTTCCGGATGTTCGGGGTTGGTCACCTCGCTGAAAAGTTCTTTTGAGGGGAACCAGGTGGTTAACCGACAAGAAAACCAAAGGAAGGCAGCTTCAGATGGTTTGTAACAATATCAACTGATATGGAACATCGAAACAGTGGTTACTATATAAAACTTACAATCTAAACCTAGAATTTCAACAGTAGGTTTTATTTAATCACTGTAGGTTTCTTCACTGATATGGAACATCAAAAATGGTCGGTATTGTTTGCTATAAATGATAGCCAAACCATTTTTGATGGTTAACCAAACATCCAGCTTAAAGTTATCATCCATCAAAAATGATGGTTTTTCAAAAAATGACTATCAAGCTGGATATCTGGGGGTACCCCAAATGGTATCAACTGGTAGATCTCATGGGCTTCACCAACAATCACGCGACTTGTACCAACCAAGTCTCAACTCTATGACCAACGATGTTTTTCTGCTTGTAAACTATAAAACCACTTGCAGTTGATTCTAGTTTACATATCAAACCTACAATGTTGACTCATTATCAGTGAAGTATCAACCAACACTGTAGGTTTTCATGCTCAACTATAAAGTTTTTAGATGGTTGTGGGTCAAAAGCCTATACCTTTGGCGAACCCTCCATCACTCTTTGTTGGGATGTTCACCTACCCATTCGTTGGTAGGTCAATATCGATCCATAGCCATATGAGTGTTTCTTAGCATAGGGGACCCCCAAAAAAGGCTGGTCTTTTGCTATAAATGACTCTTAATGGAGGATTTGGGCCTACCCCTATTCTGAGAAACCACCATGTGTTTGCCCAAAAAAAAGTCGACTTTCCTATCATCGTGGCATGCGGAGGTGGCGCCAAAGGAATACTATCTGCTCTATCCACGGTCCACGTCGCCCGGACGAGAGGGGCTGCCCCCAAGGGTTGGTCAACGGCTGATGGTTCCCTGGTACCAGGCGGTCAATTGCAAGGGTGAATCGATGGTCAAGTCATGGTTGACGGTTGGGTTATTCAAATGGTGAATCAATGGTTGATGAATCAATGGTTAATCAGTGGCGAATTGATGGTTGATCAATGTTTCATGATAAAGTGGTTGATCATCCTTGAAGTGATGGGGTAATTAGTTGATGGCCAACTGATGATGAATCACTGGCTGTTATAATCAATTGGTGCATGTTGCATATGCTGTCAATAACTGATCAAGCAGTATAGCAAATGCTTATAAGAGCCAACAATTATAACAGCCAATGGAGTTTAACAGCTGATCATTGATCAATGATCATCCAGTAATCGTGTTGCAGTTGTCTTTCTGAATCGTGAAGCGCAGAGTTTCTTTTTTTGATGCGTTTGCACGTTTGCATCCCCCCTGGCCCATCACCACCGGCAAAGCAACGATGGTTTTAATCTCAGCTGTATAACTCCATGTCGCCTTGGTGGTCCCCCACGTTGGCCTCCTTGGTGGTTACCATGTCACTTCTCGTTCATAACCAGTCAATCATAAATTTATCTTGGTAAAAATGATGACAAGCATTTCACGTGAACAAAGAATGTCACTTTATCTCAGAAAACCATGAAAAAAACATGTCACTTTAGAAACCATGTCGCTTTACAAAGAATTCTTGAAACGTCTCAGCCCTGCGGAAATCCCCAGAACCAACCCACGGATCTTCTCCACTGTGACCATTGGTTTTCTCCATGTTTCGAAGGGGGCCTAGGGTTGATCCAGGGACCATCCCAAGTATCTGCAGTAACCAGGGATTCACAACTGATTCACGATCAGTTCACCATGGTGATAAGCCGTAATCAGATCTTAAGCATGATTGACCATTGAGGATCAGTTAACCATGGTGATAAGCCATGATCAACCATTCCGAAGCACTGCCATCGACCATTCATCATGAAGGAAGACGCATCACGTGGAGCGTGTCAGACAGGTGAAGATTGGGTCATGTCTTTCTTTCTTTCTTTCTTTCTGTCTTTCTTTCTTTCTTTCTAAGTCTATCCAAATATCTAGGCACCATACAATCATACATAATTATTGCACATGTATACTTCATTTGCATTTCATCTGAGAATCAGATGTCACGTCAGCTGGTGAAGTATCCGCGACAGCTGGTGGTGGATTCCAGCTCTGTCCGACTGTCATTGCTCGAGGCGTTTTGCTGCAGCTGTTTGGGTCACCCTTGGTACTTGGCAGACCTTGGGGCCCAGCAAGAAACTGTTGGTTAGATCACTGGTTCTGTTGGTTCTGGATCTTTGGTCAGAACTTTCAGGGTTTTCACCGGCGCCAAGCAGCAGCAGTGAACTGTGCATGAAAAACCATGGATGCTGAAACATCCTTGCCACGCACCATTAATGAATCAAAAACGACGAGTCGTTTCAAGAAGCAGAGAGATATTATACATGTTTACATGCCTATGACATTGTAACATAGAGATATCCGCATGATGGTGTCTCAAGATTCCATATTCTCCATATATGATCCATATAGCAATCAACCATCCAATTCCCCAATTCGTTGCTTGAGAAATTCACGAAAAAAGTTCGAAGGTTTGAAGAGATGGCAAGTCATCAGTCCTTCGATGAAAGCTCCGCTGCCCATGGCATTGTTGCGATGGCTGCTGCTGCTGCCCGTTGCGGAAGCGGTCCACGGCTCCGTTGCTACTGGTAGCAGCTACTGTGGCGTGTCCAAGCCCTTGTTCAAGGCCACGGGGTGGACGCACAGCCACACGAAACCATGATCCACTAGAAACCACAGCTGTAATCACCACTAGAAATCACCATCATCAACCCATTATCCACCAAGATCCACCATGACAATGACGACAATTGAAAAAACAACTTAATTTACCAGCTGGTTTAAAGCCTATCCAGTTGGTTTCATCTCCATGGCTCAAGGTGGTTGCATCGTTTTCACTGGCACCCCGCAGTGATGGACGAGGTTTCCATATTCTGACATGATCAGAGAACCAGCTATCATCCAGCCATCAATCAGCAGCCAAGGATCGAGATGCATCAATCATTTTTAACATTATTCACCATCATGAACCATCAATCAACCATCAATTAACCACCATGAAACTACCAGCATTCATCATGTATCATCCATCATCAACCATGTCATTCTCCACCGTTGAGCCACCCTTCAACCACTATCACCAACCATGTCATTCGCCACTACTATCTGACCGACCAGGACACGTTTTCGGTGAGCCGCTGCGCGCGCCAGGACACCAGTATCAAAGTCGAGGCCATCGACAGCCCCAACTGGCTGCAGATGGGTTTTAGTGCCTTGGGCTGTCACCAGGGCCGTTAAGGTGGGGGTCGACCATGGTGAGTGCCAAGCCCAAGGATTGATGAATGGTGAACGATTAAGGGGATGAATTAGCAACAGTACGTTTACGAATAGAAGGGTTGTTGATGATGATGGTGATGATGATGGTGGTGGTGATGATGATGGTGGTGGTGATGATGATGGTGGTGGTGATGATGATGATGGTGATGATGATGATGGCGGGTAGTGACGAACAATGTGTGTTTCAACACTACTGGTCGTTTCTGAATCACATGTGGAATCCTCGCAACTGACAGAAACAGATTATTTTTGAGATCATGTTCAATCCAAATGGGGAGAGTATCTTTTCAAAAACATTTAATTAAGATCCATGTTGATGCTCTCCCCATGAATAAGCAGCTATTTAGCTCCTAAACCTCTTGGCACTGTGGACTTACCATTTAGGATACCCGCAACGAGATGACACCCGCAATATGAAGACTGGCGATAGTTCAAACTGGCTGCCCTTGACCCGAACGGTTTCTGGAGTGACGCCAAGTGGTGGATTGCCAGTAATCCCCCAGCCCTTTGGGGGTACACCATGGCTATGGAATTCATTCACGTCACCCATGCTTCTCCCAGAAATCAACGCGCCGCAAAGGAGGTGTTCTCAGTAGGAATGAATTGTTCACAACGAAGTGTCATCGGTGGCCTCTGCTTCCGTCTCAAAACATGTGTTCTTTCATCGCCATTAGTATCCTCATTCCTCCAGCTACAGTTGCTTTTGTTTCTGTACTTGTTGTCGTCATTCTTGCTTGCTATTGTTACACCGCCACCATTGTTAGCTATTAGCACTAATTAGTGGTGAAAAACAAGTCCCAAAGCAAGAAACACCACCATAGATTGTACACGTACACCTCCTTGCCATTGGTTGTGATCAGTTGCTATTGCTAATTGTTGCGCATTGAACATGCTTGTTTCGATGTTGTACCAGCACATTTCCTACTGCGGTCATTGTTGTAACATTCTTATTATACCATATTATACCTGCATTCTATCAATAATCAGTTGTATACCAATCATCATTTGTGTACGCTGATTCTGTTTATGGCATTTCGAGCGCTTATATGGTTGTAGCTCAAAATGGGGATACCCTTGATAGGGGTCCCAAAGCTGAGAAAGACACATAAATGGCTGTGGGTCAACACCCAGTACCTTTGGTTCCTCCATCATGAACCAGTGTTTTCTTTATTATTGTTGGTTTGCATCCCCTATTAGTTGGTTGAATAGTACTGACCCATAGCCATAAATCAACCACCCATATGGTTGGTATATCCCCTATAACTACAGTGGTTACTAAACATTAACCATTGGTTAACCATGGTTTATTCACCAATGAGAAAGCCTAAGACCTGGTCATTCTGCTTGGGTCCGCCCCCGAGGTGCAGTGATCGGATGGGTCGGCCACATGCAGTGTCTGGGTGAGCAGCGACGGCGACTAGGGACGACCAGGATCGGTTTGACAAGGTGAAATTTTGCTGAGCCGGTCCTGGTAGGTCGTACATCAAGCAGATAACCAACCAATTTCATGGGGGATAATGACCAACAACAATAAGGGGAACAATGGTTAATGATAGGGGAACCAGGGGTACGGGGTTTTGACCCACAGATATTTATGGATTATTTCCTGCTTGGTGGTTTGATGTTGTTTTTTCTTTCCCTGGTTGATGTTGGTCAACAACCACTGTTAGGTGGGTGGTTCGATTGACATGTCTTCAAAACTTCCCGGATATTTGGGATTTGTTGTTTGATAAACAAACGTTTTTGGGATGCTTGCGCTCCGCTTGCAGGGCGTGCGGTGGTAACATCGGGGTTCCCCGGAGGGGTTCTAACCACCAAGTGTCGCAAGCGTCCCAATGGCTGGGCGTTCGAGCCAAGATATTGGTGGTACACTGACCCAATGATAATTGGTGGTTGGTCTAAATATCATACCAGTACCACCAGTGTCAAGATTGGGTCATACAATCAACATGATTGGTGGTACTGGTATGATATTTATACAGAGCTCGGTGGTATTAATGCAGATTCAGCGTGATCATTGATCATCGTTCAGTGGGCACAGTGGGCGCTCGTGACCCCAGACCCATTCCCGATCATTGGTCATCATTGATCATCATTGATCATCATTGATCATCATTGATCATCATTGATCATCATTGATCATCATTGATCATCATTGATCATCATCATCATCATCATCATCATCATCATCATCATCATCATCATCATCATCGATCATCGATCATCGATCATCGATCATCGATCATCGATCATCGATCATCGATCATCGATCATCGATCATCGATCATCGATCATCGATCATCATTGATCGATTCCCATCTTCCACCCTTGGTGGTCCCTGATTGGTCGAACCTCCACGGCTCCCGAGGTTGCCCTTTCTGCCGCAGCATGGCGGCCCCGAAACGAAACCCGACGAGTCGTCGCTACGGTGTTTGATGCCCTACTTGATGAACTGCCGCTGTGCTTGCAACGGGGATGGTGGGGCAGATTGCCGAAGTGGTTGTGGTACTGTAGTGGCTATGTGGTGGTTTCTCAAGTCACAGGGGACCCTACAAATCCCTTCAAATCATCTAATGTTAATCATTTAAAGAAATAAACTAGCCATTTTTGAGAGAAAACCATGTCTGTGGGATAGAAATCGGCCAACCTATGAACTGATGAGGGGAGTGTAGGAGAGATCTTGGGGGTCCGTGTGCCGGTGAGACTTGAAAAGGGTTCCTTCGAATTTAGAAGCAGCAACGGTAAGCTAAGCAGAGTCAGGGTGAACTGACAAATTCAGGAATGATCGGGTCCAAACAGCAAAATCTTTGCAGGTTCACAATCATAGCAAAATCCTATCCAATTCCCGTTCCGAATCATGGGGCTTTTCATTCTAACGAGTGGGGTTTGAGGATGGGGGAATCCTTTGTCCGTGATTGCAATATCTGCTCCATACTGCTCCAACAAGATCTAGTTTGGGATGACGGCAGCAGAGTGCACTGCTCAAAAAAATCAATCTCTTGGAATTCTTGACTCTCAAGACAGTATGGAAACAAACTATGCCAGCAATCCATTAGCCAGCAATGACTGACCATGACTGACCTACAGGTGATGATTCCATACCTCCTGGGCAACCAGGGGAATCATGGAGCTGTGACGCAGGGTCTCCCAAACAGTGAAGGTGGCTCCGCGGGCAACCCCGAAGCCTTCCCTCGAGACGACACAGCGGCCACGTGTTTCAGCTCTAGGGGCTCCAACCATGGCAGGTTCCTCACGATCACGTCCTGCCCAGGTACAGACTGGCAGGAGAGGGCGGTGACATCACGGTGCCGCAGGTTGAAATAAGAGACCACACATCATTGCGGTGGTGATGGTAGAAATGATAGAGGTAGTCATAGTATGTCTTAGTAGATCTCGATGTAGAACAAGTAGCAGAAGCAGTAGCACCCCATCATCAATGATGTTTTTCCCATCAACCAGGGGTTTATTAATCCTGGGTTACCATTAATTACTGACATTCCTGTTGAACATCACATTCCACAAGCACCAAACGTGGGTACTACTGCTGCAGGAGCTCTCTACTCGAAGTCCTTGCCCCGAGGAGTGCCCCTTCATTGCCCAAGTGACTCCTAGCTGCAGTCATGGCGCCGAAGTGGCCAACAAGGTCAATCAGCTTCGAAATTGTAAGCTGCTCAACGTGATTTCACGGATTTCAGATGAGTGATTTTTTTGATTTACCATTATAAACTACCATAACAAAACATTTTATGACAACTTGGTTCCTACTTGTATCTAAACCATTATAAACCATTAGAAGTGTATAAGACCATTACAAACCACTATGAACCATGGTAAAATTACTATAACAGCCTGGTATGTTTGATAATTCTGACGCAGACAGTTCGGCGTCGTTCAAGAATTGAACCCAAGTAAAGCAGCAGGGTCAGTGGTCGTTGATCGAAAACAGCGAGGTAAAGTCCAACCTGCCTGCTAGCGATGCACGGCTCGACACCCAATGCTATCCCTTTAAAGGGGTAGCGAGGCCAGGAGCTACCCGGAGACTTCCGACCCAAGCTCCAACTGGTGGGTTAATTCAGGGGAATCATCCCTACTTAGCTGGGGATCCTGACTCATCTCAGCTATTCTAGCTACTCAGGGGAATCATCCCTACTCCAATTGTTGGCTCATCTCTACCATCCCTACACTTCTTGCCGTTCCATGCACCAAAGTTGGCCTCCACCACGACTCGCTGGAAGAGCACCACTGACAGATCAACGTGTCGCTTAGGAAACCCTTCGCTTGCGCGTTCACCTGCGTCAACGCTGGAACCTCGGGGCCAAGCCACGGGGTCCACTGCTGTGCAGAACATGTGCTGAGCTGATGACGTGACGTGACGTGCAACGATGTGCTTACAATCAATACCCATTGAGCACAATGCGATGTACAGGAATTGTGTAATTAAATGCACATTCTCGCTCTCTATCTCTCTCATATTTTTTGACGTCTGTACATTTTTAATCACAGATTTAGACTTACACTATACATTTATATGCCGGTAAATATGAATTTACAAATGAGACATGCATGAATCAGCATGCCGCCAGCCTGCATGGGAGCCGAGAATCCTCGAAAGCTGACAGGTCTCGCAGTGCCACTACACTGATCCGAACATGCCCTTTGCAAACCCCAACAGCCAGCTGTGCGAGGACGGGGTTGGCCGTCATTTCGTCAAAAAATGCGCAGAAGAACATGGTTTCCGGATAGATGTGACTTGACAAGGTTGAGGATGGTAAGAAGTCACATGAAGTAATCTGTTGGGAAGCACCAGAAGTTTTGAAACTTTGTGTCAAGAAAATGCGGTAGATTCTGCATGGACGGATTTTTAGACGGAGAGTTTGGTTCATTTCCACATCGGCACCAGATATGGGCTCCAGGAGAGCAGTATCGAGGGCTGCGGCGTGCAGGCACTTGCAACAGCAGGGGTGAACTAAGCCATGCTTGGGAAGTGTAACCAACTTACTGGCAGTCCCTAACCTGGTTGCGTGGCAAATCCACCCATCAAAGCCGAAATAGTTGGTTTACCCATGAAAACTGGTGAGTTATAACCTAATAAACTGGTGATTCAAGCTGGTTTACTGATGAGAATCCATCCATGAAAGAGCTGGTTTAGTGACTAGCAGTGTCTAAGTCATACGTACAAGCGGCTTGTTTCAAGCAGACGTGGCGGCCGCCGAACGGAAGTTTCTCCGTGGCACCAGCTGAGCGTTGGACCGCTACAGCGCTCAGGTGGCGACCGTCACTGAAATGATGGGGTCGCTTCTTCCAATCAACCATTTTTGACCAATTTTCTATTGGTTCACCAGTTCTTATCATGAATTGGCTCACAAATAATCATCAGTTGTTTATCAGTTAATATCAATTAATCAGTTCCAATTGCATCCATTTTAAGTTGATCAGTGACCAGTTTTTTTATCATTTACTGTAACCTTTAATCAGTTTTCACTTAAGCAGTCAAGAATCATCCAATTCAACCATTGTTGGTTATTATTCCCTATTTATTCTCAAGCGTTGACTATCATAAACAAGCAAACCGCACCAGTATCATCACTAAGTTGTCAACCAACCATGGTAAGTATTATCCCCTGATCTCAACCATTAACTATCATAAACATCATGAACAATAGTGAACTACATTGGTTTAAGTTGGTTATCAATGAATGGTTCTCAACCATCAACTATCACAAAACCATAAAATCATTTTTAAACCGGGTTGGTGGTTACCATAAATTGGCTCTATTGGTTTAAGTTGGTTACTAACTATCATTGGTTGTTATCCCCAATGAACCATCATAAACCATCATTAAACATCATTAACTATCACCAACCAACCCACTAACCATCATTGAATGGTTATTTTCCCCTGGTTCATTAACGATCACCAGCTGATTAGCCATCATAAACCGACCAGCTATAACTATCGTTGCCGCTTAACTATCAACCATCATTTTCTCAACCATTAACTATCATGGTTGGTTGAGAAAACCATCATTAGCCATCATTAATCATCATAACTTCCCTACAGATAACCATCATAAACCATTCATCCATCCATCATTGAACCAGGTTGGTGGTTATCATAAGCCCTTCATCAACGATGTGGCTCGCGCATCATCACCTTGCGCTTCACCGAACCGTGGCGCTGCGCAACGACAGGCCACGGCTGGGCAATGCGAGCGCTGCCGAAAGCACTTCGCCATGGATCAGGCGGGGCTCGGCGGTGCGGTGGCGCGGTGGTGGATGGCTATGAAGGGTCAACATCAACATCTATGAATGGTTGTCAATGGTATTTTTTAGATTAATGGTTATCAATGCAGTGTTATTAATGTTATTCATGGTTTTTAAATTTTATCAATTAATGGTTATCAATGGTGATTAGTGGTTAATGGTTCTTAGTGGGTATTTATGCGTATGAATGGTTATTGACATTTATGGCTATCGATGGGTATTAATGGTTGAACAAATGGTATTATTGATTTATCATGCGTTTCTCTACTGTTGAATGGTTGATAATGGGTATTAATGGTCAATTAATGATATCACTATAATAGTGAATGGGTCATAGTAACGAATAATAATGGGTATTAATGGGCATTAATGGTTATTTATGGGTATCGATGGTTCTGAATGGTTATTAATGGTAAATGACAACTAATAGTGGGCAAGAATAAAGAATCACTATTATTAAGCACCAACCATTGACACGTTGTTATCAATACAGTATTTTCGGAAACTAATCATAAATTAAGAACCATCATATCTTTGATTTAACAACTGGTAATAAAACCAATATTATTGATGGTTCATATTATTACATAAACTGTTTATATACATTGCTAATTATATAACCCTAGCATAAGTTTCTATTAACCATTGAGAACCATGAACTAGACCACTGACAAGCACTGACCACTGGTTGCGTTTGGGGGGATGAGGGTGACAAGTTTTTGATGCCTGAGGGTCCTGAGGGTATTCACGATGGACAGCCTGCCAGTAGAGAAATCAATGATCAATCTCTGGTAATCGAACATCGCTGGCTGGAAAACTACGAGTCTACAACCGTTGTGGATTTTCCAGAGGGGACCCGTGACCGGTTGAGAACAGTGGCTGATGTTTAGTTCAGGAGCTTCTGATGGTCATAGCATTTCTTTCTAACGTTGCCATTCTATGATTTCGAATTGTTATTCAGCATTATCACAACTGCCTTCTTTGTTACTACCATTATCATTGCCACCAGAAGAACACATTTCCATCAACAACATTTGTTGCGCTAAAACACAATTGTGTTATGGACATTTCAAACACACCATTTTCCTATGGAAAATCACCAAGATTATTCTAGACCCACATGCCCTACTGACAACAATGAACAAGAAATGGACCAATATTTTGTGAATGCCCCACAATTGTGGGCGCACGTGACATGTTTTTGAGCAACCTTCAACTGCTTGGTTTCCCTACTGAACCGGTAGTAGCTTAGGGACGGTCGTCGGTTGTCATCGCAAGTTTGTGGTCCAGGGTGGCACTCGCTGCCTCTACGACCGAGAGGCATGGGGCCGCGCCCTGGAGGGAAGGTCGCGCGCTGGAAAACCAGCTGGCTTGATCGTGTTTGATCGATGATTTCTGGAGCTTTGGCATGGTTTGGCCGCCATGTTTCCCACTTGATCTACTGATGGTTGGGAAGGAGCGGCCAGGGGGAGAGATGAGCAGTTTTTTTGGATATCCAGTGCTAGCCCTCGGGGAAGCTAGGCTAGGAGCTACCAGGAGGGGTGTGACCAGCATTGGTGGCTAAGAATTGTATATACGGAGGATGATTTGAGGGGGTCCGGGTATGATTTGGTGGGGGCTATTGTAAGAAACCACCAGATGAGGGGCATGATAGCAATCAATAAGACAAAATAGAAGCAAATTATCATATGACAACAATCGCAGCAATCTCTCTTCTACGATGCCATGAATCGCTGTTCAAAATACTTCAAAATGACACCTCGTATGATTGTCGGAGTCCTGATATAAAACACTTCCTGCCAAGTGTGCTGTTGAAGAATATCACTGTTGCTGATTTCTTTGCCGTGCTTTGGTCAACTCTATCAGATTGTCTTGGTGTTGCTCTTTACCAAGCGTTACCACTATTGACCATGATGAACAAGCATTAACCATCATTCAAACCAGTCTTAACCACTATCAATCATCATGAATAAAGCATCATTAACCACTATTATACCTAGAAGCATCAACCAGCATACAACCATCATTCACTGCCCACCAGGGATCCTTCATCTGGCTGGTGGAGCATTTGCACGCTATGGGCCTCTTGGCTATCAATAGTGATGTAGCTAGCAGTAATTGTCCAGCAGGATCTTGTCTCCCATGTTGCCAGCAAACGGCAGTGACGACGATGATGATGATGATGATGATGATGATGATGATGATGATGATGATGAGGATGAGGATGAGGATGAGGATGATGATGATGCTGGTGGTGATGATGCTGGTGGTGATGATGTTGTTGGTGATGATGCTGGTGGTGATGATGGTGGTGATGGTGGTGGTGGTGCTGGTGGTGATGATGATGGTCTTTTTCCACTAGATCTTGTATACAGGAGGTGAGTCACTGCAGTTAGTGTCGGTGATGATAGCTACAACATCAATCAATGTCATGAAATTAAAATCTTGGTCACTCTGCAACATCATCGTGCCAGATTATCATAGCTGATTGGTTGGCATCCCCTATGATTGAGTAGTGTTGGTGATTCCCGTTCCCTTATGTTGGAACAATGTTTCTCTTGGCAAAGATTATCATAGCTACCCTTCAGGAACATGCAAGGTCCAGTTGGAAGGAGACTCCAACCCTGCACCGAGTTCGTGGTTTGCCAAGCTGTTCGTGCCATGATCCACGTAGCAGGACAAACTACGACTACGAACCAACCGACATCCTACAGATTCATTATATCTTAGGATTTATGACGATGATAGATAAGTAATCATACCTATCTTAAATAAGTACCATCCTACAGATTCATTATCCTGCTATCTTAGGATTTTGAGCGATAGACAAGTAGTCCTATAGGTCGAATTTGGGTAAGATCCGTTTCCATCTAAGACTCGTGGTGTCCCACTTTAGCCAACCGATTTGGCGTCAGCAACCACTTCGTTGAGTCCCAAGTGTACCCAACCCATCATCCAACCTCACAACAGTGGAGCCCTGCCACGCTGTTCCCAAGGCTACTGGGTCTGGGTGATCCTGGTCGCCATGCTGAGCTGCTGCTGTTGGCAGTTCCGATCCGCCTTGGCCAAGCATTGGCATCTGCTGACCTTCGCACGGATGCACTACCACCTCTGCAAGGTGCACCACAGTTGAGCAACCCCTCCTGCTAGATGAATTCGTCACGTGTCCACCTTTTGCTGGTTGGTGGTTTCGAACACTTTTTGGTTTCTTTAGTATTTATTGACCATTGGTTGGCTGACTACTAATTTTCATAGGGCTGGTTCAACCACCAACCAGTTTGGTGCTTCAACACACACACACACACTGTCACACACATCAGCGAAGCTTCAAAGCGTTGCCAGCAAGGTGCGGAAAAATCCCAAAGTTTATGCTGGAGCTCCGCTGTATAGCATCCTGATTGAAGCCGACGCTGCTGATTTTTGTCGAGTCTCGCTGATGTCACCTGAAGATTCTCAAAAATTGAGCAGAACATTGGAAATCCTTTTTTCTCAGAAACCAACCCAGATCCACAGCATTGGCAAGCTTTGGAAACTTGGGGGAGGTGCCGACTGTCCTTGCATGTCCTTGCTGTTTTCGGTTGATAATTTCGATGGATGATTTGCCAGGTGATTCCCAACCAGTTGAGGTAGTGATTTCCTCCCATAAGTCCAAAGTGATCACCTAGAGACGTGGGGAACCCTTACACGAAAAGCAACTCGACCCCGAAAACCTGTAGTTTTGTTTCATTCTTGTCCATGACTGAGAAGATTCCTTGAATTTTGCGTAGAAAACCAAAAACCTGGTGTATAGACGCCCATGGTCGTTCAGAGTTGGACCTAACCCTGATGGTTGTAGTTCAGCGGCCCGTGTCTCATAGATCAAAGTCCTCAAATTCATCGGCGAAAAAGAGTGGCCACCAAGGTATCTGCGAGAATTTGCACACCAAGTGCCTTGGTGTAGAATGTTATGCCACCAAGGCCGCAGGATCCGGTTGGAAGGTTTCTGTTGATGCGGGACCCAATTGGTTTCCTTTGATCACAACTTGCTGGTGAAACACTTTCAAGTGGAAAGTTTCACTCTTCAGCATGGCAAAGATTTGCAGAGTCTCCTGGATAGGATGAGAATTTGGTTCTATGCAAAGCTTATTTTGGGGATTAGCCAACTCAAAAAACAGCGCTTTCCCAGAACAAAAGTGAATAATTAGTTTTTTCGAGTGTCTAGATACACTAAGCGTCTCTGCATTCCTCTGACCTTCTGAGGTTTGTAATCGGGATTGGCCTGCCCTTGTACTATAACTCCTTGGTCTTTCTTCTCATCCTGACTGCACCTTGGTTTCAATCGTCATGAGCGGCGGGGTCATGCTGGACATGGTAGTGGGCTCCCATGAGTTAACGCACAAGTGGGTATCTTTTGGAATCCACCTTCACTGATCGGGTTTAGAATGATTTTGATACCTTTTGCACGTCTATTCCTGAGTGTCGCTACTGGCAGAAGTCGTTCGTCCGTCCAACAAAGAATAGTTGAAACAATGGGAACAACAGTTGCACATTTAGGTGGGAAGATGTTTTTTTACACTGGACAGGTACAATACATAGCCTCCTTGCTTGGGACTTCCCTGACCCAGGAGTACTCTTCATCAAATTGGCAGGAAATGAAAGCACAATAAAGCCACCCGAAAGAACCGGAGTTGGCGCTGAGGGCACATCTATCAGCAACCGCCAACTGTGGGTGGGTCGCTACGTGGGTTGCCTGCTTTAGAGGTGAGTCCTCACAACTCTTCGCCCTGACCCCACCAACTCTGAGGGCTTAAGATCCTTAAGATCACCACCAGCTGCAGTGATCCAAGCGCGAGCGGCTCGCCCCATGGATCCCAGGACCCTGGGGCGGCGCCCTGCGGTGCCCTCCCAGGTCTTGTTGTTCTTCTCCACGCACCTGGCCCTGGACTCGGATTCCCAGTCCTTGTTCAACTACTCGGGCGTCTCTTCCAACATGGTGCAGGCGCGCGCGCTGGGAGAGGAAAAGAACGTGGGCAGATCTTTTGAGGTTTCGCCTGCACCATGCGGCTTTGGGTCAATAGTAACCAACCTATAAGGGAGGAGAACCAACAATACGGGGGAAGACAATGGTTGCTAGTGGTGGTTTTACCCATAAAACGAGGGGGGGTTACACCTCTACCAAGAGTTGGGCAGGTCCTGCTACCAGTCCGGCATTGCCATAGGTGCAAACGAAATCGTGGTGGGTTCTACCAATTCTGGTGATGATCCACAGCCATGTATGGAGAGTGCATTTGTGGTTATTCTGCTTATATCAGACCATCAGCTCTTTCAATTCCTTCTTCTCTAATAGAGTTAGTCTATTTACAAGCGATGTATTTCTATAACTATTGATCTTAGATGTAGGGTCGGGCGTAGAAAAGCATAATTTGTGACTCATTATTCAAGCAAATTCACCATGTGCCATGCAACCGCCGCCCGGGAATCAGGTTCTGAACGTGCCAATTTATCCCACGGCTGAAGGCGCTGCGGCTGAAATGGATGGGAATGCTGCAGCAACCAATGATCTAAGTGTCGAATGCTGGCTGGTTGCTGTAAAGCCCAAGCAATTGGTGGTTAAGATAGCATTTGTTTTTGTGAATCCATCCGTTTTCCCCTCCACCAACCGCAATGATTTCAGTACTCTCTAATTTCACGCTGTGCAATCCATGCGATTTTGAAGCTTCACGATATTGCAGGATCCCCTTCGTTCTCTTAAGCACTATTGTTAAATTTTCCTTAAGAATTTTACTATCATCTCACCTCAGGATACAAGGTAGGTCTATGTACTTAGATTCATTGCTTATCAACAGCTACTGCTCACTCTTGCAGGTGTTGTTGAGCAGCTCGGAGGTAGACAATCTGTGGACTAGAATGGTGCTTGTGAGTACCTCGGAGCCAAGGATACGTTATACATACACCGTTTGGGCCTCTCTCAAAATCAGGGTACCCCCAAATCATCCTTTATATTACTAATCTAGTAATAAACCAATCGACTGTGAGGTTCCCCATTTTGAGAAACACCTATTTACCAGGTTTCTTAATGACCAAAACATGGTACAACACATGGTCAAACAAACATGGCATTTAGATTCATCGACATGTCTATTTGCTTGGCAAACAACACATTGCTTCCATCACAAATTAAACCACCATTCAACCATGGTTAGACCATCATCAACACATCATTCCTAGGGAATTCAAAGCAACTTCCTAGGGGATGCCTAGCATTTTTGTGGGGAACCATCATCCACAAAGATGCTTCCTCCACCGTGGGGAGCGTCACGTCGCGTCGCGTCGCCTTCCGCATTGCGTGCTGCCCGGAGGTGTGTCCGATGCGTCCATTTGCAGCTGGGCCATGGAGGACGTGGAAAACAGCAGCACAGATAGATGATAGATAGATAGATAGATAGATAGATAGATAGATAGATAGATAGATAGACAGATAGATAACGATAATTATATACAAATCAAAATCCACCTAGATTTCTGTTTGTCCATCCAGCTTTGCTCACCGCAGTTCCTTGGGTGACGCGTCGCGTTGTGAACGACGCCAGGACCAGGGCCAGACGCGTTTCAACGTGGACACCACGTCGAAGAGTTTCATGCACCGCCTCTCCAGGCGCCGTGGTGCGCCGTGGTGCCGTGGGGCCACCACTGAAGACTGACGCCTCGGTGGGGGACCCTTGCTGTTGTGCCGGGAACTTGCTCCAATTCTTGAGGGGTTAGGAGGTTTGAGTGGGCAAACCATGCCAAAAGTAGGTAAACCGTCTTAGTAAGAAACCTTGGTTTTCATTGGAACATCGTTCGTTTCATGCGTTCGCAGGTGGTTGGGAGGCGCTCATGTATCCTTTGACCGTGACCCCCAATACCACAGCATCCCAAGCAGTAGATACAAAGCTTACGCTTGGAAACCCGCGGATTTCTCCCAGGGGGGGCAAGCTTTGGTTGGTTGCTCCCAGAGATACCTTGCTCAGCCGTGAACGTGCCCAACTGCTGCGATGTTTCTGCTGCAACAATGACCATCAACCTGGAAGCTCACAATCACTATATTTTCAATAGGTAAAGCCAGCTAAAAATGGCAGATTTTAGAATTCCAGGAGAGTTTACCAGAGAGTAACCGCAGCGCATTTTTTGCAAACCATGTGGGGTGGCTGATCATCTGCGCAGGACGGCTCTGTTTCTCTGGTGACTTGGCTCTGATAAACGCTGGTTCACACAGCGGCCAAGATAGATGGGTGCTGCATCAGGGACGGAAATCGATGTCAGTTTTGCCCTTCTCAAGTTGATGGTTGTTGACGGTTAATGAATGATGATGGTTACCGATGATGCTTATTGATGGCTAAAGATGCGTTTGTTGACTGGTGACTACTGATTATTGACTGTCAATTGATGAGCCTCGAAAATGTCAATAATGGCTAATCATGCTTGAGCATAACCCATGGTTCACAATAACCACCCGTGGTTTTCCCTCTCGCGGAGGTTGTGAAAGGAGAGGATTGTGACCATGCCACTGCACTCAGGTTTGCATCTCTGGCCATCATGCTGGTTCATGCATGGTTTCAGCTCAAACATGCGAGGCCCGGAGGCAGTGTGGAGATTGACGGGTGACCTATCGTAAAGGATCATCAGTGTTCTAGGAATCCACCAATCATCCATGGATAATTGATGGTTGAAAAATGTTTAATTAGTGATGGTGAATGCAGCAAAATTCTTTGGTGTTGGACTTTGGCAACAATGACAATCATCAATTGTGGTTGCAATCCACCACAACAACATCAACAACATCAACAACAACAACAACAACAACAACAGCAACGACAACGGCAACAGCAACAGCAACCATCAATTGTCAATTATAGTTGGGATGCATCTATAGTTGGAATCCACAAATATGATTATCCCAAATAATCTTGAGAGATTTGAATATCCACTAAAATTTGTGGATCGTGAATATATTTAAAAAAAAATCTGAGTAATTAAAGATTAATGATAGGATATTCCTGATAAACCATCATTAATCTGATAATACAGGTCCATGAATACAGATTAATAAACAGATTAATGATTGGATATTCCTGAAAAACAACTCATAAATTTAAGTATTAATGAATATCAACATGAATAATGATAAACATTTGTTTGAATGAAATAAATGTGAAACAGACAATTTGATATGCCATAGTTTGATCAACAAAAACAACCATCCTTGTCTTCTCATGGCCCCACAACTGTTCGAAGAGTTGAGGAGTTCCTCACCTCGTGCAGGTGGTTTGAGTCGCAGCACCTGACCATGAAGGATCGGCAGCGGCAGCTGGTTACGTGTGCTGGTTACGTGTGCTGGTCACTGGTTACGTGAGCTGATGAAGTGCTTGTTCAGTTGTCAGGTCATTCATCGCAGTTGTTGGGAGACATTCCTCCTTGACAATTTTGTGGGGCCATCGTCTTGATGCGCGCAGAATGGTTGTTTACGTGAGCTCTCAAGAAGCCCTGATGGTATGCGGCCCAATGGACACATGGAATAACTTGAGAGCCCCAAAAGCAGGATCGCATGACTTTGCTGCAAGAAGTGTGGAAACCCTTGTGGGGATGGGGATATGTGGGATCTGTAGATGGTTGGTATCATCAGAGGTCTCACGCCTTGATTTTCAAGCAGACAGCTGGGTGCCGATAACCCATGGCAAGGATTTCAGCTACGGTGGGCCCTACAGGGAGCATGGGTGGAACTAATGGCCAGCCTATCCGAGATCAAGCTCGCTACGTTATGACCTGGAGATGGGATGCCGGCAAATGAGCTGAGTTGTTGAAGCTTGGAACTAGGATGGAACCATATGGTGGTTTCTTGAGCCAGTTGGGGGACACCCAAAACTGGTTGGTCTAGTACCATATTGTAGATGACTAACATAAAGGATGATAACTAGGGGTACCCCTATGACTTGAGAAACCACCTGATAACAGCTAATTAGAACTATAACTGGGATCAGAGATCAGCACATCATGACTAAATGCAAAAGATTTGAACACCATATACGTTCTGGTGCTTACCTAGCAACACCAGAAATAATTCAGAATATGCTTTCCCTCTGAAATATTTGGTTTCCTGCAAAATGATTTGGACCCGTTGGTGCACAGGAAATATACCAGAGAATCATTACACATGATGGTTCACCAAATCCATCACTGGATATTTGTAATGAACCAAATCCTATGATGGTTTTAATCAGTGTTAATGATTGGTATGTTCACCATCATGTGATTTGGTGAACCATCATGTGTAATCATATATCCAGCGATGGGTATGTTTGTAAATGATTGGTATGCATCCAGTAGAATGTCTGATGATTTACCAAGTCAGTGCTGATTGGTATCCATCCCAGTGATGGTTTAAAATGCTTTACCAAGTCCATCCCAGTGATATGCCATCATAGGATTTGGTAAACCATCACTGGGATGTTTGCACCACAGCCTGTGCCTGCAGGACTTTGCCTTGGTCTTGCCTGGATCTCAGGGAAAGGGCCTCTGGTGGTTGATTAAGGTGATGGTTATGAATGTATTAATAGGTTAATGATTAGGTTAACTTATGGCTTATAGGTTAATGATTAGGTATATAGCTGGTTGAAGATTAAGATTATGGTATGAATTAGTTAATGAATTCATTGATTGATTGCTTGGTTAATCAATTAATTAGTTCATATTTAATGAATCAATTGATTCGCATATCATGACTAATAGGTCAATGATTAGGTCAACTGGTTGAATCTTAACTAATTGATTATGGTTCATTAGTTGATCAAGGTCTCGAAATTGAGATTAGAGATTCAGGTTCACTGGTGGTTCAGTGGTGGTTAATTGGTTGATTGGTGGTTGATTGGTGGTTGGTTTAATAAATTCATTATGAATTGGTCAATTAATTGACGGTTCTTTGGTGGTTAATGGTCAATTACGTGGTTAATAGTAAAGTGTGGATTGATGGATTAATTGATGGTGAATTGATAGTGAATTGATGGTTAATAGATGAGCGGATCATCCGCACTTTTTTCCCGGAGGGAAACCGCATTTTGACTGGGCCCTATCCGCGAGACCGGCATGCAGTTGTGGGATCCTTCAGCAGGCTGGTTTTTGTTGTGGTACTTGGATGTGCAGCAGGGCTTGTAACTAATCCTATAAACCCTACGAGGTAGCTTATCACCCTAGTACTAAGTGGGGAAGCACATCCAAGTACCACCTATATACATCTCTAGTGCACTGACGTGGTTGCGTGGAAAATCTGCCATTTATAGCTGATGCCCCTATCAGAAATGGTGATGCTTAACTTCCAGTCAGGTTTACGAGAGGGTACATCTTGATGGCTTCGGCTTGCCATTAAACGGTGTCACCGGCTAGAAATGGTTTTGAGACCGTGGCAGGTGACAACTATTGTATTGGGGACACCAAGACCGGTATAGGCAACTATACTATGAGTATTTATTGATAGCTACTGACAGGCAAGTATAGGGGCTAATAACAATACATGACAAAGCATCATTATCAATCATGAATCGTAGCTCATTATTGGTATTGCTATTGTTCTTGTTATTTTGAGGCAATCTTCTTCTACTGCTATTTTCTATAGGCAGTTGAGTTTATCCACATGTTTTCCTATTGTGTCAGTATCCCTTGCAGTCTCTACTGCTATGGCTACCCGATTGTTCCGGCAGTTGAAGTTGTTATGCCTTGGAGATCCTTAGAGTGACCTATCAGTAGCTACCAATAGTCATCGTATAGTTGCCTGTAGTTACCCATACTGCTCTTGTCCCCTACAGTTATATTCTCCTACCTCTGGGATAGATACTCAGTCCCTAGTTCTCCTATACCCTATTGTGTTTGGTACACTCAACCGCTATTGTTCCCCCCCTGTACAGGTATACAGGTAATTAGTCCCTATTGTCGGTCATTTATCAGGTATCCTATTATCTCCTGTTGGTATACTTAACTTAGGCTGGTCACCTTTACTTGGTATACCAACCCTATTATGGTATAGTATGGTGTCCTAGTTACCCACAGTTTCTTAGTCCCTGTTGTTACTAGTTACCTATTGTTATCTCCTGTTGTTACTAGTTACCTATAGTATCTCCTGAAAATAGTTACCTATAGTTTGCTAACAAGATTATGGTATAGTTGCTGAATTAGTTGCCTTTAGTATCCTATAGTTACCTACTATGGTTACTCAACTCCTATTGTTACCCCCGAGCTTGCAGGTTGTTCTCCCCTTCTCGTCAGGTCTGGTCTGCCTCCAGATGCCACGGATGAGAAGATGCTGGTGGGGCGCCAGCATTTTTTGGGGCTGGAGGGGATCTGCTGTGGTAAGGAATAGCTGGGTTTTATAGTGGTATTATAGGGGCTTGATCAGGGTTTTCCACCGGTTTTATGGGGGTCTTCTAGGGTTTTTTAGGTTTATTTGTAGGGTTTTTACACGGGTTATAGCCTTGAAGTCAGGAATAGATTATGACTCACAATAATCGGTGATAATGCAAAGTACATATTTGAGAGGTACATATTGCAAACCTTTGAAGTCATGATTGGGACATTGAGCAACACACACACACAACATTTTCGAATGGAGACAGTGACTGATGATGTGGATAGTGACTGACTTATACGGGGGAAAGGTAGAAAAGTTGCTTATCATTCTTATCATTCTTGGTTCGGAGGATGACTTCCTATCCCTGCTGTGGATTGAATCATTAGCCAACCATGTTTGCCATTGATGAATATTGGTGAGACATGAATCAAGCTATTGATTAGTAGTTGAGCCAGGTTGAGTTACTTCTGTGCATCATATAGGCCTCACTACGGTTTTTGGGCTGGGGAAAAGCATGCAGGCGTTCTGATCAGGACTCTGGCGCGAAGAACATCATTGGCCATTTATTGAAACGGATGTTTAATTACTATCAATGAGCCATCAGGTAACCCTCAATTGACCGCTGTTGTTTATCTTATGGTGGTTTCTCAATTGCACCCCAAACCATCCAATATTCACTATTTTCAACAATCGACCATAACTTTGAAGTTCCCAATTTTGAAAAACCTCCTTCATGATCAGTCATGCTTAGCCATATCATGCAACAGCTAGTCTTCGCCAGTCATCACCACTAACACTTGCCACCACGGCCAGATGGAGTGCATTTCTCGGCAAATTGGCCGGGAATCTCAGCCCGAAACGAACTCCAGGATAGGGTGGAAAGCCTCTGAGGACCAATCTCATGATGAACCATCATCAGTTGGAAGATGATTAGTATGACGGTTAATCACGAGATTAAGCAATGATTCACCATGATTCTGACCAGCGTTTATCATGAGATTAAGCTTGATAATTACCTTTGATGATTAACCTATTAAATTAATACAAGTGATTGGTTTTCATCATTCGCATTTGGAAGATGGATCATGCATGAATGATGCCTCGGTTTTTTAGTGACTAGGGTCAATCTGTTAACCTATTCGTACCATGAAGTAAGTAGCCTCATAGTAGTTTTAGTGATGGTCAACCTATTGACCTAGTAGCACCAGGTAGTCACAGTAGTCATGATGATGGCAAGGCGAAGCAAGTCATGAGATTCGAATGTCACCGTGCCGCTGAGGCGAAGAACTTCGTGCGGTGTCCATCGGCTACGACGTGACCTCGTGCTGGAACGAGGTTGTTTTTTCGGCTGAGGAATCATCGGGGGTGACGCGGTGAATAGCCACAGGTTGTTGCGGATGGTTAAGGTGATGGGGGATAGTGATGGGTGATAGTGATGGTTGTTTCGGGTGGTTAAGGATTGTTGATGATGGTTAATGACCAGAAATGATATGGTGATGGTTATGGACCTTAATAGTCAATGATGGCTGATGATTTTAATGATGGTTTGTGAGCTGGTCACTTGAGGGGCCCAATGATGGGGTTCAACAATGTGATAATGACTGGTGCCGAACTATATGGTATATCATGGTTTGATCATAGTTCAATGGTTGTCAATAGTTGCATTTGCTACTGTTTGCTGACAATGCCCAATCGTCAATCATGGTCGCATGCTGATGGGTATATATTGATACTGCTTGGTTATGATAGTTTATGGTTAGGGATTAATGATGTTTGCGCCAGAAAGCAAAATTCAGTGGAAAGCTCACCATCATTAGCCAAACATTTTTGCATGATTGTCTCCATTTTTTCACTCTCAAAATTCAAACAATCAGCATTCTGGCCCACACTTGCTGATGGTCCAGCAACAATTTCAACCATGGCCACCAGCAATGACTATCAACCATCATCAGCAATCAATTAATGAACTCTCATTAACCATCAGTTTGCCACCAAACACACCTCAAACAACCATCAAGTAAAATCAAACCATTAATCAGCCATCAAGAAACCCTTCAAACATCCATCAAGAAAGCCATCAAATACCACTCAAATACGCATCGAACCGTACAAAAACCATCCAAATCATCATCCAAACACCCATCCAATCATCCAACAGCCCTCCATTTCCCTATGAGTCCTCCATCCTATCATCCAACCACCACCCGGTTGGTGGTCCCGGGACTTGTTTCTTGGTCGCAGGTGGAAACCCTGTTGGACCGTCACCTGGCCTACTGCGATGCCCAGTTCTGCGGGCACCCGGATGTGGGCCTTCGACCCTGGCCGCAGGCGCGGGCGGTCCTGGCGGGCGCCACATGCCGAAGTTGGGAAGTTGAGGATGGATCAGTTGAGATGAGTTGGTGCTGAAGCAGATGGTATTTGATGAGAACTGGATAGTTGATGAATGATGGTTGATGATGCTGATGCATGAGCTGGTCATTTGAGGGGCTCAATCAATGCTTTAAGATTGATGGCTAGATGATCCGTGTGCTGAATGAATGGTTGATCCATGATTTGTGACCGTGAAAACGAATGAATGCTCAACTAAAGGTCAATCAATGACTACTCACGGCGAAAAGCCAGCACCATGATTCATACAATGTAGGCAATCACAAAAGATCACTGGCCATCCACAATCATAGCCATAGCCGTCCATAAATAGACAGATGATCATCCATGGATTAACCATCCATCACCATCCATAAGCATCCACAACCATCCATTGATTTAATATCATCCATTGATAACAGCCATATCCATTGATTAAAAATCCATAACCATCCCCGTTGTCCATTATTATTTCTGCTCATTATCCCCCATGAAATTGGTTGGTTAATAGTGACCCATGGCAGTATCACCATCCATACCCATGGATGATGATCCACAGTTGCCCAGCGCGCTCAGGGCAGTCGCGAGTCTGAGATGTTGGGACCCTTGGCCCTGCAACGCAACATGGAACATGCCCGGGCACCCAGGGGCAAGGGCGCCATGTTACCGGTGGAGCGGCGCCATGGGTTTCAACGGCGGTGCCATCCCGTGAGTTGTGGGGGGCTACAGCCACAGGTTCTTGGAGATTTTCGTGTTTTTTGGGGACCGGATGTGATAGATTCATTGGATTTCCGGGATCGGAAGTGATAGATCAATCAGATTTCCACAGGCAAACGAAAACGTTTCAGCTATGCTGTGGTTGATTTCCCATCCCAACAAGCTGCCAAAGTCATCATCGGCTTGTCCAGGATCGGAAATGGGTCCAAGAATGGTTCAGGCGGGCGGAGGGCTCAGGTGTCGGCAAAGCTGTTGAACGCTGTCGGGTGATGAGTTTATTGGGCTTTCGCACGAAGCCTACTCCAAAAGCATCAGTGAAGTGTCGGATATCCAGAAAACCGAAAGAATCTCAATGAAGTGGGGTAAATCAGGTGGAATCACCTCAACTTCTTTATTGATGAAGTGTCATGAACCCTGCATTTGATGAAGTCCAACTTTTATTTCCAGGGATCAGCGGTGTAAATCCATGGTTTTCACCTCGAATTCCATGGGTTTTCATCGCCCCGAGCCAGGCAGGGCTCCTCCCAAGAAATGAAGGGCTCAGGTGGGGCCGACAGCTGCGCAAGTGGAAGACTTGGGAAGATTTGGGGTCCCCAAATTTCTCAAAATCCAATTTGGATGTTTTAGTGCGGTGGATTTCCGGTTCATTGGTGATCCAACGTGGCCAAGTTGGTCAATGCTTGGAGTAGAGGATCACCATATCTCTGAACCCGCGTCGCAACATCCACGAAAGCTTCAACACAAAAAAGCTCATCACCATCCAAATCTTCATCCATCACCATCCATCCCCATCCATCACCATCAAATCTTCAACATCCACGGACCAACTATCAACCACAAAAAACTCATCACCATCCATCCCCATCCATCATCATCCACCAGTCCATCACCCACAAATCTTCAATCCATCATCAATCCATCACCGGTCCATTCACCAAGAAATCTCCATCCACCACCTGACCCCCCCAGGTTTCATCAAACCCAGCGCAGCGCGGGTCCCAGGCTACGCCTGGGCGGTCTTCAGCAGCCACCGGGATCGCGACGAGGCGCTGCACAAGATGCTGGCGCTGGAGAAGGATCGACGAGGCGCGGGTACGGCGGTGCCACCGGGGGAGGGGGGTCCACCTGGAGGATGGCTGTGGGCCATGGGGGCCACCTGGGTGGTTCAGGGGGGCCTAGGGATGGGGTTGATATGGTTGGAAGGTTAGTTGAGGGTTGATGGTTGATGGTTGATATGGGTTGAGATTTGAGGGTTGAGGGTTGATGGTTGATGTTGTTGAGTTGTGGGATTTTGGGTTGATTGTTGGGGGAGATGCTTGATTGATGGTTGCATTGGGGCAGTTGATTGACAGTGATGGTGGTGTTGCTGGGGCTGATGGTGAAGAAGCAAGCATTATAGACTGATGCCTGGTGGATTAATTCGATAAGAGTTGATGATTAGTATTGATTAGTAATAAGATCAGTAAGCAATACTTGTGGTTGAGAAAAGAACTAGCCAACACTATGGTCAACAATAGCCAACAAGATGGGTAACAACCAACAGTGGCTGGTTGGTGTTTTTTTACATCTATTTTTTGTCCCCCAAAGTTAGGGATCGGGATCGTTGGTTGATTCGCTAACATTTTTGTGATGTCACAATTAAACACCAACTAGAGTACTTAGCCAACACCAACAGTGGCTATTAAGAAAACAAACAATAGCTAACAATCCCTGAAAATAGAAGTAAGCATCTACTAATTAATTAAGTATTCTGAAAAAAATCAACTCCTAAGAATTGTTGGTTGACGAATACCGATGCAAACGTATAAAATCCATTCAGATCACATAAAACCCTTCTAGAGCCATTCCTGAACCACCATGGACCCTCCTTGACCATCTTGAATCATCAACGCCTTAACGCGCTGCTCAGCTGTTGCCATCGCTAGGCATCCACTGGCGCGCCCCCGATGGCACCTGTTACCCATTGGACTTTGGCATTCCGCGATCTGACTGCGTTGGGAAAAGGGTGGAAAAAGATGACTTATGTCCTTGCATATTGCTATCCCTTGGGTATCATTGGTTATAGTTGCTTGTAATTGGTCGGAGTTGGTCGGAGTTAGTTTCCGTCGGATTTCCCGAGCCACGTGGTTGTGGCTTGAGCCCAGCTGTTTGAACACACTGTTCGACACTGTTGACATGCAGTGGTTTCTTTATATTGAGGATCCCAAAAATGCACAGTTTACAATTATCAATGACTAATTAATATTGGATGATTTGGGGGTCCCCTATGACTTGAGAAACCACCATTTGGAGCCAACGATTTGGAGTCCGTTTCAAGCCATACGACTGTCGGCGAACATGTGCTAATCTTCGCCTCATGGGGATACTGCCTGGTGCGTGGGCGAGCGCATGCTGCTGTTTAGCGCTCAGGTCACCATTCTTTGCTCTTATTCCCATTATCAATATGGACCATTTACCATTGAATAGTATTAGTGTGGACCACCATTAGTTAACAGTATTGTAGTTCATACTATCAACTGTCAACAAGTCGTACCAGTATGGACCACCATTTACCATCATTCACCATTTTTTAATCACCAGTGACCATCATGAATGATTCACCATGTTAGGCCATCATAAATTAGCAACTCATGTCATTAATCATCAGCCAGCTTAGTAAGCCTCATTAATCGTGACTAGACTGGTACATTTAACATCACTGGGACTCAGTCAACCGTTAATCAACTATCATCCAGCATCATCCACCATCAACCATTATCAACCAATATCAACCAATTTAAACCACCATAATTCAATCTCAACCATACTTTGACCATTTACTAACCACTATCAACCAAAGTTCAACCATAGTCTGACCATAGTTTGACCATCATCAACCCTTATCAACCATCATCAACCATCATCAACCCTCATCAACCATCATCAACCCCTCTCAACCATCAACCATTTTTCACCATGGATTGACCATAGACAGAGCATAGACAGGGCATAGATCACCCACGGCCGCCCAGGCGCTGCGAACCCACGAACGTTCGCTGGGACCACTTGGGCCTGGGCAAGTGCTCACGACGGCTGCGGTTCCTGGGGGTGCCTGGGCGGTCAGTTGGAACCTCTGATGGTGGATGTGGATCAATGATCTGGGTGGATTATAGCCAGCCATAGGTATGATAATGGGTTAATAATGGCTAATGATGGTTAATCATAGGGATAATGAACCAACTATATGGTGGATTATACCTATTACCTTGGGCTTTTCAGCTTTTTGGGATATCGATTTACCATTTTTCGCCACTAAAGCCGTTAGACTTTTAGCAAGGGATCTAAAAGCCACCAAGTGATGATGTTTGAGGGTTGCTTAGTGATGGTTGATTAATGATGGTTGATTATAAACTGGTTGAGGATCAATGATGGTTGGCGAGATAACGCTTAACGGTGGTCGATGATGGTTTGTTGACGATTAATGATTGGTGGATTCTTGAGGATCAATGATGATGGTTGATGAGGACTGGACTAATATGAAGTGTCGGAATAATCACCTGGTTGGTTCATCAACCACCATTACCTTTGTTGAGGACAAATGATGTTTGGTGAGATAATGGTTGATGATGCTTAATGGTGGTTTACCATGGATAACGGTGGTTTGGTAATGGTTGATGATGAATATTGATGTTTGGTGGGAATTGTTGGTGAAATATTGTTGAGTTGTTGATTCATTGATGGTCGATGATGGTTAATGCTGGTGGCTGATGCTGATTAATATTGGTGAGATAATGAACATGGTTGATGATGACCTTTGGTTGACACGAGCAATATTGGTTCTTGGATTTGATGCTTAATGATGGTTGATGAGCCAACAGATGGTTGGAAACGATTGATGATGACGATGGTTTTGACATGTTTTGACAGGATGGGTTCTATGAGGTTGGTGAGTAATGATGGTTAACACTGCTAACGTCTGTCGCAGGTTCGACAAGCATCAGATCGACGAATCATTCAGGCTAAGACTTGTGAATCGACCCATGCCAGAATCCTCGGTGGATTTCACACAATGATATGGCATGGTGACACTAGCCATGGTTAACGACCATGGTTGATGGTCATGATTAATTAATCAATATGTATAGTGGATTTCCAAGTTGATAAGTACATGGTGGATAGTCAAGATTAATAGTATGGTTATATATTTATGTTCATGTACAGGTGAAATTCAAAGTTGATAACGATTGAAGTTGAACATTTTAGAGTTTCTCGCCTTGACAGCCCCATGAGCAGCTATGGTGTCAGGCTGGGCAGTCAGTGGGTTGGTAGGTTGGTGAGTGATGACGAACATTGTGATGCGTAGGATCACTGGCAAGGGGTCACTCCACTCAACTTGAGGAAATGTGTGTCGAAGACCAAACCTTCATCTGATCATAGTGAACTAACATTCGACTAGCAGAAAATTACAGTGAATAGCATGTTTAATCTGGAATGTTGATTAAACATATCATCACGATTACAGTATTAATGATCAATAACAAACGGATAGTAACCAACAACAATGATTTTCATATTCTGATAAATGTGACTGAGAAAAAACTTGGTTTGTTCTTCGATTGAAGCATTTTATTCTACCATTTGTTATGGAGAATGAATGCTATTCTGGAGAACTAACATCCAGAATGGTTTCGACGAAACCAAGTGGAAAGTGCGACGCAGCAAAAAACATTTTCCACTGTTAGCTTAATCATTAGTTAACTCAATCTGGACAATTTGGTTCATTCACCATTTGTTTGTCATGGCTAATGTTCATCATTAGTCAACCATAGTAGTTATTCATTCCTCAACCATTAAATCAACCACTTAATCATTGTCAATCCTCAGTTAACCATCATCACTTTGTCAACCACAAGTTAATCACTGGTCATCCATGATAGTTCAACCACAATTGTCAACCATCATTAGTCATAATCATTCCTCAACCATTGGTAAGCCATTAGTAAAACACCATAATTAATCATTGTCAACCATAATAGTCAATAATTCCTCAACTATTAAATCAACCACTTAATCATTGTTAATCATCAGTTCACCATCCTTACTTTGTCAGCCATCATCAGTCAATCCTTCGTTTCGTCGCTTGGGTCGGCAACTGCAGGCGGTCTTCATCTGGTTCCTGGCGGCTGCGGCGCTGGCCCTGCTGATCTACGTGCCCTACGCGGAGTACGTCACCAGCTTCCTCAATGAGGCGACAGCGCGGGGCACCGGGGGAGGTCACCATGGGGGTAGGTCATGGGAGGTGGAAACTGGGGAAAATTCGCATAAAATGGGATGAAAATATTTGAAAATATATGGATCTAGGAAAATATGGGATGGATTGCCACAAGCTCTCAGCATGTGAATTCAACCAGCGGGCAAAGCCCACAGACGGACCCAAACGAAAGAAAGAAAGTTGGAGGGATGTGTATTCATCAGCACAACTTCAGCAAGTAGTGGAAGGCACAAGAGCAGAAATGTTCAGGTGGGATTGAGCAACAACTACTGATGAAATTGATGAACATCTAAGAGGCATGGAAGCAACAAGTAACATTTGTTGGGGTTGCCGCACGTAGTGTGTCCTGGTCGCTGAAGATTGGAGCTGAACTGGTCATCCTGAATGTATAGGTGATGTCTTGCAGCAAAGATTCATCTTGTAGTGCGAACAACTTGGTGTTACTGGTGTTAACCTCGCAAGTCGAACATCTCCAGAAGTAAAATCCTTGTTTTCGGCAAATATTTCTTGCTTCAGTTCATGGCTAGATTTTTTCTCCTTGACTAAGCACCTGGCGGCTGCCTAGTTGACTCACCAAGATCCACAAAGATCTGCGGATGCTACCAGCTGCTCACCAAGATCCATCGATGCTACCACTCTTTGCCTGTGGCTAACCTAGTTGACTCATGTTGACCAGCTGATCCATGATGATCCATGATGATCCATGATGATCCATGACGATCCATGACGATCCATGAGGATCCATGAGGATCCATGATGACCATGCATCCACCAGCCATGGATCGTTACAAGCTCAGCGCCTTGTGCCTCCCGTGCCGAGGCTGGAAAGTTCCCCCAGGGTTTCATGATGGGTTTGCTGGGCTTTTTGATCGGCCTCACCTGGTGGGCCATGTGTATGATGATCGGTGCCTTGAACGCGCTGGGACGGGGTAGATCTCAAGGGCGGCGCCGAAGGGGGGAACCAAGGGACCACCAAGGGACCACCAAGGGACCACCAAGGGTCCACCAAGGGTCCACCAAGGGCCCACCAGGGCCATGAAACTTGGGCATGTTGTGAAGCTGCGCTTCGCAGGTGGATCACTATCAAAGATGTGCCAAGATTTCTACAGATGTTGTGAAAGCAAGAGAAGCTTTAGAGAAAAACTTGCTCCTGTTCCTTGTGTTCGAATGTGATGTTGCATGTGGCCGCGCTGTAGGCACTTGCGTCAATATCGCTGGTTTCCAGACGATTGAGGATGAGAACCTCTTCATTTTCATTTTCTTCACCATCTTCTGTGTCCTTTTGCCGAACAGTGCAGTGTCACAGCGAAGCAGAGTGTATTGAAAATTCCAAGTTGTGTAGCTGTTCACACCAACAAAAGTGAACTGGCTGGTGGTTTCAAACCTTTTTCATTTTCCCACTTGATCCCACTTGTAGTTATCAACAAATGGTTGGTTGACAAACGCGCCTATTTTTCATGACGCGGTGCTGGTGTTCGCACCACCAAGCACTTGGTGAACGAATTTTGGGGCATCCCCAAGCAGCAAGCGCTGACTAACGAAGCATTGGGAGCTGCAAAGTTGACGTCTGGCAGGAGATCAGGGAGAGCAATGGTGAATGATGGCTAGGGATGGTTAAGAGAGGTCGATCATGGTAGATGATATGGGGTTAAACCATAATCATACTAGATGATATGGGTGGTTAAATATGGGGTTAACCTCTAGTATGGGGTTATGATCTGAAACGCAATACTGCACAATGGTGGTTGATGGTTCGTAATGGCTATATAATAGTACTGAATTGCGAGTGCAAATGGCAAATAGTCAATATTAACCATGACCAACCATGTATTGACCACAATTGTTATCATCCATCATCTTGAAAACACACTTGAGCATGGTTAGTAGGCATCATCACACGCTGGTAAACTCACCTGGTTGCTTGGAAAATCCACCGGTTTCTGCTGGTTTCCCTAGGACAACCGGGTGATTTTTAGCTCAACTAGGTCAGTTTCACCAAGGGGGAAGCCATCATTGTTTCACTACTGGTTCATCATCATTCACCATCAGTAAAATGATCATTTACATCATCATCAATCATCATTGACCGTCATTGATTAACCATCATCATGAACAATCTAAACATTACAGCCATCATTGACCATCTTACACCACTCCTCTATCCATCATGACCCATGGTTCATGGTGGTATTGGAACCCAACGGATGCGTCCCAGGATCCCCCCTACGACTTGATCGAACTGAGGTTGCTGCCTCTGCCTTTAACGTGTACCTCACGTGGTACTATACGCAGGCGCGGTGCGTTGGGAAAGGGCAACAGCTCGCTGACCATCGAGATGAATCATGAGCTGAGTCCAGGATAGCTGATGAATGTTGGTATGAGTTTTGATATGACTGTTGATGACTGTCGATGAATGTTGATTATAAATTATAATTCCCAGAGCTTCCAAAGGCTAGGTTAAGCGAGTGCGTTAGATCAAAGGATAGGTTTAACCCAAAGGATAGGTTTAACGCAGGGGTAGGTGTAACACAAGGTTTAACACAAAGGATAGGTTTATCCCCCAATATCCCCCACATCTCTTCTCCCCCCACATCTCTTCTCCCCGCCGCAAGCATCAGCAAGCGGCACACTGCAGCTGGACCATTGGAAGCCACACGAGGCGCGGTGTTTTTTTTCTCACCGGGCATTTGCGGCGTGGTTCAACTGTTGGATACGACGGCGCAGCGCCAAGAGCCTCGCCAGAAATAACAAGTCCATTCAGTTTGGTTGGTTCAACCGCCCAGGCCTGAATTGGGATGATTTCAAGCAAGAGAGCTCTAGCCGTCGTCGGTTGGCTAGTTGGCAAATACCTGGTCAAGTTCGAATGTCATTATCGTTTTTGGACGTGGAATCTAGATATCGATAGCACGCCTTTCAGCCACTTCATGTTGTCCTCATCCAGAAAGGTGTGCCAGAACCGCCAGTTCAGGCCTCTAGTGTAGCGCACAAATTCACTAGTACAAGTCCAATAATCTAAGCGTGCGTCGATATAAATGCCAAGTCTCGCACGGTGTGCCCGAACATCACAAAGTTGATGATGATACATCTAGGCGTTTGGGGCTAGGAAAAGTTATGATCCTGATCCAACCTTTAATGCGCCCAAGGTACATGTAGTTTTGGGATAAGTACCCAGAACAGTAGACCAAACCTGCAACTAAGAGGGCACATGAAGCCAATTTGCTCATCAGTACAGGCTTTCTTTGAGTGACCATTTTCAACTCTTTACCTTGCCTTCCAGATAACGAGGTCAAAAGAATATGAGTTCGAAGAAAAAGCATCCCACTCTGATATATTGCTTCAGCCTGCTCTTGGGTCCTCACAAACACGTGGGGAAATGAAAGTTCCTGAAGATTTCACCCTAACATGTGCATGATTAGGAAACACTTGGCGTCCATGGCACAGGTATCTCGGAGAGTTCTCTACCAGCCACATGTTGCGAGAAAGTGCGTTCCTCAGGCGGCTCAAGATTGGGTAGCAGCCACGGTTCCATGGATACCCATTACAACCATGTGGTTTTTCCAAAATGAGGCGAGCATCATTGCGACAGCTGTTGGGTTGATCATGTCATGGTGCGGCCATTCTTGGTGGTTTTCAAAGATCCAAAGCCCTACAAGTCGGCCAGCTTCTGGGGAACCAGATACCACAATAGCATAGCAGCTTGAAAGCCAGGAAATCAGCACTCTGCAGTTGTAAGCTTTGCAGTTCACATGGGCCCCAAGCGTGGCCGGTTTGTATACCTGGGATGCTGAGTGGAACCCAACACTGACCTGGATATGATCCCTCATGAGTGGTTCGAAGAATGCAATGCACCATTACAATCATCACTGAATTGAAGTTTGGGCTACGCTCTGTGGAGTAAACGGTCCTTGAGAACAATAAATCCGATTCATCCTGCACCAGTTTTTGAAATCCCGGTATGCCACGACCAAGCGGTCTTGAAATGATGTTGTTGCGATGTCGCCAAAAAAGTTCAGCTCTGTGATCAACAACCTTGGGCAGGAGCATGGAAGCTTTAGTTTCAGTCTATGATGTACTCGAAAAACATGATCATGCTCTCGTTTTGATTCAGATTGCTAATAGATCCCAGCAACAACGCAGACCCACATGCGATTTGAGCAAACCCCAAGTTGATGTTGTGCATACTGCAGTGTCGCACCATGGAGTAGTGGAAATTTGGTAGTAGAATCAAAGGACCTCAGTGTCAACCCTGTACACATGTATGGCTTGATATGTCAATTATTGCTGTTCACCCTGGGACTACTAGGTGCACATGAAATGTGGCTGAATGCACCGTGGCACTAGGTCCACCTGGTTCGGGAGAGTCGATGCACTCGGCCAGAAACTGAGAATGGTTCCTTTCGCTGCCTTTCCAAGCAGGGTGCTCCCTAAAGTCTAAGAAATTGGGGTGCCGCTTCTTGTCACAATAACATCTCCAGCAAATCTGGTCATGTCGCCAAGTAGGAATCAACCCCAGCGCAAAAACATGCCACTCCCAATCTCCACGTAACTCAATGGTCACAAATTTGATCCTGCGGCCATTGACCTCGATACCCTCAGTGTATAGCTGCCACATGGAATCCACTATCTTTTGGAAGATCGGCGCCAGGGTTTGCATCCCCAGGACTTGATAAGTTTCTAAGGCGCAAAGTAAGAAACGTGAGAATCGAGCACTGCGAGGGTCCCACAATGGCATGCTGAGGAATATACCAGTGACTTTTTCACCGGCTGCATTGAATTTGGCGGCATCGCCATATAGGGCCAAAGGATAGTGACTCCCATCAGGTGATGCAGACGCCCAAGGAAGGCCATGGTCCCGGGCATGTTCCCAGAATTTTTGAAGGTGTGAGTCGTTGATGCGTAGCCCAGCATCAGTAAGGAGAAATGCCACCAGCTGTTCGGGAAGAAACATCGGTATATCTCGAGGGACAGGGTCATGTTCAAAAAGTTTGCCTTTCACCTCTGTAGCTACCCATACAATGTCCTGCACATGAGCTAGATTGGAAGTCATGCATCTTGTGAAAAACAAGTACAACACACGCTCAGCAGTCCAGTGGAGGCTTCACCGCCCTAGTGAAATCCCTGGCCACATTGAAAGTGGAGTAGCTGCCCAACTTGTGGATCGATTGAGGCAAGCCACTTGGCGTGTCCTGCCAAGTGCACTCATAGATTTTTATGATCATGAGATATCATGGGTACGATGGTTGCTGATCAACAACGGCTCCTTGACACTAGCTTTCGCATTCCGCATTTGCTTTGCAATTGAGGCCTCAATCACGAACGCAGAGTGTGGAACCCTGGAAGTTTGGATGGCCATTTAAGTTGAGGGACTCCGCTAGCAACGGCATCAAGCATTTCTCCAAGTTGATGTTCACGACCATCAGCATGATCATCATCAGCATCGATAGCTGCGAGGGGCCATCAGGAGCGAGCAACATCAATGTATATATGATCAGCTAATCCGATCGTGTGATCAGTGAAATCAAATCGAATCATTCTTATCTTTTCCCAGCTGCGCTTTCACATGCTTCAGCAATCGGACTTGTATGCGCAAATATGCGGTAATGGCATGAACCGTGGGAAATGTGTGGATTCACACAAATCCTCCAATGGCCATGGCTTCAGCCCCCAAAACATCGAGTAAGCCACACAGTGCATGATAGAATACAATCAAAACAGAGTTGCAATCCTATATGTGCCATTGCAATGTTTGCACATTCATTCAAAGTCCACGCACCTGTGGTGGCAAAAGGGTATTAGCTAGCGTTAGAACCGTTCTCACTGGATCCCTTTCTATTCTTCTTGCCAATGATCGGTTCCATGTTCTGATCAAAGTCAGCCAAAGATTTCAGGGCTTTTGCGGTGACATCTTGAATCGCCGCATCCTGGCCAGTCCATACATGTGCATAAATGGAAGGTCAAGATCAATGAAATTGAAGTACGACACACACACACACAAACACGATGTGATAGCTAGTACTCGGTTACACATGTCTCAATGCCCCGGTCCTGGTCTCCATTGTCCAAGGCCTTCTGCAAGTCATGCCGGGTGCCCTCAAGGCTCCCAACTTGGCGGGTGATTTCAGCGAGCATAGCCTTTCTGATGGTTGAAGGCCTAGGCACCAAGTCAAAGATATCGCTGAACGTTTTCCTAGTGGCTAGGTGATACTAGGGTTTTGACCAGCTGGTCGTTGACAGCTTCTTAGCATTAGCATCTTGGATTTTCTTGTTCACATCTTGTACGGCCTCAGCAGGGAATTAAATGATGACCCTGATCCCAATGGACTCAAGCATTCATTAGCTGGATGTTGGAGCAGTACTGGGATAGAAATTTCGAGAATGATAAGTATCAATTATATACGGAAAGGATCGGAAAAAGATCTCTAGATCTAGGCCTTCTTAGCGTCTCGAATGATTTTCTGGCGGTCTTCTTTGGCACGATCTTCATCTGTCTTTGCTTTGGACTTATTCTTCTTGCCTTTACCTTTCTTGCCCTTGCTTTTCTTGTTCTTGTCGCCCTTGGATTTAGGTCCCTTCCCTTTCCCATGTTTGTTCTTTTTCTTGCTCTTTGGATCCTGGAGGCAAGAATAAAACGAAAAAAGGAAGAGTAACAGACCCTACAATCTTGAAGAACGGTTGCCATATCCACAATGTAAAGCCCATGCAATCCTCTTCATCATCGTCATCATCGCTGCTGCCACGTTTTTTGTTCTTCTTGACTTGGCTAAGCTTGAACACGTCAACAAGGCGAGTTTCATCAACTGCTTCTTCCTCATCCTCGACTAGGACTAAGTATTGATCAACATTTGGTAGCTCTGGGTGCGCTCGCATCTCTTTTTTGGCAAGTTCGGGGTCTGACCTCTTTCGATGGCAAATGGCTGCGATTTCATCCGCTTCAAAGTGCGCTGACATTTGGCTCTTCGTGAGCCATTTGCGCACTCCCCGTTTTCGTCCTAGGTGTGTGTTCACAATTTCCTTGTAGATCGAACTTTCAGTCCATTCTCCTCCACACTTCAAGAAGGCTTCATACAGGGCGCTTTGTTGGGCTTTGCCTCAAAGATTCAAAAAAAGAGTTGCAAGCTACATGACTAGCTAAAATGCTAACTGGGGTTCAGGCAATACTTGGCTCGCTTGTACAGGTCCTTGATCTCCTGGGGTGTCGTCCGGCCTAGGTGTACACAGGGATGATTTAGATGGGCTACAAATGCATTTAGTATGGACTGCTGAGATCTGCTTTCAATGCATTAAAGGCGCTTGATTTCATGCTTCTCCAATATCGCACGTACATCTTGTGGGCCAACTTGCCAATGTCCGTAGTCGTCTGCTTGGCATTATCTCCTTCCTTATTACCTTCGTTGTTTTCCTCCTCATGTGCTGTGTTTTGCTCCTGGTGTGTCTTGCTCTTCTTGGCCGATGCTGCTGCCAGCCTTTTGCGGGATCGCTTTTTTTTCAGGGTCTGGGTGGACTCTGCTTTCGGGGTGTTCTCGTTGGTAGCTTCCACTTGGAGCTTTGCCTTTGCCTTTGCTGCACATTTTGCTGTCTTCTTACCTGCCAAGTAGTTCTTCAAACGCTGTGTTGGGCCGGGAGGTTTGTTTGCTTCACCATGGTCATTACCATTGTCAGCATCCTTTGCAGAAGCTGGCTGATCTGGCAATGCCAATGGTGCAGAAGATGTAGAGGATACTGATACTGGTGACAATGCCAACCGTCTTGGTGTGGGTTTCGCTTGATCGGGAGGGGGTTCCATATCAACAGTGTCACCACGAGACACAGCTGCTTTGTCAGTACTATTCAAGAATTCCTTGCTCACACTCTTCCCGTACCTAAGAGTTGAAACATCTGAGCTCTTTCTCCGAATCCTCTTCGTTGGTGTCTCCACTGCGCCAGGAGCGGCATTCATCCGCTTCAGCTTGAGGCCTTGGAAGGGCATGGACTGGATGAGAACCAAGAGGAATTGGGTACCAAACATTCCATCAATAAGAGCAAGGCTTGGTTTAGTTGATTTCGATGTAGCTGGCGTCAGCCTAAGTAATCGAAGATGTGATGACTATGAGATCCACATAGTTGTTGAAGTGCATACTAGTGTTGCCACGCAACTTGATCGAAACACGTTGAGCCCTTGCTGCTGCTTTTTGCCGGATCTTCATAACCACGTCACTGGACATGATTGGCCCAATCCGAGCTAAGGCCACCACTAGTTCTTGATCATGAACGGCTGCTATAGCCATCCAAGAAGTTCCAAGAAAATCGGGAAGGATTGAAACATGACTCAGAATCGTATGTGTTCTCCGTAAAAGTTCCTAAGAATTACGTAAAAAAATGAGATCAAAATAAGCTCCTGTTTTCACGGGCTTTTCACGGCCTTTTCACACGTTTTCACGGGCTTTTCACGGCCTTTTCACATTTTTGGACGCGAGCTGTTCGGATATGGTACGGCCACAATTGAGCGGAAACAAACATTTTTTCGAGAGGAAGGGCCCAAGTTACCTATATGATCTATATGTGTGATTCATATCCATCTCCAGTGGCTCAAATTAATTAACAGCTTCTGCGTGATCCATCCATGCATGTAGCACTGGTCAGTTTACTCTTTAACCGGCCAGCGAAAGAATACCTAGCTGGAACTACTCTTTGAAAGGAAAGCAGGGTTTATACTTTCCCAATCGAATCTGCTCACGAAGGTAGTCCTTGAGAGGATCCAGGTCGGCATGACTCCAATTATATGGAGCCTTTGCTTTGCGCCCCTGACAGGATTGGAAGATTTGTCTCACAAATATGATTGATAAGTTAACATGTGGATTCTCATCACCCCTCTAATCCAGCCAGCCTTCTGTTGGATCCAATGATTTCTCAAGTACCCGAGGCTTGCGCGCATCTCGCCCACACTTTCAGCCTGAGCAGGAGCCCGAGGTGGATTGTAATTGGAACATGCATGCATGCTGAATCTGGGGCTTGGGCTCTAGTTTTGAGATGATGCTTAGCCACTGTTCGGCCAAATCTGGGAGGATATATCTGCGTTTTTTTGAGCTCTGGGCCCCCACACCTGAACAGCGGATGCATTCACCCATGCATTCACTTCTAAATTACTGAGACCCTGGCACAGAGACACCACCGCCAGCTTTTTGGGATCGTTTGGTAATCCCTTTCGAAGATAATCCCAACTTAACTTTGTCAGCCTTCGTCAACTTCTTGTACAATTTCGATGCCCAAGGCCTAGGTAAACCAAATCATCAAGCATATTAAGTTAACTGGTGAAAAGCAACAACCCACAGCTGAGGCAATTGCGCTGTTCCCACAAGCAGCGTCGCCTTTGGAGACTTCGACCCAAACCAGGCCATCCAACTCAGCGGGAGACCGGAAGTCAAACGGAAGCTTGATCAAAAACTATGATAAACGTATCATCCAACTTTGATCTGCAAAAATGCTGTGGTTGTTGAAGCTGGATCTCCAAATGGCCTTCATCCCATAAACCCCATTTAAAATTAGATTTAGGGGGAAACATTTGGAAATCCAACATTGCTGAATTGGGGCCATGACAATCGATTGATCTTCACGGGGATTTCGTGCTTCAACAAGGTCGCCACGAAGCGCAAGTAGGGGAATTTGATGAACAGACTACTTCCTGGTTGCTCCACTTCCCAGTAAACGCATCGTACAGATGCCAACAACATCAGCAACATCAGCCTTGCTCCCAACCTCAGTGTCCAGTGACGGTGAGAATGAACGTATAAATGATTACGCATGTATGTCATGTACATATACCATAATTTGGCTTGGAAACGTGTTAGCTTGGTGAACGTAGAGACGCGACTGATTTCCAAGTGGTTTGGTCTTGGACCTCTTTGACGTCGCCCTGTTGAGATACACAAAGCTCCCACAGGGAAGCCCTGCAAACGCCAAGCCTTCCTCCGTCAGGCGGAGAATGTTCAGCGTGGCTCGGCAGAGCCCTTCCCTCAGTTCACACTTGGACGATGACCGTTACTAGGCAGATTCAATATCATATTCGAACATATTTTTATATAATTGAAATCGTTTGGCAAAGAATCGTTTGGGTCACCTGGATTGCGTTTCCTCACAAGTGCTCACCACTAAATTCTGATTGGGGAATTGAGTGTCCGGCACTGTCAAGAGATTGTCCTCTTCACGGAGAGTGTACTCCATAAATTCCCTCATCGCAGTTCTAGAGGATTAGCAAAAAAAGTGATTAAGAAAGTTGTTGAGGATCCAGCGTTTCGCAGTCAAAGTGGCCTCAACAAGCCGCATATATCAACATGCTGGACGACTAACAAGCCACATAGAAAACTCTTGGGGCTTGGCTGAAGCCCTTGGAAATCGACTGGTGGCCAGCGAACATGTCGTACACCATCAAGTCCTTGCCAACGGTGCTGAAGCCAGCTGTAGCAATACATGTGTAAAAAAAACATAAATAATGCTTGCAAATCAATGCATTACCAATTTCACTGGGGCCAGCACCCTTTGAGCATCATTGGTCTGACAAAGGAAGTCGACCAAGTGGATCCTAGGTCGAATAACTACTATATACTTGAACTAGTTTCTCCTGAAGCATTCTCATGCTGCGAGCGAACATGCTGAGGTTTGGACATGACCGTGGGGAATCCAAAGGCGAGGAGAAGGCTCACCATGCATCGGGACAGGGCGATGCTTTTTTTCATCCACCGGGGCTTAGAGGTAGCCTCCATTCTACCCAAACCAAAACGATGGTTCTCAAAGAGCAGTTGCCGCTTGAGCAGCTGCAGGCCAACAACAAGTCCACTTACACAGCATAGACAATCGGTCGTACAACATGCATACTGAATCACAACTCCAAACGCTTATGCAGAAATAGCCACATTTTTTAAGTTCGAAATTGTGTTCATGCTGCGTGTGATCAATTGCCACACTTTGGAAAAACTGCCCCAGAGAAAACAGTCACTAGCTACGATGAAACCAGGTCGCGGTTGTCCCATTTAGCTAAGAGCTTCGCTGCAGACCACCTCATGTTGTTCAATCACTTGCGCATGTTTTCACTGATCATGTTCGTTTGTTGGAATTGGGGCCCCCACGCACTTGCCAGGTCTTCGAACTTGATCCAGCCAAGGTTGAGCCCTGGAGGACTCTTGTTGTTTGCCTGGCAGTTGGGTGGCTTGTGAAGAATGGTTCAGCCATCTCAAGAGTTGATGTGCCTTGAATGCCACTCCATAGCGCTGATTGAAAGCTTTCAATCTGTTTTCACCTTCACCCCCAGCCATCGAATTTACGTAGAAGGCCCGTGATGCCAACCTCGATGAATATAAGAAATTATTCATGTGACTGATCACTACGCCGGTTCTGCTGAGAAACAGGCAGAACTTGAATGTTGCTCAAGTCATCCGATGGGGCAGGGATTGTCCATGACCTCATTGGGAAATCCTACTGATATGTGACATGTTCATTGAGTTCATCAGCTAAGCCCCAAGCTTGTACATCTCTCCAGTCAGGGCCTTCTTGGGAATGCGCATGTCAGGGTCCTGGGCAGAAATCTTCAGAAGTTTCTTCACATCATCAGCTGACGGGCCAGAAAGAGAACCGTCCATCTTTGCATCCTGCGGCATTGCAGGATGCGGCGAGCTATACGATTAATCCAGAGTTCTCACAATTCAATACGTACACATGTTACATATCGGTTGACTGTCCTTGGAAGCCCACTCTTGGTCATCATTGCAGTTTCTTCTTCTCTTGCTAGAGCTAGACGTGGCATTCTCTGAACTAGCCGGCCGTTTTTTTGGACCAGTTTGGCGTTCACCTGGAACCCTGGGAATTTCAGGAGGTTTTTTCACCCCCCTCCCTCCCCTTCCTGAGGGAGCTCTGCCTCTGCCGCGGCCCCTGCCACGACCTCCGCCTCGACCTGGGTTTTTTTTGGCAGCTGGTTTCTTCAAGACTTCACCTGAGACCTCTGAAGATTCTTCACCTCTCTCCTCCTCTTTCCCGCCAGCAGCCCGTCTTAGTTTTCGTTGGGCCTGGACGCAATGTGATCATGAACAAAAATTATCGATGCATGACGAGAACCGGCCTCCATCAAAGTGGTACCATCATTTTCACCCACTTCTGCTCGACATTTGGAAACAGCGTCTTGCACTTTGAGAGGTAGAGGTGGGTCAGGTTTTGCAAGTAGAGGTCTCCGGTCCTAGCATGAATATATTTAAAATGAGCTTCATAGAATTAGATCTTCGATAATATCCTATGCCAAATTGTTATGTATCCCATACTGCTGCGACAAATCAAACATGTGCCTGGTAGGTGCCCTTCTTATCCTCGTTCTTGGAGTCATCAAGTTGTTTCTCTTGACTATCACCCTTCTCCTCGGTGCTTTCATGTTCCTCAGCACCTTCTGGTTCCGGCTGTGCAGATTCAGCACAGTCGACACATTCATCATCGGTTAGCATTTCCTCTTCGGCTGCTTCTTGGTTACCGGACTTGGCAGCAGCTGCGCTGGTGCTGGCCTCGGGCCAGCACAAGCAAATCAGTAGTGAGCCCATCATGATTATTCATTGGATTGCTAAGACCTAGACTGCTGGGTGATCACCTTGATCTCCATCACCATCCAAAGGTTCACCACTCTCCTGAAATGACAAGTGAATGGGTCGAAAACAAATAGGCACAGCAGTATCCACCTCCAAAGCTGCTTTGCATGCTTGCTTGAGCATGCCCATTCGGCGGTGGCCTCCCCTGCAAACAACTAAAGTGCATATGGTTTAGGAAATGGAATGCCATGGCAAAGATATTGAAAGATTGTTGCAGGCCTCACTCCCGGGTTGCGAACAGTTCTGTGATGAACGTAGGATGCTGAACCACGCTGCATGCTGCACTCATACTCCAACCATTCCTGGCAGGTTGATGATTCCCAAATGCTTTCAATATATATATTTCACCAATTGCTTGATCAGTCATGTATATGCATATATGTATCATTAAAGTGAACCATGCCTCGAGAGCCTCTTTGGAATTGAATGTGTTGAGACGAAACTTGGTGTTGACGAACTTCAGGGATGCCTGCTGATGCGGGTTGTTGATTTGGAACCCGTTGGAACTTAAGATAGCCCTCAGAAAGCAATAGGGTGGCCTTCACCTCCTTCATAGTGGGCAAATTGGCCCCAAAACTTCCACAGTAGTTCATCAAGAAGTCCACGTTGTTATTGCTTCGGGTAACCTGCAAGGATATGGATTAACACGATGTGAAATGTGATGCATGAATCCCCACCTGCTTTTCATCCATCACTGTCCCACGGATGTCCAAGAAGGTGAACCAATTTTTCTTTTGAGCCTCCCAACAACCACTAGCTCTTGACCAAATCACTGTATATTTCTTTGACTATGCCTTCGTCGGTTTCTTACCCGGAGTACGTTTCTTCAGAGTCTTGAATCGCTTGTTGATAAACTCAGGGGTGAGGATCTCGCCATAGAATTCCTGGGCAATGTCAACCGTTAATGACGGTCATGATTCCCATTCCAACTGCTGAGCCCCCAACGTTGAGCAGCTCCACCGTCGCAGGATCCGGCTTGCTGGTTGGCATGGTGGCGAAGCGACGGCACAAACAGCCCCGGCAGCACTGTTGACATGGTTTCTGTATGAGTTCCTTCGATCCCCGCCCTTTGTGATGAAAGCCTTTAGTCGAATAAACACACAAGTTGGTTATGAACATTGTCAACCACAACTAAAGAAGGGCCGATGAAATTGCTCTATGCATGAGCTGGGGCCTTCAGGGAGCGCCACACATAAAACTGGAAAGCAGGGATTGCAACTACACACTTGCAAAAGAAATGAAGATAGGAACCAGGGGGCAGCGCACCTTCACTGGTAGAATCATCTGATTCCTTCGACCTCTCGCTGGATACATCAATACAGCCTCGTCAACAAAAAATAGTCTCAGAATTAAATCTAAATGCTTTGTAAGCCCGTGGCTCAATGTTCTGCGGCACTTGTACATTGACCTGGGCCCGGAAAAGCTTTTCAGGGGAAACCGGTTTCCTTCCAATTAAAGCAGCAGCCAAAAAAACTGAGAAGTCAGCTAGTTCAGGGTCGACTTTGGCCATGAAAGTTCCATGGCTCAACCGCTGGAAGTTCCATATCAATGGTCTAATGGTGGTTGGGATGTGGTGAGCGATGTGATTGCGCTAGATTTTATTGGGTGGATCTATCTTGGATTATCTAGATTGAAAAAATGCATTGAATGATTCTAAAAAGTGGTTCAAAAACAAGCCTTACTGCGGCAACAGCTGCCAACTCCTTGAGATGGCAAGACCTCAATCACAAAGGCCGAGTTTAACCTGTGCGTTGTCAAGGGCATGGCTTTTTGAGTGCGAGGAAGGTCAGGGATTTATCAACTTTTGAATCAGGAGCTGAGAATCCGGATAACCACTGGACGAAACATGGTTGAAGTCAGTTGACTAAGAACTACCCATACATCATTGTGCGAATACCTCCCCATCATCATTGCCATCATCATCATCATCATCATCATCATCGTCGTCGTCGTCGTCGTCGTCGTCATCATCCTCGTCGTCGTCGTCGTCGCCGTCGTCGTCATGATCATGATAATCATCATCATCATCATCATCGTCGTCGTCATGATAATAATAATCATCATCGTCGTCGTCATCATAATCATCATCATCATCATCATCATCATCATCATCATCATCATCATCATCATCATCATCATCATCAATGACCATCACACTCCCAAACGTATTCTTGGTACTTGTCCCCACTAGTTGACCCTCATCCAGCGGCCGCCCGTACCAGGATCTGTGGCAACACCACACCAGCAGCTGGTTTGAGAGCATTGAAGGCGCTGCTGCTGACATCAATTGTGAGTGTTATTCGAGTTGCGAGCAATAGTAATGGTTGATAGTCATGGCTAACCTCATGGTTGATCATTGTTGGTCATGGCTTAGCAGTTGAGAACTGTTGTTAAACGCAACTTATCTTGACAATGGTGAATCATGATGGTTGATTGTTCATAATGGTTTTGATTCTAATTCTTAAGTGTTCTGAATACTTCGAAATGGTTGACAGCGGTTGATACCGTCGGCCTCGTCAGATCGAACTGCTGGCAGGCACTGATGGGTCAGTCATCAACCAGAGATGCTACAGCCAGTTGGCAGCGGTTTGTGATGGGAACAACCTGCTGCAAGACCCATCAAAAACCATCTACAAGGTGGGCCCTGCTAGTTATAAGTTGATTAATAAGCCATTTAACTTTAGTAAGTTGATTAATAACCCAAGTTAAGTAACTAAGTACAACCTCCCTCTAAAACCAGTCTAAAAACAGTTTAAAGCCACCTGAAACTCATGATTTTTCCCTAAAAGTCTATATAACACCATCTGAAACCCATGATGTTTAGCACCGCTCAAGGGTCACAAAAACGGCAGTGCGGGCTGCGCTGCCAGGCAGTTTGCTGAAGACCGGAGGCCCTGTGACGACGCTACGCGATCTCCGGAGACTCAGCATGTTGGCAGGTTTCAAAGTTGGGACCATGGGAAGAGCCCAACAGTTGGGATGGAAAACCATGGTCGCACTAGGAATGGCCATGTCATGATGCTTTCTCAAGCCACTTTGGGACAAAAAAACAAGAAAATCGGTAATACCCTTTGCTAAACTAACCTGGCAATGGAAAATCCACCAATTATTGGTGATTTCCCAGGGTTTCACTTTGAAATATGGCTTAAATCCATTGCCAGGTTAGTTTACCAGAGGGTAACCAATGTGATCATGGACTAACCAGCTGGGACAACCATGGGAGTATTTGGCATAACCAACGATTTGCGCAGGCTCGGGCTGCCTTGGCAGTGGTGGGTCCCGACCAGCC